>CM041783.1:61891756-62464319 GCA_023374045.1 Limonium bicolor
TGGTATGAGCTTATATAAACGACTGAAGGCTCTTCAAACTTCTGCTGCTTCATTGCTATCTCGTTCCTATTTTTCCTTCTCTTTACACATTCCTCACTCTTTCAACCATTTACTATACATATTTGATATGGATATCCCATGTACTCTGTATCTAAATGTAGAGCTCAAATACAATCCAGATGGTATTTATTTTCATATAAATCCCAATTGGTCGAAATTTATCGATTGTGAAATTCCCCAGTCTTCCACATATCAATCCTTCAAAGATACCGTCAAAAATCTTGTCGACTTGGAGTTAGGGGGAGATTATGTCATCACCGACATGGTTTGCAGAAAGTTGGAGAACAAATATCCAACTTGCTCTTATCTTCCACTCAAAATTACCAGCGATTCCCGGGTGAAGCTGATGATATCGAACTTCATCAAGAATTCAGACTTGCTGAACAACGTGGCTGTGCAAGTTGAGTTCGAGCATGTGACTACCCCTTCTCCGGAGGAAGACAATGAAACCGATGATGATTTTTCCCAGCATCAACAAGCCGAAGATGAAAATCTACAGACTTCGGATGATGATTCGGAGATGGAGCCAGAAGATTTACCTGACGACGACGACATGGTTGATGAAGCTGGGCCCTCCACCGTACACTCCTGCAGCCCCGTTCTCATCGCAAGTGGATTTAGAGGCCATAAGCCAGATACCATCAGACATTGATCGACGCGGTTTGCCATACTGAGGCCAGGTCAAGAGTTCGTCGTGGGACAAGAATTTGCTGATAAAAATGTTCTTGTGACTGCAGTAAAACAGTATCACTTGGAGAGAAACGTAGATTTCATTGCTCCCGAGAATAACAGAAGAATTTACACCTTAAGGTGCCGACAAGGGTGCACTTTCAGATTTCGAGCTGCGCTGCTAAAGAATTCATTTGAATGGCGGATACGGAAATTCAGTCCTCACACATGTGCTCCAGCCCTAGATGAGAGTAATGATCGTTTTTTGACTTACAATTTCATAGCTGAAGTCATGATACCAAGGATCAAAGAGAACCCTGCTCTACAAGTGAAGACTGTGATTCAACTTATCCGCTCAGAATATAAAAGGAAGATTAGCTACAAGAAAGCTTGGTTAGGCCGTGCTGAAGCGATAAGAAGGGTCTATGGTGATTGGGAGCAGTCATTTACCGAATTACCCAGGTATATCATAACCATCAAACACACTATACCTAATTCGTATGTCGACCTAGAGTCAACTGTTGTGTTTCAAGATGAAACTCAGACCACTTCTGTTAGGCGGTTTAAGCGTTGTTTTTGGGCATTTGGGCCATGCCTCACTGCTTTCAAGTATATGAAACCTCTACTTCAAATAGATGCCACCCACCTGTACGGTAAGTACAAAGGAAAATTATTGGTTGCTGTGGCTCAAGATGGTAACACAAGATAATACCAATGGCCTTTGCTATTGTTGCTAGAGAATCTAGAGACGATTGGAAATATTTTCTTGACCGTGTTCGCAACATAGTCATTGGAGCTAGGAACGATGTGGCAGTTATTACGGATCGGGCCGCAGCTATAATGTCAATAATGAGGGAAGAACAGTACTGGCTTCCTCCTTATGCCCAACATTCTTTGTGTATTCGTCATATTGCTTCAAACTTTCAGACAAGATTTGGAAACAAGGAGTGGAAGAAGTATCTCATCAACACAGGTATTGTGAGAGATTTGTATGTCTTCATCTTTTTGTATCTCTTAATCTGATAAAATTTCTTGTGCAGGCTACTATTTCAGAAGGGATATAGTTCAGGACAGATTAAATCACTTACTTTCTCTACACCCCTCAATTCCTCCATTTTTCAATGAGCTGCCCCCTGAGAAGTGGTCACGTGCGTATGATGATGGCAAAAGGTGGGGCCATATGACTACTAACTTGGTAGAGTGCATGAATGGGGTGTTGAAGAGGGTACGGCTCTTACCGGTAACAGCTATTGTTGAAAGCACTTTGTACAAGTTAATTGATTACTTTCGAGATAACTTAGAAACTTACACTGCACAAAGGAATAGTGGGTTGTTTTTCACCAAACACCTACTGGAGAAAGTAGGTGAGAACCAAACACTTGCCAACTACCACCGTGTGGTTGTTATCGATGCTATGGATTTGGTGTTTTGAGGTGGTTGACAATGGGGATCCGAACTTAAGGCGTGACAAAGGCAAATTGCAGTGCGAATTAACTCTAGGGAAGTGAATGCGGTGAATGGCAGGCGTTTAAGTATCCATGCTCACATGTCATGGCTGTGTGTTGTACTACCGCCCTGGACTGGAGGAACTACGTTCATCCAGTTTACAGACTTGAAACGATGATACAGGCTTACCGCGAGAACAAGTTGTGCCACTAGAAATCAAGGCAAGTGGCCCATATACGCCGGACTTCGCATTGTTCCTGATCCTGCAATGATGCGCAACGTTAGAGGGCGGCCCACATTCTCCCGTATTCATAATGAAATGGATGAGAATTATGAGCGTGAAACAAGACATTGTGGGCTATGTCGCCAACGAGGACATGTAAGGACAAGATGCCCGAATGCAAGTTATAATTAATTCCCCACTTTCATTGTATGTTATTGCATTAGCTAGTTATGCTCCTGCTCAGACAGGTCGTGCCTTTAGCAAGCACAACAAAAAATGTAATTTACCCATTGTCTGTTGTAATGAATTATCTTAACATTTGCATTTGTTAAATAAGCAAGGACTAAAGATTGAGTTGATATACCATTTTATTGGCTTAGGAAATATTCCAAATACATAAAGCGATTCAATGACATCCATCACTGTTTTATTACAGTACGACATACTAATACTTAATCATCTTCTTATACGTGCTTTCTTTAAATAAGATATATCATAGGAGTATCCATATCACTTCTGTTGACGCCTTATAATGGACGAGATATGCATCATCCACCAACATATTAACCTTCGTCTTCGCTGCCATCTGAACAGCAATCTTCATTATACTCTTCTGCGAAGGATATGCTCGCGAAATTATCACGTGGTGGTGGGGTAACTTCCCTAAATGCATACACCACATAGAATTCTAATCGAGTATAAAACTGTTTGATTATAAACGAACCGTTCAATCATTGTTTGAACGTGAACATCTCGTTTTATTTCCAATGGCCCCCATACAGGGCGTGGCTGGGAACACAACAGTAATCGATGAAGTATCGATTCAACGACACAATTGTAACCGTAACGCTCTTTCAACCTAGTCTCTACAACATTGTCAAACTCGGCGAACGTAATATCCATTTCGATATCCAAATCGAAATGCTCAGTGGAATATGTTCGGCAAAATACAGACCTGAATCGTTGGTGATTGGCTCAGCATCAAGCAATATAGTGCAAGGGATCTCCATTGATGAAATGCGATGAGGGAGTTCAGTAACAGATATGGATAACTTATGTAATATTGTAATGACAACGGATGTCGGTAGTTATCTATGTGAGTGAAAGAAAAACGCTTGTTGTATTTATATGCATAGGATAAGAGAGATATATACCGTGAGAATAAATTGAAATGCATTGGTGGACGGGGGAAATCTTTATCTGATTAATCCTGTCTGCCATCATCTGCATCTAATTCTTTATCTGTTGTCTTTAGTAATGAAATGTGATTACATTTTTTTTGTTTTTCAACAAAACGAATAAAAATTGCTTTCAAACACCGCAGTTGGAATTCCACACGATACATCACATGCAAGGAATAATTAAAGCATCATTTTTTTGGCAAAGACAAAGTCGCGAACCGACACAAAAAATGCATATTAAAAAACTGCACTCCGGTGCCACTTTGCGCTTACAGTTTGGACCACCAAATGATTCACGTTGTGCTCCAAAATTTGTATGAATGTAGTACTACATGCACACTTCATTGTATCAAAAATTGGTGGCAACGGACAGCGGCAACCTATTGAAAAGAATGACCAAATTCGCGACCGACACAAAACTGCATATTAAAAAACTGCACTCAGGTGCCACTTTGCGCTTACAGTTTGGACCACCAATGATTCACGTTGTGCTCCAAAATTTGTATGAATGTATTACTACATGCACACTTCATTATATCAAAAATTGGTGGCCAACGGACAGCGGCAACCTATTGAAAAGAATGACCAAAGTCGCGAACCGACACAAAAATGCATATTAAAAAACTGCACTCCGGTGCCACTTTGCGCTTACAGTTTGGACCACCAAATGATTCACGTTGTGCTCCAAATTTGTATGAATGTAGTACTACATGCACACTTCATTGTATCAAAAATTGGTGGCCAACGGACAGCGGAAACCTATTGAAAAGAATGACCAAAGTCGCGAACCGACACAAAAAATGCATATTAAAAAACTGCACTCCGGTGCCACTTTGCGCTTACAGTTTGGACACCAAATGATTCCCGTTGTGCTCCAAATTTTGTATGAATGCAGTAGTACATACAAACATCAATGTACCAAAAATTTATACCGATACGATTTCCACAAATGGTCCAAAAGAATGCTCAAAGTAGACAAATAAATCAACGTTTTTAAAATCTAAAGACAATGACAAATCCTTAAACTAATAACTTTAAAATAAAAGAACAAGCGATAAAACAATGCAAAACTACATAGACATTGTTCATAAACTAAGGATTAGTGAAATCTGGATTAAAAATTCTACGATTCCTAAACCTAGAGTGTGTGCCCCTTAACCACATCCCCCGATCTTCCTCATTTTCCTGCTCCCCAGCAGGTGTACTTGGATCTGCTGATGCAGATGGTGCGGGAGGAGCTTGCTGTGGTGTACCTGAAGGAGCAGGCTGATGCAAAGATGACGGATCATATGAAGGAGCAACAGCCATCTGAGTTTGTTGCTGTGCGCCACCAGCTAAATTGGTCCAGTTAAATCCGCCAATTAATTCTGCGTCATCATATATCAGCTGCTCACAAAAAGTGACCAGCTCCTGTGTACTCATGTTGGCAACCTGGTTCGATGAACCCGCACCAGCATCAAAGTGTGCACCAAAATCAGGGGGTACCTGGCCATAGGTGGTCTGCTCTGGCTGACAAGGTGCTGTGGCTCAAAGGATGGCCGATATCCCTATTCCTCAGTGTCTGCAACAGGGACAATGGAAAGCTGTGTCTGAGATGAAGGGTAGTTTCTGGGGTGGTGGTGTTGGTGGTGCGTAGTCACGCGGCCCTTCGTCTCTGACTGTACGGCCGCTTCTAGAAGCTCTGGGGCCAGGATTGTCGTTGATTTGATAAGCAGGTACTGCAACTCCACCCTATCTGGCGCCTGCTGTGACAACTCCTGGGGGAATGGCACAGACCGATGGTAGTGATCAACATCAATATCTGAGAAAGTCTGGTGGCATATCCCCGAACACTAGGATCAGTAGGGATCCTCTGAAGCTGCTCCACTGCAGACGCCTGATCAACCAGGTAGAACAACGGGTTATATAATGGTAAAAAACAATACAATTATCAACTAGAGGAACAGCTGACAACAATTTAAATAAATGCTTACCACGATGACATTCCTCCTGCTCTCAACAGTGAACCAAGCAACAGAATGCTGGAGGAACCAAACCATATATGCACTCCTCCTGTCCAGTGGAATGCTCCTTGGCGTCTGTGGTGTAATCACCCGAAATGACTCCTATTGTTCCACACTGGATGTGGTCATGGAAATATTCCACCATCGCGCATCTGGCCTACCGGTTCTGGTGATTACATGGAGCATGTCACAGTCAAGTGGGGGAGCAGGAATAGGCTGATCATACCCGAACTGGCGCAGTACTCGGTCCGGCTGGTGACCCTCTACAACGTTGTAGTGGATTAAAAAATACCACTACAGCACCTATCTGGATGTGGTGATCTGCCACCGTACGGCTGCCAAATCCCTATAGAATATTTCGAAATAAATATTAAAAATATGCAAAACAAATTATAACAAATAAATTAGTATTGTAATAAGGTTTAGTTGGTATATTACCTCTCCCTCGCTCGGTGGAACCTCATATTGTCCAGAGTTTTGTCGCGCAGCGAAAGCGCTGATGCTATTTCCCTTGCCATTATATCTGCAACATGACATAAAATTAGGGTTGTAGAGTAATTTAATAAAATATATTTGAACAACCATACAATGTGTAGGTTGTTACCTATGAGCAAGTGCAAGATGGGGTGAAAGATTAATCCGATCTGGGGAGTCGTGGCCTAAATGCAGGGATACGCTCGTATGCCCAACGGTGAGCAACTACTGCCAGCCATTCAGATACTTAGTGTCGAATTTGGTGGCTTTGCACATCTCCCTATAGAAATGTGCAAGGAGCGCGGACCCCCAGCTAGCCCCCCACTGTAGGCAAAATCCTCCAACAGCAACAGATAACTGACATCCACCTTGTCCCCATTAGAGTTGGGAAACAGAACCCTCCAATCAGTCTCATAATATATGCTCTCGCGTGCTGCTGATGACCATAGCGTCACGCTGACCAAAGTCAGCGTCTGTCTCTACAAACCTCTCAGCTAGCCACGCAATGGGTATCTGGTTCCCTTGTGAGTAGGGGGACATCACCAAGAAGACGCTGGCACACCGCATTAACATCCACATTACTGGTGGGGAAACAGATAGGTTCCCCCTGCAATAGCAACCCAAAAGCACACTAACATCCTCTAAGGTTATGGTAACCTCCCCGAATGGCATCAAGAATGTGTGAGTCTCAGGACGCCATCTATCAATCAAAACGCTGATGATGCCAGTACAGTTATTCAATCTCATATTTGCTGGCCCAAAAAAACCAGCTGTAGCAACGTATGGAAGTATAGCATCATGTAGGGTAGTAGCACCCTTCCAGCAGGATCTTGTTTTCAAATTCCTATTTTGGTACTGTGCATACATCTACATTCCATACAAATTACCATTTAATAGAGCACAAATAACAAAAGTTCGAATATTATACAATAACTACATTACAATCATCTACACATTAAATTATATAATTAAAAAGAATTAATGTACATACACGGACAGTTAATAATTAGACTAAACAGCTAAATATAGTAAATGTTATTTAACTAAACCATATATAATGATTTAGAATGTAATTTACAAAATTGTTATGCTACGTTACCTACAATTAACTAAAACGGTCTATAAACTAAGCAACTATGAATTAATAATTAAACAATTAATGTTGCACGGACAGATAATAATTAGGCTAAACAACTAGATATAGTAAATGTTATTTAACTAAACATATATAATGATTTAGAATGTAATTTACAAAAATTGTTATGCTACGTTACCTACAATTAACTAATACGGTCTATAAACTAAGCAGCTATTTGAATTAATAATTAAACAGAATTAATGTTACACGGACAGATAATAATTAGACTAAACAACTAGATATAGTAAATGTTATTTAACTAAACCATATATAATCATTTAGAATGTAATTTAAAAAAAATGTTATGCTACGTTACCTACAATTAACTCATACGATCTACAAACTAAGTAATTATATTGAATTAACAATTAAAAAGAATTACAGTTACACACAGACAGATACTACAATCAAAATAATACCAAACAATAATAAAATTACTAATACTAGTTAAATACAGAGATACTATAATTATTGCATCGATTACCACTATATCAAATATCTAAATACACTAAAAATGTAAATTATTACAATATACATTAATTAGTAATACTAACCGGGTCATTGGAGGCATACGCAGCAGATATATGTTCGTCTGCAAACTGAACAGCTGCGACTCCACCGGACCATGCTCACCCATATCATATTGATCAGCGATACTATAGTTCCTATATGCAAACAAAGGATTTTAGAGGAGAGGATTGGAAAAATGAGGCTTCTCCCCTCATTTCTCCGCGCGGTGCATTGTTATATAGGGCTTTACAGAGAAGCCGATAATTCATTTATCGGCATCTGAAGCCGATAAATGAATTATCGTCTTGTCTGTAAAGCTCCAACGGTCGATTTTCGAATTGTAGAGAAGCCGATAAACCATTTATCGGCATCATTGAAGCCGATAAATGAATTATCGGCTTCTCTACAACGGGTAAAAAAAACAAACCCGAAATCGGGAATTACAACCGAAGACACTCTTGCATGGGAAATGAGGGGGCCCAAACACCCGTTCCCGGGAAATTTTCCCAACATGTATTACTCTAATCGGTCATACACGTGGGGTAGCATGGGTGGATTGGAGCCATTTGAATTAATCAATTGAAGACAAAGGAATGTGTGTTGTTAGGTGGAATAAAATTTGAATATACATCAGTGAGTTCCCACCGGTTGGTGTCTTAGCTTGTGTGCAGAGATGAGTTGGAACAGATGATTTAATTCCTGTAAAGCTTCTGCACATGTAGCTGATATCTTGACAATTAATGGGGTAAATGATGAAGCAATACTCACCTCTGTCCATGCGTGATTCATCTGTTAAATGTAACTTCCTTTGGTTTCAGTTTTGCTGCATCTCTTCTTTTGGTTGTCGTTAATCTGTTTATATCAAGTATCGTTAAATGATGGATGCAAAGGAAGGAGCTGATGAAACTGGAACCATATCAACCCTTGTCAGGATTTATGTTTCTTTTAGTCTTTCTTCCTTTCTGTGCTTTCAGTTAGATGATTAGATCACACACAGGATGGTCTTTCTACATGTTCAGTTTCTGATGGATTTGCTTTGATCTGTAGTATTGATTTTTTGAAAGGAGTAGCTTTGTTTGGATGCGTATATAAAAAAAAATATGATGATCCATACTCTCTGTTGTAATGTATCCTTCACGGTAGGAAATAGTAATGAATCTGCTCCTCTTTTTGTTTATTGTTACCGAGAGTTTAAGATAAAGCTGAGGTCCTGTGTTGTTCTTGTTACAGCAACGCCATCCTTGTGTAGTGCATATGTAATGAAGCAACTGAAATGAAGAGGAGTGTTGTCTTGGGTTTCATACGGTGAGTGTATACATGACAGTAGCCAGGTTAGTATGGAAGATCATTTTCTCTGTTGTAGTTGTATCCGTACAATATCTAACAGAGGCATTAGAGAATTGAAGATGAGCTCCCCTCTGTATATGGAACTGTAACAGTTTTCAGTCAATGCCCCCCTTTTTTTCTTTCAAATGCTACGTAGAGATGAGCCTAGATGTGAGTTTAATGAGAGGAGATGTATCAGTCGGTGATTGGCCAACACTTTGCCTGATCCCGTATGCACGGTTTCAGGAAGAGTTTGAAGCATTATTCGGTTGTCCCTGCCTTGAAGCTTTGATAGATTAGAATTGCAGGCGCATCACATAGGCTAGTTAAGGTTGGCTTCAAGTTGTGTGATTACGATGTTCCTATTCAGCGCAAACCCAATGACAGGATTCTGATAAGCAACACGTGGGATCCCACTTCCTTGATAAGGAAGCTGTGTGGTTTCATGATCTGGATGTAGTTATGCAGTTGGAAAAGTTACCAGGCATGTGCAGAGTGAAGAGAAGGATGCGCTGCGGATTTGTTTGGGGACAAGAGGAGCTGTCAGCTCGGATAACATTTTTATTCTCCATCTCTGTTTTATTGTAGTAGCAGGATTCGACAATAGTCCCAGCAGTTGTTTTCAAATGAAGGGGATAACAGATGGTTTCATTGGAGAGCTGGCTGACTGGTATGTCTACACAGAAGTTGAGCAAAAATTGTGGGTGTTTAATTGCTTGAATTCTACATGTATATTACCGGTAGTTAAATGCAACTTGCAGATTTTGTTTGTCCATGTGTAGAGCATGTTACCGGTTGCAATGTCATCAAGTTGCAGAATTTTTTTTGCTAAATAGGTGTGTACGCATGTGGTAGCATAATGAGGTTGTTTAGTGTATATATGAAAGTACCTATGTGAGTACGGTGGCATGATGAATTTGCTACTGTTTTTTTTTTATTGTTGATTAGTGCAAGAGCTGCACCGGTCATGCTAAGGAGTTTGTACAGATTTATATACACTTGTACTCTACCGTAATACATGGTAGTCTTTTCAGATATTTTTTTTTATGTCTTGTTTGTGTATAAAGCAATACCGATTATGTAAGGGATAATTAGGTGGTTTTAATCTTGCTATATTAATGTATACTTATGTATAATACATATACATTAGGTAGTTAGTCATTTTACTAAGTCAAAGTGTGTAAAAACATGCCCAAAGATGGCATATAAACCGATACATGTAGTGTAGATTTTTGACTTGTAACCTTGTGTTATATGTATTGTTATAACATTTCTCATGTATTTATGTTATATTTTAAGTATTAAGATTATGCAACATAAGTCGTTACATTGTTCAAATGTGTATATCAATTTATTTTAGCCTTTATAAATGCTTAGGCAATTATAAAATTTATGTTGCTCGCTAGTATTCTTCGTGTTTTTACAATGGATGTTATTGTGCACCGAGTCGTATAAACGCTCGTATATGTTTTTCCTAGATGATGCTCCCTTAATTGAGCTTGTTTCATAAGGGGTTTGACGCCCGTTAATGTTTGTACGTAAGTGCTTATGTGTGTACGTGAGGACGACATTATATTAGCATTCATATCGAACATTGTCGTTTTATAAATTTTATAAACGTTCGTGTCGATTTTTCCCTTGTTGTCGCTCGCTTTATCGAGCTCGTTATTTCTGGAGTTTAATCCTCGTTAATAATCGTACATAAGTGTTTTGTACGAGTACGTTAATACGTTTAATAAAATTACGCCCGTTAGCGTTTATGGTAAAACGACTGTTTTTTTCGTGACGTTTGCATGCGTGAGTTTGCATGCGCACGTGTAATAATATTAATTCACGTAACGTTTGCATGTATAGATTAGCATGCGTAACTAAAATGATCTGTTTCTAGATCAATTCTCCATTATTTAATAATAAACAAGTATTAATTAGATTCGGGGTATTTCAACGAAACCCTATTATCATGTGATCATTGTCTTTTAGGTTAGCTTTACTCGAATCATCTAGCTAGGGTCTATTCTTTGGCACACATCTTGGGTTAGAGCCGGAGCATTTGTGATGTATTTAGGGTTTGTGAGATAGGCAAAAATTTGACTGTGCTTGAGTTTGAGGAGGCATAAACGCTGCATGTCATTCTCACTCGTGACTAAGGATTGTTAATGACTCCCTGTTTTTTATTCAAAGGATGAAATTGAAGGAGGCTTCAGAGGATCATATTTTTTAGTGGGTTCCACTTTGGGTATGGATTTACGATGTTCCGACAAGCTTTTGTCACATTCACTTTGCAACAGAGTTTGCGATAAAGTTGGGGTGATTTACCAGAATCATGGAGGATCCTGCTATCTCAAGATATAGATATATTCATCACAAGGTGCTTCTGAATATCCAGGTTCTTATCCTATGTTGTCTCCGAATTTCTCTGGAAGAGAAGGATATGACCGTCCAAATTCTTATGATAATATGCCTTTTTTTGCTCCAAATGCGGGTCATTCTTGCATATAAACGAAAATTTCCATGCCTGTTAATCTTTTGGAGGAAGATGATATTTCTCATGGCAAGTGCCTAATACTGACTTATTCAAGCCGAATCAAGGTTTAGGGGCCTTCATGATGGTTTTGGGTCTTGGATTCTTATGTGTAGGGTGGTGTCGGATTCGCTTGAGAATAAGAGTATTTGCGATTAGGTGAGATGGCTATGGGGATTGACCAGGAACAAAGTGAGGTTTTCTCTACCGGGGTTCATAATTCTTCTCTCATCACTTCGGCTGCTATGCCTATTGATCAACTGGAGACTTCCCATGGTCTCATTAAACAAAATTTTGATCAACTTTCTGCGAATGCTACTAGAGAAGAATTTTGGGACCTAAGGGGATCTAAGACGGATCATAAAGGTAAAAAGTTTCAGTTCGTTAATGTTATTGTTCCCTTTAACTTGGCAGGTTCAAGTTGTGGTTTGTCCAAGAATGTTGATGTGGCGGCGGCTCCGAGGGAGGCTCAAACTCACTGAAATACATTATAGGTCGGGTCCTAACTATATGGGGATGGATGCTGCCTATGTAATTAAATGGTTTTGGTACATCTTCAGGTGGACAATGTCCAAGCTTTTCTTTGATGTTTCTATTCTATGTTTTTTAGGGGATGTTTCTCCATTGGTTGGTCATGGTTGTTTGTTTTGCATCTTTGATGGTCTAGGTTTGTAAGGAGAAGATTTTTTAAAGGGGACGTTGTAGATGTATCTACCTAATTAGTTTAGCTTTGTTTTGTGTTGATATCTATCTGGCAGATGGGGATGGTTATGAGGTTAGATTCTTTAGTTCGGTTTGTTGGAGTATGAAGATGTTGCAGAGATATTCCCTTAGTCGAACGAGTCAATTGCGCTACAAAACAAGAGAGAGTCCTTCCTTGCTTAAAGATCGAGTGAGTTCTTCGGTCGAACGAGTCTCCGTCCTTACCAAAAGATTGAGTGAGTCCTTTGGTCGAGCGAGTCTTCGTCCTCACTGAAAGATCGAGTGAGTCTATCAATCGGTCACAAAAATTAAGGAGCAACAACCAATACAATGAAACGATCATCAATTATCAGCCTTGGACCGAAATTCGTGCAAATGTGAGTGCAATCAGAAGACTTGGTGCCAAGACTCCGAAATTCAAGGAAGGAGTCGTTAATTCCTTAAATTTAGGAACTATCTTTCCACAACGTTTAAAACTGAATAGCTATCTAAGAGATTTGTAATTTCATTTCTCATTCGTGCTTTCGAGGGAGAATCATTTAGAGATTTGTTTAAAGAGAGCTTTGCTCGTATTCATGAGAGAAAAGTACTAGTTTCAGTTTGCACACATCGATAGAGTCATTCTAGGTAGGTCCTAGTCTCATCACACTTATCACCGTACTGATTAGAAATTATGTTGGGTAAGTGAGTGAGAACCACTGGGTAGATCCTTTATACTTAGTGGGCAATGTAAGTTATTTTTGTTTTACCAAGAAATAAAATAACTTATATTGTGTATCTTCATGAGTTCGATTGAGTGCCTCCACATCTCTAGCATAATTCTACATACTCGGTACGATTGAGTCAAACCGTTTCACAGACTCACACCTTGAAGAGGTTTAAGCCAGCTGTTCGATCCTACACGTGGTATTAGAGTTTCGTTTAGCTGACATTCCATTCTAGAAGACATGGCAGACCTTTTCATGAACAAAACAACAAGATGCACCTTGAGCACCCTAAACTCATGTCCACGAATTACGACCATTGGAATAACGAGATCGAATAACACAATGAGTCAGTCAACTTTGAACCATGAGAGATTGTCACCCAAGGAGACCTCCAAGTCAATCCAGATCGATTTACATGGACTGCTATAGATAGTAAACATTATGAGCTAAATCATCAAGAGGCTTGAGCCATTTACACAGGCTTATCCATTCTAGAGCAGAGCAGAGTTAATCATTGCATGACAACATATAAAATATGGACTCTTCTCCAAGCAACTCACGAAGGAGTCACTGAGCTTAAAAAGGCAAGGCTCAAGAGCTCATAATGAATATCAAGAATTTTCTTCAAAAACCAGGCGAGTTTTTAGAGGAAGTGCTTGATCGATTTTATTTATAAAAACTATCATGCAGGAAATTATTATCCTACCGGATAGGGAGAGTGTCTTGCATAAACTACTTGAAAACCTCAGAGAACAGTGGGTAAAAACTGTAATCTCCACCAAGGCATGCAAAGATCTATCCAAGTAGAGTTGTCAGGACTTGGGTTCCTATCTATAGTCAGTGGATAAGTACAAGAAGAATGTCAGAAATAAGTGTGGTAATACATCTTCTTCTTCTAGTCAAATTACTGTAATTAACGATCAAGCTTTGCAGGTCAAGACACCTCAAAATGGTCAAGAAGATGCTTATATTACTGAAAATCAGATTCGACAAGCAAAGGCTGAATTAGTAGACATCATAGTTGAGGAAAGTGGGGCTGAGACTATGGAAGACTTTGTCTTTATAGAAAAGAATTTCCGTAAATTCATGCATAATCAGCCAAATCGACAGAGTCGATCATTCTTCAATCCTTCCAAACAAAATTTCAACTCTGTCACTTGCTTCAACTGTAACAAACCTAGTCACTTCAAAAAGGGCTGCCTTCTCCTCAAGAATCGATTGGGAAAACCTCAAGGAAGATCGCTAATGGCCTCAATCGGATGGGGTGATTCAGACTCTAACGATCGAGATGCAGAGTCAAGCAAACTAATCTGCCTCACAGCACATGACCAGACTCATTCCATGCTTCCCGAAAACAAGGTAACAAGATCTCATTTAGCGATAGACCTTCATCGTATATCTCCTAAGGGTTTCCTTTGATTGCTAAAATAGTTTCAGATACTAACTCTCTTAAAGATAATCTCACTAGACCAATCTCTGAATTGATGGAAGAACTTGAAGAATCAAAGATTATAATCCATGCTTTTAGAAAATGAGGAACACATGACTATTGCTTGTTCACTTAGATTGGATTTACAAGACTCTAGGCTCTCTGTAGACTCCCTTCAAAAGGAGATAAATAAAGCCAAAAGTCTTACTGAATCAAATCAAAGGGAATAGGAAGAGTCCTTGACTAAGATTGACTGTCTTAGAAAAGATCTTATTGGTTTTGCTGATAAGTGTTGCTCTTTGCAGAATGAGTTGAGCAGTTCAGAATCTCATATTATTTCTTTCAACTCTTATGTTGAGCAACTCACTCAAAAATAAAATAAAAGGAACATGCACTCTCTCTTAAGCCTATCAATTTCACCAAACAGGTCACCCATCAGACAATTCTGCATACATACCTCAACATTGCCATGTTTGGCACTTTCACAATTGGTTTTCAACATAATCATTTGCATGATACCATTATCATTGCATCATAGCATCTTTCAATACGATAATCCTCATCATAACCCAAAGATACAGATGCTTCAGAGATACAAATTCTCACCCGAAGATTCAAATTCTTCAGAGATACAGATTCTCACCCGAGTAGCAGAACTCACCCAGTAGCAAAACTCACCCGAGTAGTAGAACTCACCCAAGTAGCAGAACTCACCCGAGTAGCAGAACTCACCCGAGTAGCACTACAAAAAAAGTATCATTTACTAACACACGGTTTTACTAACACTTAGTTTAGTGTCTCTATAGGTATAATTTACTGACACATAATGTGTCAGTAAAAGCTAAATCATCTTTAGTGACTAATTTATTAAAGTGTTAGTACACACCTAATCTTTACCGACTCAATTATTGAAGTGTCAGTACACATCTAATCTTCACCGACATAAAATCTTTATTTTACTAACTTATAAATTTTAAGTTAGTATAGTACCTAAGTTATCTCTATTGATAAGTTCCAATTGGTCACTAAAACCTAGTAAAAGGAAAAAAACTGGCGGCAACACTAACTCCAAAACTCCAAGTTAGCGCTCCCCCCTTCTTATCGACGACGCCAAAATCCTTTCAGATGATTCTACACCATCACGAGCGAACAAGACATTAAAAAAATAAGAAGGATTGAGTTCCAGCCCAGGGTCTCATGGATTGAAACTGGTAATATTTCTCTGCGTTTCCCCAATTTTGAGATTAGGGTTTATGTTCGATTCCTCAGTCTTTCTGTGCCGATTCCTCAGTCTTTCTGTGTCGATCCCTCAATCTTTCTGTGTCGATTCCTCATTCCCTGTATAGTCTATTGTAGATTTGCAATTTTCATCTGCTATAAATGTTGTTCCTGCTGTTTTTCCTGAATACATATGTTTGAAGAAACTAAGGCGCGCGGCAGTGATTTTCGTTGTCTGACTTGTGAATGAATGCTGAGTTTTCTAATGTAGTAGCTACTTATGAAACACGGATGGTGAAGAATTATATGCTATTATGTTGCTATACAATGGAGCACTAGGGGATGCCAACCTCGTCGTGCTGCTGCTGCTTTTTGTTCTTTTTTACTTTTATGTGTCTATCTTCTCCAATCCTTATGTATTTTTACTTTTACATCGTGTTGCTGCTGGTCTCTGTAAGCTTACAGAGTCTGCAAGAAACCTTTCTGGACAAACTGAATTCAAAGATGGTCTATATTTAGAGTGTGGCTGGTGTTGACAGTTTTGGCTCATTGTGTTTCCTGAATTGATTTTGAGTTTGTGAAGTTTGGATTATTAATTATGCTTTCATTCATCAATAAGAAAAAAAAAAAAAAGTGTAGTGTGTTTCTGTTGATTGCTACAAGTGTTGCTACTATGTATATGTTCATTTAGTATGTGACGGGAAACATGTTAAGATAGTTGGGTGTCATTATTATTACTTAAAGTCTGTATTTTAGTAACTTGGGTTAGAGTGTTATTTCTCAGTTGGACCGGAATTGGGTTATTCTTACTGCCGTTAGGATTAACTATCTTAGTTAGTACTTAAGCAGAGATAATAGCCTTGTAAGGGGGTGCATTTTATTATGTTGTTGATATTATAGTGGGAAAGAATAAAGAAAGTATCGCTTCTTCTTCTTCTCTGAGTGTATCCCTGCGCCTGGTTCTTTCTTGTCTCTGAAATAGATCCTTTCTAGGCTGATTTAACATTTTCAAAACAAGGGGTTGCTCTTGTTCACAATTACTTCTTTTTTCGGTCGGTCGGTTGATTTGTTTTTCTTCTGTTTTGTATTTCTTCCCCATCTGTATTCATTAATAGAGCTTAGTGGTTGTATATTTGTGTAATGACCTACAAGCCATTACTGTAGAAGATTGCTTTAAAAAATAACGAACTAGGAATTGTATATTTTTGTGATTAGATTTTGAGTTACGAGCAGGATCTTATATTGAAACAGGGAAATGATGCTACAACAGTCCTTATATTCTTCGGTTAAGCAATTAGCTATTGTAGAAGACCACATATCATTGTTTACCATGTATATTTTATTTATAATCTATGGTTGTTTTGTTTATAGTATTTAATAGCTATTTTGTATATATCAATATTATTGAAGAAAGGAATATAAAATAAGTATAATGCGGGCAAAAAATTATTTCATTATATTGTAAAATATGTATAAAAGACAGAAGGGTTGTATCCAACGTTAACTCACTTTTCCAAATATTTTTTGCTACTTTACTACTCATAACGTGAACCCCTGAAATTACATTAAGGAACCTCGACAATGTAAGAATCATCTGGAGATGCCGGCTGTGTGATCAAAAAACTATTTTTTCCTTCTGATATTTAGAGCATGATCGTGATGATGTTCTATATCTTGATTCTTGCTTTAGAAATTTACAAGGGACTTGAGATTGAGATCTGATATGCTCATGAACATTTTATTCAATATAAACTTAAGTTCCTGCCCAAATAATAATTGCTGATTGCGTTTCTGGTGTAATAAAAACAACCAGTTGCTATGGTTATTTATTGTCGCACTCCTTGGATAATTCCTATTGCTCTGGTTGGAACCTTTTTCAGAAGTTTCTTTCAACCCTTAATTTACCTCTATTACAGACTAGAAGAGTGGTACACTACAACTCCCCCTGCTCCCAATCCTACTGTTAAAAATAATTTATAGGAGATCATGCTTCTACCTTTCATTCATTTGTGTGATTTTAGGTTCCAAGTGATTTTAGGTTGTGCTTCAATGGGTTAGCTATGCAATTTACATTCTGGTTTCTGTTGATGGAGAGTTTCAATTTGATTAGTTATTCCGGTTAATTTATAATGGTTGAATGTGCTCGCACCTCATTTTTCACACTTTTCTTTTGCAGGCTTTGACAGAAGCAATGCTGCTATCAGATTTAGAATTAGATACGGTGAATGATAACTTCCTCCGCATCAAAAAACCTTTGGCGCATGGTTGCCATTTATTATTAGCGTGCATATTTGCTCTATCTATTGCAGGTAGATTTTGTCCCAAACTTTGATAACTCGCAGAAGAAGCCTCCACTGCTTCCTGCTTGAATACCAAACCTGCTGTTGAATGGCTCATCTGGAATTGCGGTAAGTTTTATAGAGCTACATTTATGAGCAATTTCTTTCTCTGTGTTTTGTTGTCCCTTTTTTTTTTATGTTCTTAGTGGTCACTGTTATTACCTTTAGCATTTGAAGTGTGGGCAGTTTAGTGAACTTGCTGCTCTTTTTTTCAGGTAGGAATGGCAACTAGCATACCTCCTCATAATCTTGGAGAGTTGGTTGATGTACTTTTTTTCCAGGTAATGTTAAGTATGTTTGATATTCTTTAAGAGATTCAATAAGTGCTGATTGAAGTTTGTTTGTCTATCGTGAAAATGATATACTTTATAACATGCCTGTTTTATATTGATATCAAACAGTTTATTATGCTTCCATTTAAAAACTTTTTTTTATTGCAGGTGCTGAGCAAGGAGTGTGATAGAAGTGGATGCGGATCGAGTGTGATAGAAGTGGATGCGGATCGAGTGTGATAGAAGTGGATGCAGATACTAGTATAAAGTGATGAACTTTTGTAGACGAATAGAGTGGTAGAATGTTGTGATCGTATTTTCCAACTTTGTTATGACTGCTCTTTGATTAGGATTAAGGATGATTTTAAACAAACATGTGTGCTTGAATTATGTTATTGTAAACCTTCAACATTAGTTAATGTAATGGTGGCCTCATACTTTAGGTCATTAATATTTTTAGGTTTCTTGTACTGTGGCTTTGTTATATCGTATATATACATATGGTAACTACTAGCTATTGTTAAACAGTTATGAAGCACATGAAATGTGTTAGTGGTGCATATTTGAGTCTTTACAGACACAAATTAGGTATCAAAATATACTGCAAAGGACTACTAGGTATTGTTGCTATTAACAACTTTTTATAGACACAATACTTGTGTCTCTATAGGCTTGTAGTTTTTGTTGACAGAAAACAAAGTGTTAGTATACATATTCAGTCTATACCAACACAAAATTAAGTGTCTGTATAGACCGTTTGGTTTTTACCGACACACGATAAAGTGTCGGTAAATACCTATAGCATTGGTGGATATACCGACACTTTTTTTGTGTCGGTAAAAGCTAAATTGTCTATACAGACACATTTTAAGGATTTACTAACACATTTTTAGTGTTACTAAATGACGTTTATTTTGTAGTGTAGCAAAGCTCACCCGAGTAGCAAAACTCACCAGAGTAGCAGAACTTAACCTCAGACTCGCAATAAGTCCTAACCATCATCACTTCACCTCAGGCTCATCATAAGGCCCAATCACCACAAACTCCCAGGCTCGTCATAAGCCCCAATCAAACTCCCAGGCTCGTCATAATTCTGACTTTTATTATTTAGCCCGGGCACGTCATAAGCCCTGATTACACATTTGCATCAATATCACACCTTTCTTTTCATTCATTTACTGGTTCCCAACACCTTAGATGCTTGACTTAGTTCATTCATTTATAGGTTCCCAACAATTTAGATGCTCGGTTTAGTTCATTCATTTTCCAGGTTTCCAACACCTTAGATGCTTGGCTTAGTTCTTCATTTTTAGGTTCCCAACACCTTAGATGCTCGGTGTATTTATTCATTTACAGGTTCCCCACACCTTAGATGCCCGGTATAGTTTATTCTTTTAAAGGTTTCCGACACCTTATATGCTCATCATAGTTTAATCATTTATAGGTTCCTGACACCTTAGATGCTCGGTATCGCGTATCCTTTCTAGTTTAGCTTGCTTTTCATATTTTAAGTAGTCGGCGCCTCAGAATAGTCCAACAAATTCATACTTCTCTTTTAGGTAGTTGGCGCCTCAAACTAGCCCAACGAATTCATATTTCATTTATTAGGCAGTTGGCACCTCAGAATAGCCCAACAAATTCAAATTTCATATTTTTAGGCAGTTGGCACCTCGAAATAGCCCAACAAACTCAGACATCTCTTTTAGGTAGCTAGCACCTCATAATAGCTCAGCGCAATCAATGGATTTTTAGCAAAAAACTCGGGATAGGGGGCAAATTCTCTCAGACCAGGCAAAATTTTAGGGTATCACTCAGCATCAGCATCAACTAGTTTTTTCATCTTCACTACAAAGTCTAGTTGACGGGGGGCAATATGTTATACCCAAAATTTTGACCCACGGAAAAGGGTCTTGTAGGCATTGGTTTTGGACCCTTAAGTGTCAAGCTTAAGGCCTCAAGGTTCGATTTGCAATTAGAACAACTAAACCGAAATTATAAAATTAAAGCTTAATTATTCTAACTGACCCACACAAACCTAAATAGAGTCGCCACCTAAGTTTTAACCTCTTAAACTTGGAAAGGAAATGTTATTACGATTTTAGAGCTACGGGTCCGAGGGCTTGATATGAAATTTCTAAGGATTCAGATTCATTCATTACCCTTAGAAATTACTTTTCCTTTACTATTATAACTCTAAAGTCTAAACTCTTTATGAAATCTTCCTTTTAATTATAAAGTTAACGCGTAATCCCTTGATTAATTAATTATGATCAGATTAACTAGGAATATATCTATGTTAACTTATTAGCGAGCACCAGTAACATAATTAATAACACTAATACTATACATCAAAATAATATCCATACTAGTGTTCAAAAGAAAACAAAAATAAAACAAAAATAATACCAATGCTAATCTTCAAAAGAAACAACAAAAAATAATACCCATAGTAGGACTAATACGTAACTCCATAACCATGCATATCAGCATTAACTTTCATGTCTTTCAAACCGTAAACTTCAATTCAGCAATACGACAAGAAATGAAAAAAAAGCAGGAGAGAAAAAAATAAAAAAATGAAAGAATGGGAGCGTACCTGAACTTGGGGGAGACAACCCTTTTCTTCAATGAATTTGTTGTCAAAGAGAATCAATGACCCACACCGGCAGCTCAATGTGGTTACGTCCTAATTTCAACCTCCTCTTCTTTCTGCCACCGTTCACGAGCATAGAAGGGACCATGCCCATGTGTATGTAGTTTGAACATATGCTCAACACATTTTCAGTCTTTAGATTAGAATTTAGTTTTTAAAACATTAATCCTAACCGTAAATAATTTTACTTATTTAATAATTAATTTTTAAAAATTGGAAAACAAACAAGTAAATATAGAAGGGTATAATAGACAATTTTTTCCACTAATAACTCCCATCCGATTGACAGTTTCTACGCTACAACCACTTCCTCTTTCTTTTTTCTACCAAAAAAACTTCCTCCTTTAAGACGGTTTTAAATATATTGATGATTTATTTTTTTCTCTAGAAACTACATCATGCGACACGTTTACTATTTCTTCTTTATTTCTAAAATTACAAATGAACTTTGACATCTATTTAGATTTTTATTAATTCCCCATATTTAAGTGAAAAAGTAGATATTTAAGTAATAATAGATTTTTCAAATGTAGGTGTAGATTGTTAGATAAAAGAGTAGAATTTAAATTTAATCTTTGTTTAGGTGATAGTGTAGATTTTTAAGTAAATTGATAGATTTTCCAAATTGTAGGTGTAGATTTGTTTGACAGGAGTGTAGATTTTCATTTTAGGAAAACAATGATAAAAAATAGTGGATTTTTTTATGCTCTTATATTTATTTTCAGGAGTCTTATCAACAGAATTTCTTTTAGTTTGTTTTTTTTTAAAAAAAAGTTTACTTAAAACTTGGTATTTGTTTATTATTTTATTTTTCATTTCATCACTTCACTAAAAATATATTGCTAGGGAATATTTATTATAATTGATGATTTATTTTTTTCTCTAAAAACTAGATTGTGTAATATTTCTTCTTTATTTCTAAAATGTATACATTTGAATCAAAATGTACACATCCATGATGAAAATGTACACACTCATGTTGAAAAAGTACACATTTGATAATATTGTATATATATTTGAATCAAAATGTACACATTCATGATGAAAATATACACACTCATGTTGAAAAAGTACACATTTGATAATATAGTATATACATTTGAATCAAAATGTACACATTCTTGTAAAAAATGTACACACTCATGTTGAAAAAAGTAAAATACATGTGTATATATATTTGATAGAAGTGCATGTACAAAAGTGTAGATTTTAAGTAGAATGATAGATTGTTTAAACTGTAGGTGAGATTTGTTTGAACAAAGTGTAGATTTCATATTGACACAACATAATATTTAAAATGAAAGAGTGGATTTTTAGTTAGTAATAAATGAACTCAAACCAAGAACTTACTTCTTATATTTATTTCAAGAATTCATGTCAAATATTTTATACTTGTTTATTTTAATGGTAAAATCCAATGCTTTTATGCATATGAAGACGGTTAGAGGTTATTAAGTAAAGTTAATATAGGTGAGATATTAATGTTGCAAAGGATTTTTTATTATTAAAAAAAAGTAGTTTGCTCAAAATATGGGATCTATAATAAAATTGATAGTTTATCGTAGGTGTAGATATACAAATATGTGACCTAATTTTAAAATGCAAGTATATATATATGATAGAATTCACTTTTATTAATTTATCTTTTAAGTAAAAGTGTAGATATTTGAGTAAAATGAAAGATTTGTTACACTGTAGATTTATTTGATCAAAATCTAGATTTTATATTTAGACAACACAATTTTTAAAAAAATAGTACGTGGATTTGTAGTTAGTAATAAATAAACTCAAACTAACAACTTATCTTCTTGGATTTATTTTCAAGAATTTATGTTTAATGTAGGTGAGATTTTAATGTTGCAAAGCTAATGTCTAAGGATTTTTTTTTATTTTTTAAAAAAGTAGTTTGCTTAAAATATGGCATCTATATTAGAATGGATGGTTTATTATTTCTCTTCGAATTGAATATTTAAGTAAAATGATAGGATTTTATAAATTCAAATGCAAATTTTTTGATAGAAGTGTACATTTTTATTAATTTCTCATTTAATTAAAAGTGTAGATATTTAATTAAAGTGATAGATTTTTTAAAATGTAGTAGTAGAATTTTTTGATAGAAATGTACAATTAAGAATTTTCTCATTTAATTAAAAGTGTAAATATTCAATTAAAGTGATAGATGTTTCAAAATGTGGTTGTAGATTTGTTTGATGATAGTGTAGATTTTAAATTTTAATAATAAAATTACAAAATGAAAAAAAAGGTTTATTTTTGTTTGATCGTAATCTTGAGTTAGTAATAAATAAATTCATCACTTTTTGTTATTTTATTTTTAAGAAGAATTTTTAATTGTGATGGTTAAGTAATTTTTTTCTCCTAAAAGTTTTTTTTTCAAATCACCATTCCATTTTAATTTCGGTAAAAAAAAAAAAATTAACTCAAATTGTGGGAATATTGATTTTTAGGGATATTTTCTTTTTCTTTATTTACAAAATTACAAATTAAACTTAACATCATCTATCATGATCCATTTCAATGAAAAAAAATTCAGTAAAACAACGTTTTACATCGTGGGATGGTGGGGAGTGTTAATTTTCCTTACCTTTTAATTTACAAATTAGTTATGACATCCATACCCTTATAATAAATGTTAGAATTCAGACCATCCATTTGTTTTTTAAGAATTCAATGGCCATGATTTACTTGAGCATCATGCCCATAAATAATTTTGGGCACCTTCCCTTCGTTGCATTCACGAGCATAATAAAGACAATCGACAGAACTGTAAAAATATCTTGTAATCACCTCCTACTTCTCCTAACTACTCCCTATATTTTAGCCACTAACTCTTGTACATTAATCTATATAACACAGTAATACAATCGGTAATCCGGTCAGGGATTTACATTATCATTTCTTACATGGTATCAGCCTAGCATACTCTTCTTCCGATCCTTTCTCCTCTCTTCCCGTAACAGCAATCTGTTCCAGTCCACTCTCCTCCTCAACAAACTCACCGCACTAGTAAACCTTATCTCTGCTTCTCAACGTTGCAGTAACACCACTTTCAGCCACAAATCCCCTCCTACCTTTCCCCGCTTTCCACCACACCAGCAATGGCAGATCCAAATTCTCCTCATGCTCCCCCCTGCTTCGGAGCGCACTCTCCTTGCCTCCCCACCCCAGTCTCCACCACACAACTCCAACACTGCGCCCAATCTTTCCCCCGCTGCCATTGCCATTTCGCAAGCACTCCATGTAAAATCTATTACAAACCATGTGCGCATCGAACTGACCCAATCCCCGCCCAATTATATGATGTGGCGCCACTTATTTTTGGTGACTCTAGGCAAATTTAATCTACTCCATCACATTGACGGCTCTCCCCCTACCAATGACGAGAGTTGGGCATTACTCGACTTCACTGTCCTCTCGTGGATCTACACCACCATCCACCCTGACATCTTCAGCTTGATCATGCGTCCCAATGCCACAGCCCTTGCTGTTTGGCAATCAATTGAAAATCTCTTTCGTGATAACAAGAAGGCGCGGGCAATACAGCTCGAAGCCGAATTCCGTGGTTTTCGCCAGGGTTCCCTATCCATCACAGACTACTGCACCCGTCTAAAAACCCTCTCCGACGCCTTGGCCGACATCGACAATCCAGTGACTGAGGAAAACCTAGTCCTCCAAACTTTAAGTGGGTTGAATGAGAACTTCTCCAATCTGAGGAGCATCCTCCAATTTCAAAGCCCCTCCCCAATTTTCAAACAGTACGCAGCGCACTGATTCTGGAGGAGACTTGCCGCACTACCGCTGTCCCACCTGCCACCGCCCTTCTTACTTCTCCAACACCATCGGCCACACCCCCTCCACAACAACAACGCCGGCGCCGGCTGACCACACCAACCCAGAAAATACCTCATCCAATACCGCCCCGTCTTGCTCCTCTTCAACTTCCCGCACAGGTCGCCGTGGCATAGGAAGGGGCGCGGTCGAGGTAGATCGTCATCGCTTCAATCGTAACTTTGAAACCTTCTTCAAAATCACAACCACACTTGGCAGCCAAACTGGTCCGCTCCAGGCCTGTTAGGGCCGCGCCCTTCCAACCCGACGCCCGCCTTGTTCGCCTCTCCTGCCACATCCGCGTGGGACCAACAAGGGCTGGTCAACACCCTCAACGCCATGACCTACCCCGCGCGACCAGGTGACTCCCAGTGGTACTTCAACAGTGGCGCCTCTTCTCACATGAGTCCTACAACTGGTAATCTCTTTTCTGTTTTTCATCCTAGCACTAATTCCCCTTCTAATATCATTGTTGGTGACGGTTCCATATTACCAATTACCTCAATCGGCCACACCCGCCTGCCATATTCACCTTTTAATTTACGTAACGTTCTGGTCACACCCCATTTAATTAAAAAGCTCATATCTGTTCGACAATTCTGTCGTGACAACAATTGTTCTATCGAATTTGACTCTTTGGTTTTTCTTTTAAGAATCTTACCAACAGGAACGTGATCCATCGATCCAATAGTTGTGGTGATTTGTACCCATTCATCCCTGCACATCAGCGATGCGCTCCACCCGCAGCCCTCACGGCTACCACTCACTCCCCCTCATGGCATCACCGGCTCGCACACCGAGCCATGCAACATTTGATTTTTAATTAAACAACATTTACTGTCATCCTCTAATAATACACCGCTACACTGTCATGCTTGCTCTTTAGGCAAGCAAAACGGCTTCCGTTTACTCGTTCATCTACTTTTACTCTGCATCCTTTTGACATCATACATTGTGATTTATGGACATCCCCGGTCCTCAGCATTAGCGGTTTTAAATATTTTTTGCTTATTCTTGATGATTATTCTCACTATTTATGGACTTTTCCTTTAAATTAAAATCTGAAACCGTCACAATTTTGCAACACTTCCACGCGTACATACACACCCAATTTAATCGATCTATCAAAACAATCCAATGTGATCACGGTGGTGAATTTGACAACCACACCCTTCATATGTATCTCGCTACCCACGGTACTGCCCTCGGTTCTCATGCCCCCACACCTCTCAACAAAACGACAAGGCCGAGCGAATGATACGAACAGTTACAAATGCCATCCGTGCCCTTTTATTTCATGCCCACCTCCCCCCTTTTTGGGCCGAAGCCCTGACCACTGCCACCTACCTACTAAATCTCACACCCACCTCCACCACAAATCAACGACCACCCCATACCATCCTCTACCACCAACCCCCATCATACACCCATTCACGTACCTTCGGATGCCTATGTTATCCACACACCGCCCATACCACCACAAAACAAACTCGCACCCCACACCACACCGTGCATCTTTCTTGGATATGCACCCCAACACAAGGGGTATCGTTGCCTCGACCTAAGCACCAATCGCATCATCATCTCTCGTCATGTCACATTCAACGAGTCCATCTTCCCTTACCAAACGTATCACCAACCAAAAACCATCACACCACCCACTCCCACCTCTACGGACTCCACCACCAACCAGCCCGTTTCCCTTTACCCCACCTCCTCATACCACCATCCACTCTCCCTCGATCCACACAACCCACAACCCACAACCCAAGGGCCCAATCACCACGGCCCAATCCACACAACACACGACCTCCTACAACTACTACCCAACCATGCGCAACATCCCTCTCCCCAGGCCCACACCACATCTAATCCCACCACTCCCACTCCATCAGCTTAAACCACATGGCCCAACCCCAACCTTGCGGCCCCACTCCTATTTCCCAACTACCCTCCCCGTCCTCCACTCACACCGACACTACCTCGTATCCCAGCCCAGCTCCACATCCCGACAAACTCACTCCCCCAGCCCGCGTCACCTACCGAACCCCGCCCACATCAAAGCTCCTCCCCGGCCATAACCCCATCCACCACGTCCCCACCTCCTCCCTCAACCCACCCAATGATCACACGGTCAAAGGCAGGCATATCAAAACCCAAAATTCCATTCAATCTCACCGTCACCACCACCTCCTTCCCCAAGAATCACAAAGAAGCTCTCCAACAACCCCATGGTTTAATTCAATGAAGGAGAATTTGATGCTTTGATTAAAAATAGAACTTGGGATCTCGTACCACGTCCTCCTAATGCTAACGTCGTTTCTGGCAAGTGGTTATTCCGTCATAAGTTTGATGCAGATGGAAACCTATCCCGCTACAAGTCTCGTTGGGTCCCCCACGGCTTTTCACAGGAACACGGCTTGGATTTCGTCGAAACCTTTTCACCCGTCGTAAAACCCAACACTGTTCGAAACATTCTCTCACTCGCCGTCACACGACACTGGCAAATACACCAACTTGATGTCAAGAACACCTTCCTACACGACCATCTTGCTGAGGATGTCTACTGCCAGTAACCTCCAGGGTTCGTCCACCCCAAATTTCCTAATCACATCTGCAAGCTACGCAAAGCCCTATACGGTCTCAAGCAAGCCCCACGTGCCTGGTATCGCCGTTTCGCTGATTACATCACCCGTCTCGGCTTCAACAGCTGCAGGTCTGACCCCTCCCTTTTCGTTCTCCACCGCGGTTCACAACAAGCTCACCTTCTTGTCTACGTCGATGACATTATCTTGACCACCTCCTCCCCCACCCTCCTCCGCAAAATAATTCACGCCCTCAGCGTTGAATTCTCCATGACCGACCTTGGCCCTCTCACTCACTTCCTCGGTCTCTCTGTCACTCGCACCTCCTCCGGCCTACACCTCAACCAAACCACATACGCCAAAGACATCCTAACTCGCTTCGGCATGACCAACTGTAACCCTAGTCGAACTCCCGTCGACACCAACTCCAAACTAAGCCACAATGCCGGCTCCCCCGTTCCCGACCCCACTGCATACCGCTCCCTCGCCGGCACCCTCCAATATCTGACGTTCACTCGACCCGACATTAGTTATGCCGTCCAACAGTGCTGCTTACATATGCATGATCCTCGCGAAGCTCACCTCAATGCCTTGAAACGCATTCTGCGCTACATCAAAGGCACCATTGACCTCGGTCTCAGCATCACTCCTGCCACCTCGGACCAACTCACCGTTTACTCGGACGCTGATTGGGCAGGTTGCCCCGACACCCGCCGCTCCATGTCCGACTATTGTATGTTCCTCGGCTCCAACCTTGTCTCTTGGTCCTCCAAGCGACATCCCACGGTCTCCCTCTCCAGTGCCGAGGCTGAATATCGTGCCGTCGCCAACGCCATTGCCGAGTCATGCTGGCTTCGTAGCCTCTTCCATGAACTGCACACTCCCACCACACGTGCCACCATCGTCTTCTGTGACAATGTCAGCGCCGTCTACATGTCCGCCAATCCGTTTCAACACCAACGGACCAAACACATCGAACTCAACATTCACTTTGTTCGTGAGAAAGTTGCCCTGGGCCATGCTCGTGTGCTCCATGTTCCAACCACTAGTCAATTTGCGGACATCATGACCAAAGGATTACCGTACCAGATATTCGTAGATTTTAGAAACAGTCTGCCCCGCCCCACTCCGGCTTCGACTGCGGGGGGCTATAAAATATCTTGTAACCACCTCCTACTTCTCCTAACTACTCCCTATATATTAGCCACCAACTCTTGTACATTAATCTATATAACACAGTAATACAATCGGTAATCTAGTCAGGGATTTACATTATCATTTCTTACAAGAACCTGGTGGCATTTGTGAGCGGCAGGGTGGCGTTGAAGATACTGACGCGGTTTGATGTAAATTGCACTGACAATCGATCTGTTGCTGGCATGAACGATGATGGCTTCTCCCCTAAACTTGCAGCAACGAATGCAGCGGTACCGCCAAGAAGATTCCTACCTGAAGCGGCCACTTGTTGCTGTAGATAATTCTGATGTTGAGCAACGGTGATTAATAGGGGTTTTGTATGTTCTTTTTCAATGTGTTCCCGGTTGTCTGTGTAGCCAGTGATGTTTATATAGATGAAAGTAAGACACGATAAGAGGATGAAGATTTTGAAAGCTCAACCAACTTTTAATTAAAAAAACAAATTTAGTTAAGAGAAAAACAAGGATGAGATCGAGATAAAACAAAAATGTACAAAAATGTAAAAACCTACCTAAAAGAAAAGGATAGATAACAATTACGTTACCAATGTTTTTTTTTCAATTTTTCATTTCATTTTTTGTCTTTCAATATTCCCCTTCAAAGAGAGAAAAAAAAGAATTGGAAAATATAATCAAATAAGGAGAAAAAATAGGGTATGACCACACAAATAAAATAGAAACTTAAAAAAAAACAATGTCCCACACAATATCTTAACAAATCATTTTTTCTTTTTTCTTTTTTTTGGATTTTGAATATTGAAACAATTAAATAAACCAATTACTAGAAGAATAAGGGATAAATGCTAAAAAGAATGGAAAATGGTAATGTAAATCCTAACTGACAATATATTTTTTTTTTTCTATTTTAGAATGGATGATCAAAAGGCAAGAAAAGAAGAACTTCAAAACGTTAGTTGAATTGTGTTTTTGAATTTTAAAAATGAGTAAGTTATCAAGAGAAAACTAAGTTATGCTAGAAATAAGGAATAAGAAATATGTAACTAAAGTAAAAGTAATCTAAAAAACGGGTTAATAGCTAACACCAAAATGTGGTTGATTTTTCTTTTTCCAATATTCATGTGTAAAGAATTTTGAAATTTTGTCTTTTTTGGAAATAAACTACTAGTTAAAAATGAAAGAAGAAGATGCAACTAGAAAATAGAAAAGAAAATCATTCTGAAGAAAACTAAACATAAAATACTTAATGTTTAAAAATGTTTATTCTTAGCCTCAAACCATCAACCTCTTGAACCTCCTCTGAAATACCCCAACCTAAATATGTTACTTAAATGGTAAAATATGGTACTATAAGGCTAATAAGTGCCTTAGAAATGTTAGTAAGCAACTTAAACCATAGTAAACACAATAAAGTACCATTAAGACAATTTGAGCAAAAACGTGCTCTAAGCTTGGGATAACCTTGGTCAAGACTCAAAGAGCTTACCAAGACTTTATTAACATGCTAATGGACATGTTAAACCTATTACTAAAGAAAACCAAGCTCAAAAACAAGTTAAAACACAAATTGTGCTTTAAGGACTCTTAAAGCACATTTTGAAAAATTGTCTTGGAAATGGGTTTTGAGTGGCTAAATGCCAATCATTATACCTTAATCAATATGTGTACTACTTAGTATCACATTAGGAAGTCTAAATCAATGGAAAATCAAAAATTTCACAAATATGTGCACTAATTTGTGAATAGTGCTCAAATAGTGCTAGTTTGGAATTAAGTCAACTTATCTTAATTAGTTGGTCAACAAAGGCCATCAAATATCCCATGTAATGAAGGGGGCCGGTTTTTAAGGTGTGAGTCATCACACTTAGCTAGTTTATTAAGAAGGGAAGAAGAGATAAAGTAAAAAGGTATTTGCCTTTATAACTTAAATATCTTACAAAGCACACTCCCTCACCTCATTCTCTTCTTTCCCTCCATTCCCCACCGTCTCCTTGCTTCATTCTCCATCTCCAACCGGTTTCGCTACAGCAAACCTCTCTTCTCCAACTTCACTTGCTTGTTAAATACAACTCCATACTCCAAATTCAATTCCAAGACTACCTTTGTGCTAGTTAGACCAAGCTCTACATTTCTATATTTTCAAATCTTCAAGAGCTCAATTTTGGTGCCATGGAGAATCTCCATTGAAGGAGGAAAAACTCATCTTTTTACACCTTGTTGTTCTCCTTTGCTTCAAGGTAAGAAACGCCAAAGAAAATTCACTTTTCCTCTCATTTTTATATATGGCCAAAAATCATCTTTTGATGATGCCTTGTTTTGCTCTTTTAGTAGCTTGATTCAATCTTCAAAGGACTAGGAGGAGTCCTATCTTGCTTCTTAATCAAGCTCTCTTTCAATTCCAAGGTAAATACCAATTCTAGTGTTTAAAACACTTATTGTAATCTAGGGTGTTTCATGAGTTTAAGTTTAATGCTTAATGCTCATTACCCTTATTTGTGTATTGGTTAGAAGGTTGACAAGTGAACAAGTCCTTGCCGATTTTCAATAAAAAAAGAAAGAATTCTTGAAGAGGAAGAGGTAAATAACCTATCCTAATGTAGTTTTGTGTCTTAGGAAATTGAACTTTAAATTGCTTAATAAATAACCAAAAGAGCCAAGGGGGAATGAGTTAGCAAAATATCCACAAGGTGGACTATAAGGACATGGGAGCATTGTTGTGTGTATTTGCAGCTTGAAGGAATTATTATGTGGAAATTCGGTGTTTAAGGTTATTGCAATTTAAGGGCCTAAGAGCCATATTATTTAAGGGCGTAAGTGCCAAGCAATTTAAGTTTGTGCACTATATTGTGATGTAGTGTAGTTTAAGGTATAGTTGTGTGTAAATAACATTCCTTGTGATGAAGAATGTCTTTGATTGTTTAAGGATGAAAAACTATGTGTTTGAGTGTAAGGATGTACTAAAGGAGTCATGTCAAAATTGGTTGATAAACAAAGGAGTTTAAGTGTTTCTAATGAGACTTTATAACCAAGGATGTACTAGGAGTCATTAAGTGTTAAAATGACTTAGGATGTGTCTTGGAGGTTTAGAGATTAAATGGGTGATTTTAATACACCAAGGTCATGGAATGAGTATTGTTAAGGCTTGTGTAAAGTTTGGTGAACAAAGGAGGTATAATGCCTTGTGAAGGTTTAAGTGTGAACTTGTGGGAAAAATAGGAGGAGTTTGTGTAAAGGAGGCGTAGGTGAGAAATAAAGCTTTTGGAGTAGTTGTAATGGTGATGAGGCAAAAGTTTGGTTAGTTGGAGTTGTAGGCATAAACTACCACTTAGAAATCTAAGGGAAAATATTATAAGTGTTAGGAGAGATTTTGTAACAAATTGAGTAACAAGTTGGACAAAGATTTAAGGAGGTTCAAAGTGTTGTTTTGGTATTAGAAGATACCTAAGTACATATAGAATGCTTGGGGCAACAATGGGTGAAGATAACAAGTAGAACAAGGTTTGAAAATGCCAAGTTTGGGATTCTGTAGCAGTGGTCCGGGACTTAAGTCCCATGGCAAGTCCCGGACTTACCATAAAAACACCCGAGAGTGACCAGATTTATTGGTCCGGGACTTAGGTCCCATATGGATTGCCGGACCGACCACCCCTTGTTTATCAGCCGAGAATTACCTCTCATATTGGTCCGGGACTTGAGTCTTGTAGAAAGTCCCGGATCACCCTATTAAATCACCCGAGTGTTTGAGCAAAGACATGGTCCGGGACTTAGGGTCTGTACAAGGACCCGGACCATTGTCTAAAATCTGCCGAGAGTTAAGTTATGAGTTGGTCCGGGACCTAAGGTAAGGACCAAGTCCCGGACCACTCTAAAAATGTGGTTTAAGGTTAGTAAATGACATGTAATGATTGGGATTGGTGGTAGGTAATGATGTTATAGGGTTGTTTAAGACATGTTAGGTGAGTTATAATGACAATTAAGAGGGTGAAAAGTTGTAATTAAGTGTGAAGGTAAAATAAGTAAATAATGTGAAGTAATAACTAATCAAAGGATGAGTACGGTAATTAATCGACGTTATTAATTATGTATAGGGGCTGCATTCGGTGGAAACGAACACAGCAGGGACCAAGGTATGGTTTTCTTGCAATCTGTTTGCTACCGGTTACACCGGCTTGTGTGTTTGTTTGTTTTCTGGATATTTATGACTTTGTAAGACTTAAATCATGAAATGAGTTTACAGTCATTGTTATTATTGTGGTGTGTGTGTACCGGTACCGTTAACCTCAAATACGTGCTAACCTAGTAGTTAACTAAGCTAGGATACGTAAGAGAGCGGTACTCGATTTTAACGTTTCAACTAAGGGAACGTTCTAACTACGGCTATCCGTGTGTTAGTTGTGGTTTTGGTTGTTAACCTGTGTCTCATCTCCCTTGTATGTCTAACTGGACTTAAACACTTATGGTGTGATTTAATGTGTTAAGTTCCAACAGTGGAACTACTAACAAGTGAATAACCGGGGGTGAGGAATCTGGAAGTTCCGATCGCGCGTGTATGGTGGGGTGTCGATATCTGAATCAGATTCGACTCTCCTTATGGTATTGATTGTCTCTCCTTCTTGGATTACAATCACCCGCAAGCCTAATTAAAGGCTTTCCTACCTGACTTTTGTTCGGGCTAGGGGGAATATGGTAAGTTGTGTTGGATCACTATATCTGACACATCTTTGGGGAAGGGTTAACGTTCGACAAACAGAATGGTAACCCATTTACGTTTAAGCTTAACATGAGATTGAATTCTTTCTCTAGGTTTACCAGGTTTGGCTAACTAATGTTTGGTTCGTTTCCTAAAGTGAAACATTTCCTATTATGGTATGTGTGTATGGTTGCTATTCAAATTTATTGCTATGCTTATATATGTTAAATGCTAAAAATTAATTCCATGGCATTATGAGAATTAGTTGCGTGTATCCCGGTAGCCGACGGGCTGCATGTTAATCATACCAGCCAAGGGTTGCTGAGCCCCTCTGGGGCATCATATTTATTTTGCAGGATGAGGATTGAAGATGCGGAGTGGCTGTAGATTTTAAGTCTAATGAGTACTATGTTATTTTGGATATGGGACCCGGGATGCGCCTGTGCTCCCGTGGTATATATTTTGGTAGTATCGGTTTGGTTGTGTTGGTTTGTATATATATTACTTGCACTCGGTATGGTCGGTTGTAAATTGTGGATATTAGTAACTATGCTCGGGAGTCTGTGTCCATCAGACAGATACGAATGTACGGATTTAGCCTTGTTAGCCACGTGGGTGGCTAACGGCGTGTGTAACACCGTTTGTTTTGGTTAAGGTTAAGTTATGTATTTTTCCGCTGCGTAGTTTGTTTATTGTTAGGTTAGCAGTTGGGGTGTTACAAAAAGTGGTATCAGAGTGAAGTATCGCTCTGATGACCGGAATACCGAGCTTAGGTACATACCAAGTTAGGAAATCGAATGATAGTTGCGTGAGTGAACGTTTATGGAAAGGGTAACCACTAACTAAGTGTGGAAATACCTTGGTTGGAAAGACGTTACAACCGTTGGGACCGATAAGTTTGTAAGCACAATGCCAATATACATTCATGTGAATTCAGATGGCAGGTCGACCACGTGGGAGAGGCCGGGCCGGGCGCGGTATAGGAGAGGGGGGAGAACCCTACGACTCAGGTGATAGCCGACGTAGTGGCGGCCGCCGCAGCCGAAATGGTTCCTCAGCTAGTAGCTGCGATGCAACAAGGGCAGTAGCAGCAGGGCGGTCAGGACCAGCAAGGTCCACAACCGCAACCACAGCCGCGCGAGACCAACTTGGTAAAGGCGTTGACAGATCTGAGGCCCTCATCGTTCAAAAGGGAGACCGACCCTAGTAAGCTGGAGGCGTACATCTCCGAGTTGGGACCACCTATGAGACCTTGGACATTCCTGCTGGTGCCAAGGTCCGTCTTGCCACTTACTACTTGAAGGGTTCGGCGTGGAACTGGTGGAAGCTGGTGCGGGACAATAAGGTTACAGATCCTGTTTCGCGATAGAGGGAGTACGTGGCACTGCTGCGAAACAAGTACTACCCTGTGAATGTACAGAGGCTAAGCGCTTGGAGCTGGATAATCTGAGGCAGGGGGACAAGATGTCGGTTGATGAATACTACCTTACACACACATTCACCGAACCTTACCCACCTGTTGACAAGACATGGGTACTCAAAAACGGGTCTGGTGAACCGTTTCTACGTGGAACTCAGCCACCGCCTACGCTATGGGATGGGGCCAGCTGATTACAATACCTTGCAGGTAATTGAAAACTGCTTGGTGTAAATGAATGTGTGTAGTGATTAAGTGTGAATGTATGTGTGATATGCGAGGTGTGACTAACACTCTAAACTACAGGAGTGCTATCATACCGCTGCTAAGGTCGAGATTACCCTCCGACTGAGGGACGAGGAGAATGCGCATAAGCGCAAAGGCGGGGTGAGGGCCAAAGTTCGCAAGGGTACGGTGGAGGAAAGAAGAAGAAATCCTACCACCAGTCCCAGAAAGGCAGCAACAGGCCGGCAAGGGCTAAGCCTAGACCACCACTGAAGAGCCTCTGCAGCTCACTTATGCTGTTGCGGCCAAGCCCTTACGCTCGCACCCCTAAGGTAATAAATGGTTTTTCCGAGTTCAAATTAAGTGTGTGTTACCAAATTGTGAGATGTGTATTGATGGCGTGATGTAATGACAACTAGTGCGGGCTTGGATCCGAGCGCCATTATTACTGCCAATGGTGCAAGGGAGACCCCCGGTAAGGACAGCAAGGGAAATGATGTGCAGTGCCACTACTGCAAAAAAATGGGGCACCATGAATTCGAATGCTACTAGAACCCTAACGGCAGGAACTACAGGCCTAAGGAGCAAGGAAAGGGAAAGGCCGCCGCGACCACTGAAGGCCCTAAGGGGACTAGTCAGCCTTCCTCGGACCAGGGGAACGTAGTTTCCAGAAAGGGAAGGGGTGGAGCTGGCAAGGCCACCCTCAATGTGGTAGATCGGTCAGAGGGAGCTGTACCCTCTTATGGACCAGGTAATACTTAATACTATGGAGTGAAATAATTGATTGCTTACCGCATTTCATGCATGAGTGTTTAACGAGTCTAAATGTACAACTACTTAAGTAATGAGTTAAAGTATAATGTATAATTCACCTAAGTTAAACAATTCTAAACCTTAGGAACCTTCAATATTGTTATCCAATCCCTCCCACACCAAGCCTGATAAGTGTCTAAATGAGCATGTTTTATGGGTGTATTTCATATATTATATCAGCACTTTCTGCTCATTTCTCACTTATCGTATGTTTTTCCTATAGTTTATGTTTTATTGGTTATCTCACAAATTTATTGGTCAAAACATGAGGAAAAAAACCAATCTAGGAGCAAAGTACACGAAGAGACGAACGCATAGGTGCAGACGGCTCGAAAAACGGAGTCCAAACGAAGAATCTAGAGCCGGTCAAAATTCACAAGTCAAATACACACGTCCGTGTGTTTCCGTGTGTTGTCCTTGACTTGTCCGCATAACAAAGGGTGGACAGGGGTAGGACACAACACACGTCCGTGTGTTGTCCTTGACTGTCCGCATAACAAAGGGTGGACAGGGGTAGGACACAAATGTGTCCGCCCAACCAAGCGTGGACAAGGCTAATTGTGTCCGCCCAACTAAGGGAGGACGTGGGTGTGTCCGCCCAACTAAGGGAGGACGTGGCTTGTGTCCGCCCAACTTTACCCGGACGTGGCTTGTGTCCGCCCAAACAAGCGTGGACACAAACGTGGACATGAGCTGTCCGCCTAGAAATGGCTGGACACAAACGTGGACACGGGGCGGACGTGTGTAAATACAACGCAGATCCAGAAATTAGCATGACAGTTTTCTTCTTCGGGACTGTCTTCCCCAAGCTGCTTCTTCCTTTGCGGCGCCTACAGACATGTCGAACTGCTTTCTTCAGCAATATCAGGCGCCTGCCGACAGTTGCTCACGCGTTCTGCCGCCCCCAATCCATTACTGAAATTGCTCACGCGGTGTTCCCTCTGTCTTCTTCCCCTTCCTTTCTTCTATAAAACCCACGCTGCTCTGCTCAAATAAATCATCCCTTCCTGAATCCAAATTAAATCAGACCACAGTATCACCGTTCACCACATTTCCACACCTACGATCCATTCCATCCTCTTATCCTCCACTTCTCCATTTTAGTTTTATTCTTCATTCCACCATACAGCAGAAGCACGATAAGAAGAAGAGAAGAAAAAGGGAGCTGGAGCAGAAGCGAATCGCAGTCCAGTCTCCGCCGGCAGTCTCCAAATTAATGGCTATCTCTGCTTTCTTTTATTACTGTGTCTGAGTGATTTTACTCGTATCCTAGGATGGGGTTTGACCCCAAATAATTCAGACTTATTATTAATACCAAGTTTGCTTATAAATATTTGTTTTGTCTCTCTAAATTATTAAATGCTTAAGAACTGATCATTTTATGCATTTACGGTTTCTCTTATTTCAATGATTTTGTAAATCTGAGAATAGACCACAAAGAAAGACAAACGTTAGACATTATCTCCTTGATTAGCAGATAAAATCCTTCGTTGTTATTAAAAGAATTCTTGCTTAACGCTAATTAATGATTTAGACTTCTTCTGATTGTAAAAAGTCTATTGAATTAATTAAGAGTTGTCCTTATCTATGATTTAGGAAGGCCACAAGATAAATTCTTAAACAGACAAATAGAGCAAATTAGGATTATAATTAATGTCTGTACTTAAATAAATATTTATTACCTGTTTCACTTATTAAACTTGTTTTAATTCCTTTCAGCAAAAAATGTTTAAGTGCTTAGCGTGACAAACTACTACATTTATTTGGTAACTATCAACATATGATTTTGAGATAGTCAAGGTACCACAAAGGAATTAACCTTGGTATTTACACTCCGGATTGAGTGCAGACGTTATATCGTGAGTGGTTAAACTGGTGTAAATTAAAAGAAAAGAAATTAAAACTCAAAATAAACGTCGGGCTGCAAACAAATCCCGGTCGCAGTAGTATAGTGAAAATGTAAGCGACCGGATATCGAACCAGGGACTAATATACATATTATAGTACCTAAGCGTGTCACAAAGAGGGGGGATTAATTGACTTGTTACATATAAATAAAACAGTTAATAAAATTAACTAAGTAAGCAAATAAACTAAACGGGACTCTGGTTCACATTAATATAATATCTGCTCTTTCATGCTAGGTCTACTGGTTTAATTATAACTGTTTGGCAAGATTCCTGTTATTTCTTAAGGTCCGATGAAAACTCATAAGAACTCGTTCACCTGTAATGCAAGGTCCGATGAAAACTCAAGCAAAAGCATTGCGAACGGCAGAGGAGTGTTGAGGGATTACATTTGCAACTGAGTACTAACTTAAACGATGAAAATAAGTTTCCCCAGTTTTACGGCTTAATCAACCCATCTGTTTCCAACCGATGAAATCAAAAAACAGACTTAGTAAAGCATTTTAATAAATTCATGAGGTTTATTAAAAGATGGCGAGAAAACCTTTAACCGAAACAAACTTTATTAAAATTAAAACCAGTAAAACATATTGCATAATTAATACAGAAACATAATAATCATTCGCAAAGTATACGTACTCTAGCCTAACATATTAAATAGTTTGGTCTTCTATTTAAATACGTGAGACTAGAGGTGAAATTAATGAGATGAAAAGAAAACAAATGAAGAAGGCGGGAGATTAGAGATGAAAATGAACGAGTGAGTGAAAGTGTAGTGGTACGAAGATGAAATGATGGTGTGAATTGGAACTCCAGAGGAACCACGGACGGAACCTCTGGAAGGACACTGGAGAAGGTGTTTGAGCGTTGTATTTATAGAGGAAGGAGAAGAAGCATAGCAGCAGCTCATTGATTGAGCTCGTTGATTGCAGCCTCACTGATTGCTTCATTTATTGCAGGGGAAGGGAACATACGCGTGAGTGTTTTCTGGTAGGCGCCGTCTCAAGTTGCAGAGCGAGTCGGCGTAGAAGATAAGCCCATTTACACGTGTCCGCTAGATAAGTGGCGGTCTCCTCTATCTTGTCCGTGTTTATCAAGCGGTACACTCTCAGTTTTCTCTCTGTCACGTCCGCCAATAAGGGGCGGTCGCCCTTGTGTTGTCCGCCTCTTATGAGGCGGTCTCCTCTGTCTCTATTTCCTTCTCTTGTCCGCTCGTTATCAAGCGGTTGCATTATTAGTGTTGTCCGCCCAATAGGGGGCGATTGCCTTCTCTGTGTCGTCCGCTCCTATGTGGCGGTTGGAAGCCTCTTGCGCCTTCTCACGTGACCTTCTTTAATCCTTTGATAATATAAGTGTTTAATTGGTATTTTTCTACATTTTAACACATATGATACATCAGTTAATATAGCAACATAAATATAGGAAAAACCCAAGATAAGTGAGAAACATTACTAAAAATACTGCAATTAACAAGGTGATTAAACCTGAAAAAGTCTATATGTTTTGCACTTATCATTGAGCAGGAAAATACTGAGGCTATTAATAAGAGTTCATAACTGACAATTAACTCTAATAGACAATAAATAATTAAGACAAGATTATAAAATTGTTTAAGTAATTTAGGAAATTCCCCCGCTATCCTAGGATACCTTTTTCCATCCATTTACTTTATTTTACTGTTTTATTATTTCTGCACTGATCCTAAATATCAAGCTTGCCTCCGGCTAAACCCCAATTTACATTTTATGCACTTTTATTTATCTTTTTGTACATTTACTAAACTGGATAATTAATTAGATAGTTGCGAAGTCTCTGTGGATACGACCTTGTTGTACTACAAAGATTGGGTTCACTGCCCATAGTTAGCAAGATAGTTTAACTACTATTTTGTCCAACAAAGCCCCGAAGAGACAACCATCAGCATCACCGAATTCCCGATGGAAACAATGTCAGGTTATCCAGCAGGTATGATATTATTAAATGGATACCTGACACCCAAAGCACAAATTCACATCATCCGACGATGCGACGAGCTAGGAGCAGCACCTGGAGGTTTCTACACATCGGAGTACCTGAGTGGATTGAAAATGAAGTTGAAGATGATGTGCATGGGTAAGGACTGGAATCCTTACACCAAGACATATCAAGACATGCGAGCGGAAGACTGAGCAACAATACGAGGATACCTGAGGAGTTCCTTGCAAGTGTTCCACAGGGAGCTCTCTCCTCTCTTTCTCTCTCCTCCCCTACCCATCTAGCCAATGCCGGAACCACCAGAGGCCTTAACTGATCCCTGTCCAATCCCAAAATCACCACCACTAAAAAACTATCCACCACCAAATAAACCCCCACGAAATCACTAACCACCACACCACCCTCCCCCCGCCACCCAAAAATACAGCCAAACCAACCACCATAAACCACCACTGCCAATAATACCACAAACTGCACCCTCTCCTCCATAAACCACCACTACCATACCACAATAAACACCTACAGAAAAACCAGTCAACAACACATACCGTCGCACCTCCCTAGATGAGGAGGGAAAGAGAGAAAGATGGCGAACGCTCACCTACGAGAGGTAGAAACAATGGAGACATGCGAAAATGGACAGGAATATGCGATGGAAGGAGAGACACACTCCACAGGAAGGCACATTCAAGAGCAACTACCACATAAAGTCTAATAACATGAAAGAGCAGAGGTCAAGAGATGTGAGAGGAAAGGGACAGCCAATGGGGCAACATGAAAAAGTAGGAGGTAAGTCGTGTAACTATAGCCTTCATCGATAATATTGACCATGGTGTATCGGAATACCAACTAGGGAAAGTTGCTGGCAAGTTTACAAGATGGTTGTGACTCTATATAATTAGGAAGGTGCGAAAGATAAGTAGATATGCATGTGCTTTGTGGACGTAGCAACGTCGATGAAGCCAGGAGACTGATTGAGGGAATTAAGGGATAGAATGTAAATGGTAGAAGGCTGTGGGCAAGGATGGAATACCAAGGTGACAGACAGATGAGTGTTACGCATAAGACAAGTTACTCCAGAAGCAACAAGGAAAGTAACAGTAAAAGTGAAAGAGATGCGCATAGCAAATCAAATCCCATTCAAATAAAGAATCAGCGTGGACTAAGAAGAAGGATAGGAGCCATGCCATTCACGGCTGTCACTGAACGTGGAATCGGATAAAGGCATGAAAAACTGCCTGAGTAAATGTAGTTATTGCACTTAAGGAAGAAAAAGTCCGCAAAGAGGCTTTGGATTGCCTACAACAGAGATGGCCTAAGATGACAAGATTTGCTAGCCTTTTCTAGAAGAAATTCCTCATGGTGTTTAATACGATCCAAGAAGTTGAGGAGATAGTTGAGAAAGCACGCCTAGTGTGCAAGAACATGAAGATGTTGAAATCAGAAGGTGGGTTACTCAGGATCAAGTTGAAACAAGGAGAGTCTAGATAGTCATTCGGGGAATCCCGATCCATGCATGGAATAAAACCAATGTGAGCTTGATTGCTCAAATGGTAGGTGAAGTTGTCCAAATTGAAGATGATGATAACATTTGTGTCGAAAATGCAGTGATACGGATCCAGGTGGAAACTTCCCTCTTCAATTAATTAACATGAAGGTTATGGTTAAAGTTGAGGATGAGAATTTTCCGGTGAGCATTGTTGAAGTCAACCATGGCTTATTAAAAACAAAAAAAGATGATGATAGTCATAGTATCATACAAATTCCTATGGCTATGGAGGAGGAGAATAATGGCAGACATAGCACTGGGGCCAATCAAGATTCCCAGCGAAGAGTCAAGTTAATCTTCAGGGTAGTGAAGTTGGTAACACAGTCAATGATGATCCCCGTTCTCCAGAGGAAAATAGAGAAGTGGATGAGACTGGGAAAGGAAAAGACCATCAGACACAATCATTGCATCATGCAGAAAGTCGAGAAAGTGGGAATAATAACCGAATCCCGATATTAGATGACATTGAAGTAGAAAGTGAGCAAGCAAAGGAATGCCATGAGTCATAAGCCACCACTATGAGAAGGAATTCTAATAATCAGACAGATGATCAGGAAGACCCCATCATTCCCGAGACATTTTTTGAGACAGAAGCGACGATGGAAATTAATGAAGCCAATGGGGAACCAAATTTAGAATTTAAGTCCATGCACATCATGCAACCAAACGGTGGAATTATTTCTCGGGATAGTGACACGCCGGTAGAATATGCAGATACTTTATTCGATAATATAGCAGATGAAGGTGTGGCGGGTCCTAAAGTCCACCCCGATAAGCGCAGGGAATTCAACAATTCAGAAATCACCGATTACGCAAGAAGGGCTGTGCCTTTTGTGGATCTTTTTCACAACACTCCCCCAAATGCTCAACCAGAAAACATCACTCCAGCAAGAAATGAGATAGGGAAGATTATTATTAATAGTGAAGCAGAGGCTGATGCATGTGTCGAATTCATGTTACAACTTGGGTGCCAGTTACCAGATCCAACACTCACAAGAGATAACACTGTTAAGCAGGTCCGATCCCAGATGAGCAAGTAAAGAGCAGCATGGTGGTAATTGGAGTCCAGAACATAAGAGGTGTGGGCTCCAGACAAGAGCAACGCAAGACAAGGGAAGAGGTACGTAGACTAAATATTAGCATTCTGGGATTAGTAGAAACAACAACAAACTGGGCAACAACAGTGAAAGTATCTAGCTTTTGGGGAAAGAAAAAAAACCAGCCTAGCTTGGGAGGAGGTGCCTAGCATTGGAAGATCGGGAGGCATATTGTTATTATGGGATGAAGAATACATTGAGGTGCTGGGGGATGGAAAAAGGGAGTAGATGGCTAAAGAATGACTTTAAATCCAGAGAAGATGGTATCCGAAGTACAATAATGGTGGTGTATGCCCCTGTGATGTAAGGGAGAGAAAGCTAGTATTTGAGGAGCTCCTAAACACTCAAAGACACCTGGCACCCGGAGATGATTTTCATTGGTGACTTTAATGAAGTCTTACAACCAACACAGAGGCTGCATGCAAATTCGTCCAGAAGATTGAAAGGGATGCGTGATTCTAGTCCTGGGGGACGAGATTCAGCTGGTTGAAATTGAATTACAAGATGCTCGCTTTACTTGGAGAAGGGGAGGATCGTTAAGTAAAATAGACCGGTGCTTTGCTAGACTTGAGTGGCTATCCCAGTATGTATCTGTCACCCTCCGCTCCAGTGAATGGTGCACATCTGATCATAGACTCGTATCCTGAAGACTGACGGAGTCAATTGGGGACCGAGACCATTTAGGTCGATGGATGTGTGGCTACAACATCCTGATTTGTCCGCTTTTGTCTCTGGGCAATGGAAAAATATGGAGGGTGCCTCTACAATGAGTAAGCTGAAGAAATTAAAAGGATCTTTGAGAAAGTGGAACAAGGAAACCTTTGGAAGAATCGATAAAAAAATTCAGCAATGTCAAGAGATACTGAGAAAGATGGAAAACGAGATAGAGGAAATAGGAGGGTCAGTTGATCAAGAAGCCGAAAGACTAAAGGCTCTAGATGAATTGCACAGGGCCGAGAGAGTGCAAGAGACCCATTGGCTCCAACTATCACGGGAAAAATGGGTGAAGGAAGCGGACAATAATACATGTTACTTTCACAAGAAAGCTACCCTTAACCACCTCAAAAGTTCATCTCGTGTTTACTGACTGACGGGGGAATAGTTGATAGCCAGAGAATATAAGAGAGCACATTATCCAGTACTACATGCAATTATAGTGAGCAGAGAAATTGTCAGGTGCCAGGCCGCCAGTGATTGACCATCCCACGCTCACAGCTGATGAAGCAGCACGGTTGGAAGCCTTGCCCACACTAAAAGAAATCAAGCTAGCGGTTAGTCAATGCAACGGTACCAAGGCTCGGGTTTTGACGGTTATAACATGAATTTCATCAAGAGATGTGGCACGTGATAGGAAAGAGTTTGGGAGGGATGTGCAAAACTTCTTTTTATCTTCAAAGTTTGAGAGAGGTATTAACACCACGTGGATAGCCCTAATCCCGAAAAACCAGATGCATCCCGGATAGAAGAATACAGGCCAATAAGCATGGTGGGATGCTATACAAGGTAATCTCAAAACTCTTATGCAGTCGGTTGTCTCCGCTTATGCCAAAAATTATTAGCGAGACCCAATCGGGTTTTGTTAAGGGCCAAAACATTCTTGAGGGCCCTCTCATTGGTAATGAAGTGATAACATGGCTCAAAAGAAAAAGAAGAAGGGAATTTTGCTAAAAGTCGACCTGAAAAAGGCTTACGATAGTGTGTCTTGGGAATTCCTCGACTCAATGCTTGAGTCCTTCCACTTTGGTACAAGATGGAGGAGATGGGTAAAGGAATGTGTTACCACAACCAGAATCTTGATTCTGATAAACGGAACCCCTACGAAGCCTCTCTTCCGTCTAGAGGCTTACGGTAAGGTGATCTTTGTCTCCATCGTTGTTTGTTATTGTTGTTGAAATAACTAAGGTGGCTAATCCAAGGTGCGGTAGGACAAGACTTATTCTCCGGACAGGTGGTAGGAGAAAGCCAAGTGAGGATTACCACCTTCAGTTTGCAGATGACATTATGCTTTTTGTGAGGCTGATAGAGGAGAACTTGTGCAACTACATAGAATCCTCTTGACTTTCTGGAGATGAGTGGGCTTGAGCTAAATGCTGGCAAGTCAATGGCCTATTGCATAAATACAAATGAATATGAGAACAACATGGTATGAGAGATCTTTGGATATGCCTTAGTGTGTCGCCTATCACTTGCCTTGGGTGCCTCTTGGGGCTAACATCAGGTTGGCGTCAACATGGGAGCCCGTGTTACGGAAGGTTGAGTTGAAGTTAGCGGCTTGGAAAGCAAATTCTCTCTCCAAAGCGGGCCAGCGGTCCTGATCCGTTCTTGAGTCTCTTCCCTCTACTATGCAAGCCTCTTTGTAATACGGTCAAAGTAAGAAAGCGGTTAATCAAGATACACGACAATTTTCTGGGGCAAGTGTAGGAGTCGATTCTTGGCTACAGTTGCATGGTCAAAGATGTCTAGACCAAAGGATTTTGGAGGCCTGGGTTTCTCGAATCTTCACAATAAAAATCTTGCCTTCCTATGCAAGGGAGAGTATGTTTGTAAGAATGGAGATCCACTGTGGAAGAGAGTCGTTAAATCCATATTAAGTGCCAGGCTGGTCTCCATGCTGGGGAAGAAGATAACTCACGAGGCAGGCTTAAGGGGCCATGGTATTCTATGGGTGCATGCCACACATAATCATGAACAAGTAAGAAATATTCTGCAAAGTCGAATGCATATCACGCTGAGGGATGGCAAAGATGTATTATTCTGGCACGATTCATGGTCAGGGGGGTGGTGTGTTGTGTGACAAATACTCATGTCTGTTTCGGGTGAGTAGTAACCAAATGGACTTATTTCATGTTTCGGTGAGTGGATCAATGATGAGTGGTGTTGGAATTATATGGCGGCGCGCTGCATGAATATGAAGAAGAGATGGCTACGTCACTTATGCATGACCTGAGTGTCAAACCATCTGCCCCCTCTGATAAAGATGAATGCGAGTGGGTGGGAATCCAACTGGTCGGTCACTAAAGCAATATCTTTCTCTCTCCATGCGTTATCAGATGACAACGATTCAGCTCAGGGAGTAAGTGCTCTAAAATCGGTTTGGAAGGTGTGTGTGAGCCAAGGGTGGGCATGACACTATGGTTCACGCTTCTTAGGAGGTTAGCTACGAGAGAGTTACTGTTAGAAAGAAGTGTTATCCCTATTGGCCATAGTCTCTGCCCTTGGTGCAAACATGTCATGGAAAAGATAGAACATGTGTTATTCTTGTGCCCACGTATCATAGAGGTGTGGAAGCTATCTTTCGATGGCGGAACGTTCAGTTTTCCTTTACAGAATCCATCTTATAGATATATGAGGATTGGTTCAGACTAATATCTGTTGGCAAGGCTAAGAGGGTTGGAGGTCATCACTATGTTATGGGGTGTATCATGTTAGACCCACCGTAATAATGTTATATTTAGAGGTGAAAGTCTGATTGCAGAAAATTTGGCATCCCGAATCAAGGTGGGTGTATGGAGATGGACCAAGTGCTGGTGGAAGGATATCCCACTTTCTTGTGCGATGTTTGTGGATCCTGTTCCCTTAAGGATTGCTTGTAACAGTAGGAACTTCTGTTTGGTGCTCAATTCTTGCGTTGCTTTAGTTGCAGTGTTACAGTTGTATTTTGTTTGGTTGTATTTGTAGTGGATGCTAGGCTTGTAATGGATGGGGGGGGGGGGGGGTGGGGTACTCTTTTTCCTTCCTAAGTTTTTTCCCATGTGGCTTGCTTAGGGAGGTTTTAATGAGGCCCACTTATTCCCATCCTTTATTAATAAAATGGCTTTTAAAGCCAAATTATCAAAAAAAAACCTGAGGAGTTCCTTGCGTTCATTAACCACGCCGTGGGAATTGCTCAGCGAGTTGAATCGGATCCAATTCCGAGTGTTGAAGCAGATTTAGGTATTGTGAACTTCTACAAGAAAGAGGGGGACGGTGGTTTACACCAAGATAAGGACGAAACACCCGAGTCTCTAAGGAAGGGAGCACCCGGTGTCTTGGTCCATGTGTTACGCAGTATAACAGTATTGTAGCATGCCATGGCGAGCATAAGCATGCACATCTCACAAGAAGTTGGTGTTAAGTCAGGTGATGCATTAATCATGGGTGGGAGTCGAGGATGCTGTACGCACGATATAAAGAATATCAACTGAATCCCCGGCACCTCCGACAGTAATCAACGCCACACACATGAAACCCGGACGTTGAATGTGACCTTTAGGCAGTTCTTAATCCATGTGAAACCATGTAATGTGTGAAACCAGTTGTATGCTAAGGAGCTACATATTTAGCTATGTCGACAAAATGTAAACGATTATGGTGTAAGGGTGTGTTAATGAATAAAGTGGTGTTTTTTTGGTTATACCAACCGTGTGTTACAGTGGTACTTATAAAGTTTGTGAAATAAATTAGGGCTGTGCACTCGGGGACTCGAAGGTACACTGAGTGTTGTACCGAGCAGTTTTGAGAGCCGGAAAGAGCGGCAGAGCGGCATATCCTCACCGGTACCTTCCTAGTTAATGGCGTGGACGCATCGATCTTGTTCGATTCTAGGCCTCACACACGTTAATCTCACTTTCATTTGCGGGAGGTGGGGTTAGACGGTGAAGAGAGGCCGACTTCCTAGTCACTCTCCCGTCCAAGGAGCGGATCAAGTGTACCCGTTATTACCGAGATGCCATCGTCCGAATTAAAGATTGAAGAGTTTCCGATCGACTTGATAGAGTTTGAGGGGCTTGGATTTGATGTGATCGTGGGATGAACTGGTTGGAGCGGTACAAGGATCGAATCCTATGTGCCGAGCACTATCTACTTCTTCGAGTCCGACTGGGGTTACCATCTCATACCGCTAGAGGCCTAGGGAGCCTTCGACAGATTATCTCTGCTATGGCTATGTATCGGAGTTGCAACGAAAGAATAATGTATACCTCTGCTGTGTCCAGGACAATAGAGAGAGATCCGAAGTTTAGCCCAGATGTGCCGGTAGTGTCGGACTTTCCTGATGCTTTTCCTAAGGAACTGTCGGGCATGCCGCCAGCACAGGCATGGAGTTCGAAATTGAATTGGTGCCTGGGAACCGGACCAATAGCGAAGGCGCCCTACCGTATGGCTCCAGCTGAAATGACAGAGCTCAAAGAGCAGCTGTGAGATCTACTTGACAAGGGATTCATACGCCCAAGCGTTTCACCATGAGGAGCGTTGGTCTTCTTCGTGAAGAAGAAGGATGGTAGTCTCCGCCTCTGCATCGATTACAGAGAGCTTAATGCTGTTACGGTGAAGAACCGTTATCCTTTACCACGTATCGATGATCTGTTTGTCCAATTGAAAGGAGCATCTGTATTCTCAAGATCGACTTGCGATCGGGTTACCACCAGATTGCTATTCGAGAGGGTGACATTGAGAAGACCGTGTTCCAAACTAGATACGGTCACTACGAGTTCATGGTCATGCCGTTTGGTCTATCCAATGCACCAGCTAAGTTTATGGACTTAATGAACCGCTTGTTCCGAGATCAGTTGGACAAGTCAGTGGTATTCTTCATCAACGATATTCTTGTATATTCAAAGTCGAAGGGTGAGCATGAAAGCCACCTGAGAAGTGTGTTGCAAACGTTAAAGGAGAACCAGCTGTATGCAAAATTCTCCAAGTGTGAATTCTGGTGGAACCAAGTTTCTTTTCTTGGTCACATTATTTTTGAGGCTGGGATCACTGTTGATTCGGCCAAGATAGATGCAATGCGCACCTGGCCTAGGCCGAAGACGGTTACCGACATCCGGAGCTTCCTCGGTCTGGCAGGATATTACAGGAGGTTTGTGAAGAACTTCTTCAGTGTCTCGAAGCCGATGACTTCCTTAATGAAGAAGGATGCACCATTCGAGTGGACAGACGACTGCGAGAGTTCCTCCCAGAGCCTCAAGGACGCTCTGACCTCTGCATCAGTGCTGACTATACCAGACGGTTTAGATGGTTTTGAGGTCTACTGCGACGCATCGGGTAGAGGTATGGGTCGTGTGTTGATGCAACACAGGAAGGTCGTGGCATACACCTCCCGACAGCTGAAAAAACATGAAGAAAACTACCCCACCCATGATTGAAGATATGGAGACATCATTTGTATGGGGTAAGCATGACAATTTATTCAGATCACAAGAGCTTGAAGTATCTGTTCACTCAGAAAGAGCTGAACATGAGGCAAAGATGGTGGGTCGAGTTTCTAAACGACTACGACATAAACCTTCAGTACAAAGAGGGAAAGGCAAATGTGGTAGCTGACGCACTGAGTCGCCGAGCACACTCTCTCCATTCGCTATTCTCTCATTCTAGCTTGGTTGAAGAGGTGCGGAGTGCTCAGATGTCGGATCAGTACATGCAAGAAATCAAGCAGAATCTGATTGATGGCACATTCAAGAGTCAGAAGTACGACTTCCGACTTCATGATGATGACCTGATTAGGCTGAATGGCCGACTGTGTATTCCAAAAAGTAGCGCCAAGCTGAAGGAGCGTATACTGAGTGAATCCCATTGTTCTACTACTTCGATTCACCCCGGAGCTTCAAAGATGTATAAGGGCATGAAAAGGTATTTTTGGTGGACTGGAATGAAAAAGGATGTGAATGATTATGTGGTGAGGTGTCTCACTTTTCAGAAAGTCAAGTTTGAGCACCGACGGCCTGGCGGTATGGTGCAGCCAATGCCAGTGCCAGAGTGGAAGTTCCATGACATTTCCATGGACTTTGTAGTAGGGCTTCCGCCTACAAGGGGAGGTCTGAATATGATATGGGTCATTGTTGACCGACTGACCAAGGTGGCCTGATTCATACCGATGAAGGACACTTGGAAAGTGGCAAAGCTAGCAGAGCTCTTCGACCGAGAGATTATACGACTTCATGGGGTACCAAAGACTATTGTGTCTGATAGGGATACCAGATTCCTCTCGAGGTACTGGAGATCTACACGGGAAGCGCTTGGTATTGAGCTAAAGCTGAGTACAGCGTTCCACCCTCAGACAGATGGTCAGAGTGAGCGCACCATCCAGACGCTCAAAGATATTGTACGTGCATGTGTACTTCCAGGCTTTGTACGGTAGAACATGCCACACGCCATTATGCTGGGATGAGTCGAGTGAGGTGGTCATTATAGGGCCCGAATATCTGGAGCAAGTACAAGCAGAAGTACGCCAGATACGAACTAACATAAAAGCAGCTCAAGATAGGCAAAAATCATATGCCGATGTGCGTTGACGTGACCTGGTGTTTGCCGTGGGCAACCAGGTATTTCTTAGAGTTTCCCCCATGAAGGGTTGTGTTTCGTTTTGGCCAGAAAGGCAAGTTGAGCCCAAAATATGTGGAGCCTTATGTTGTGACAGAGCGGATAGGCCCGGTAGCTTACATGCTAGATTTGCCTGCTGAGCTGGGCAAGGTACATGATGTATTTCATGTATTATAGTAAGAAATATATGTGAAGAAAATATGCTCTCATCTGTCATGTACTTCATCCCGAAAGGCTAACATTAGAGCCGACCAGCGATGCGGGAGCATCGTCCGTACGAATTCTGGATACTAAGACTCGGGACACTCGCCGTAAGTCTGTCCGACTGGTGAAGGTTCTCTGGTTTAACCAGGAAGTCGAGGAAGCCACCTGGGAGCTGGAGGATTGAATAAGGGCGAAGTACCCGTCATTATTTACTTACTAGTTTTTGTATGTATAGGGTACGGGGCGTACCCCTATTTAAGGGGGGTAGAGCCATTTCGGTTATGTATGTACGGCATGTATTTATAATACATTGCTCATACCTTTGAGTCTAGATGTGGTTATGGAGGTGGTTAGGTTATGGATGTGGTTATGGAGGTGGTTAGGTTATGGATGTGGTTATGTTACCCGACTGTTGAGTCCGAGGTTATTATGTAAGTATGTTATGTTATGGATATGGTTATGTTACCCGGACAGTTAGGTCAAGGTTGTTATGTAAAATTATGTTTTGGTATGGAGGTTTAACTGCAAGTTATCCCCGTATTCCAATTTAAAAGATATGAGGAAAACTGTGAACTTTGAGGACAAAGTTCTTTTAAGGGGGGTAGATTGAAATACCCAAACATAAATATGTTATTTAATTGGTAAAATATGGTACTATAAGGCCAATAGTGCCTTATAAATGTTAGTAAGAACTTAAACCATAGTAAACACAATAAAGTACGATTAAGGAAATTTGAGCAAAAACATGCTCTAAGCTTGGGATAACCTTGGTTAAGACTCAAAGAGCTTACCAATACTTTATTAACATGCTATTGGACATGTTAAACCAATTACTAAGAAAACCAAGCTCAAAAACAAGTTAAAACACAAATTGTGCTTTAAGGACTCTTAAAGCACATTTTTGAAAAAATTGTCTTGGAAATGGGTTTTGAGTGGCTAATTCCCATCATTACACCTTAATCAATATGTGTAATATTTAGTATCACATTAGAAAGTCTAAATCAATGGGAAATAAAAAATTTCACAAATATGTGCACTAATTTGTGAATAGTGCTCAAATAGTGCTAGTTTGGACTTAAGTCAACTTAGCTTAATTAGTTGGTCAACAAAGGCCATCAAATATCCCATGTAATGAAGGGGGCCAGTTTTTAAGGTGCGAGTCATCACACTTAGCTAGTTTATTAAGAAGGGAAGAAAAGATAAAGTAAAAGGTATTTGCCTTTATAACTTAAATATCTTACAAAGCACACTCCCTCACCTCATTCTCTTCTTTCCCTCCATTCCCCACCATCTCCTTGCTTCATTCTCCATGTCCAACCGGTTTTGCTACAGCAAACCTTCTTCTCCAACTTCACTTGCTTGTTAAATACAACTCCATGCTCCAAATTCAATTCCAAGACTACCTTTGTGCTAGTTAGACCAAGCTCTACATTTCTATCTTTTCAAATCTTCAAAAACTACATTTTGGTGCCATGGAGAATCTCCATTGAAGGAGGAAAAACTCTCTTTTTACACCTTGTTGTTCTCCTTTGCTTCAAGGTAAGAAAAGCCAAAGAAAATTCACTTTTCCTCTCATTTTTATATATGGCCGAAAATCATCTTTTGATGATGCCTTGTTTTGCTCTTTTAGTAGCTTGATTCAATCTTCAAAGGACTAGGAGGAGTCCTATCTTGCTTCTTAATCAAGCTCTCTTTCAATTCCAAGGTAAATACCAATTCTAGTGTTTAAAACACTTATGTAATCTAGAGTTGTTCATGAGTTTAAGTTTAATGCTTAATGCTCATTACCCTTATTTGTGTATTGGATAAGGTTCAAGTGAACAAGTCCTTGCCAATTTCCAATCAAAAGAAACAAGAAAGAAATCTTGAAGAGTAAGAGGTAAATAACCAATCCTAATGTAGTTTTGTGTCTTAGGAAATTGAACTTTAAATTGCTTAATAAATAACCTAAAGAGCCAAGGGGGAATGAGTTAGCAAAATATCCACAAGGTGGACTATAAGGACATGGGAGCATTGTTGTGTGTATTTGCATGTTGAAGGCATTATTATGTCAAATTCAGTATTTAAGGTTATCACAATTTAAGGCCTAAGAGGCATATTATTTAAGGGCCTAAGTGCCAAGCAATTTAAGTTTATGCACTATATGGTGATGTAGTGTAGTTTAAGGTATAGTTGTTGTAAAGAAACATTCCTTGTGATGAAGAATGTCTTTGATTGTTTAAGGATGAAAAACTATGTGTTTGATTGTAAGGATGTACTAGAGGAGTCATGTCAAATTGGTTGATAAACAAAGGAGTTTAAGTGTTCTAATGAGACTTTATAACCTAGGATGTACTAGGAGTCATTAAGTGTTAAAATGACTTAGGAAGTGTCTTGGAGGTTTAGAGATCAAATGGGTGATTTTAATACACCAAGGTCATGGAATGAGTATTGTTAAGACTTGTGTAAAGTTTGGTGAAAAAAGGAGGTATAATGCCTTGTGAAGGTTTAGTGTGAACTTGTGGGAAAAATAAGAGGATTTGTGTAAAGGAGGTGTAGGTGAGAAATAATGCTTTTGGAGTAGTTGTAATGGTGATGAGGCAAAACTTTGGTTAGTTGGAGTTGTAGGGATAAACTACCACTTAGAAATTTAAGGAAAATATTATAAGTGTTAGACGATTTTGTAAGGAATTGAGTAACAAGTTGGACAAAGATTTAAGGAGGTTCAAAGTGTTGTTTTTGTATTAGAAGATGCCTAAGTACATATAGAAAGCTTGGGGCAACAATGGGTGAAGATAACAAGTAGAACAAGGTTTGAAAATGCCAAGTTTGGGATTTTGTAGCAGTGGTCCGGGACTTAAGTCCCATGGCAAGTCCCAGACCGTACCATAAAAACACCCGAGAGTGACCAGATTTATTGGTGTGGGACTTAGGTCCCATATGGAGTCACGGACCACCGCTTGTTTATCAGCCGAGAATTACCTCTACGTATTGGTCCGGGACTTGAGTCTTGTACAAAGTCACGGACCACCGTATTAAATCACCCGAGTGTTTGAGCAAAGACATGGTCCGGGACTTAGGGTCTATACAAGGACCCGGACCATTGTCTAAAATCTTCCGAGAGTTAGTTATGAGTTGGTCCGGGACATAAGGTAAGGACCAAGTCCCGGACCACTCTAAAAATGTGGTTTAAGGTTAGTAAATGACATGTAATGATGGGGATTGGTTGGTAATGATGTTATAAGATTGTTTAAGACATGTTAGGTGAGTTATAATGACAATTAAGAGGGTGAAAAGTTGTAATTAAGTGTGAAGGTAAATAAGTAAATAATGTGAAGTAATTAACTAATCAAAGGATGAGTACGGTAATTAACCGACGTTATTAATTATGTATAGGGGCTGCATTCCGTGGAAAACGAATGCAGCAGGGACCAAGGTTGGTTTTCTTGCAGTCTGTTTGCTACCGGTTTACACTGGCTTGTGTGTTTGTTTGTTTTCTAGATGTTTATGACTTTGTAAGACTTAAATCACGAAATGAGTTTACAGTCATTGTTATTATTGTGGCGTTGTGTGTACCGGTACAGTTAACCTCAAATACGTGCTAACCCGGTAGTTAACTAAGCTAGGATACGTAAGAGAGCGGTACTCGGTTTTAACGTTTCAACTAAGGGAACATTCTAACTACGGCTATGAGTGGTTAGTTGTGGTCTGGGTTGTTAACTTGTGTCTCATCTCCCTTGTATGTCTAACTGCACTTAAACACTTATGGTGTGATTTATGTGTTAAGTTCCAACAGTGGAACTACTAACAAGTGAAATAACCGGGGGTGAGGAATCCGGAAGTTCCGATCGTGCGTGTATGGTGGGGTGTCGATATCTGAATCAGATTCGACTCTTCTTATGGTATTGATTGTCTCTCCTTCTTGGATTACAATCACCCGCAAGCCTAATTAAAGGCTTTCCTACCTGACTTTTGTTCGGGCTAGGGGAATATGGTAAGTTGTGTTTGGATCTATATCCGACACATCTTGGGGGAAGGGTTAACGTTCGACAAACAGAACGGTAACCCATTACGTTTAAGCTTAACATGAGATTGAATTCATTCTCCAGGTTTACCAGGTTTGGCTACTAATGTTTGGTTCGTTTCCTAAAGTGAAACGTTTCCTATTATGGTATGTGTGTATGGTTGCTATTCAATGTTTATTGCTATGCTTATATATGTTAAATGCTAAAAATAATTCCATGGCATTATGAGAATTAGTTGCGTGTATCCCTGTAGCCGACGGGCTGCATGTTAATCATACCAGCCAAGGGTTGCTGAGCTCCTCTGGGGCACCATATTTATTTTGCAGGATGAGGATTGAAGATGCGGAGTGGCTGTAGATTTTAAGTCTAATGAGTACTCTGTTATTTTGGATATGGGACCGGGATGCGTCTGTGCTCCCGTGGTATATATATTTTGGTAGTATCGGATTGGTTTGTGTTGGTTTGTATATATATACTTGCACTTGGTATGGTCGGTTGTAAATTGTGGATATTAGTTACTATGCTCGGGAGTCTATGTCCATCAGACCGATACGAATGTACGGATTTAGCCTTGTTAGCCACGTGGGTGGCTAACGGCGTGTAACACCGTTTGTTTTGGTTAAGGTTAAGTTATGTATTTTTCCGCTACGTTAGTCGTTTTCGTTAGGTTAGAAGTTGGGGTTGTTACATCCTCCATTCCTTTTACCAATGTGCCAATTTAACTCCTTGTCACATATTGCACTTTTCACCATTTTCACAGTATCACAACCCATATTCTTTCCAAAAACAAATAGGATAAAGACACGTTGAATGAAATACGCCACTTTACCCTTAGCCATGCACCGACCCTAGGAAAACCTTGTCATGTTTAAACTAGGGTAAATATTTTAGGGATAACAAGTCTTCTAGGACACAAGTTCTACAAAGGGTAATACGGTCCAAAGGGCGTGAAATCCCAAGCTGAATAGAACTTCCTAGGATAATGGTGACAACTTAATCATAATGAGGGGCATTTTCATAATTTTCACGACTTTTGAGCCATATCATATCTCTTCTTCTTTCTCCAAAAATGACCTAAATGAGCTCAAAATGCTTTGAAATTTTAACACATGATAAAGGATGACATTTAGAGCATAATGGCTTTAGAATTTCAAAATTCTGAAATTTTCAATAATTTCCCATTAACTTCTGAACAGATCTGACAAAAAATTAAATTTAAAAATATTCCTTTATCCTTTACATGTTTGTAATATTTCATAGTCAGATTCCTTCGGGACGTTACCCGACCAAATCCTGGTAAACTTCTATCTTTTACCAGTTTACTCTCTCTCTCTCTCTCTCCTCTCTCTCTAATTAGTATTGTCTATATAAGGGATCTTTTCTCCTGACTAAGAAACACCAAGAACCCTAGGTAATCAGAACTCTCAACCGTCTCAAAGCTTCCACGTTTTAAACTCCCGAGCCCCCATCGAAAACTGAAATCCACCGAAATCGCCACATAAATGAGTTTCTTAACTCCCTTTTACCAATACAATCATTAAATAGCCATAAAACCACCAAACGTGAAGGACACCATAAATTTCAAGGATCAGAAGCTCGGTACGAACTCAATTCGGAACTGGCATCAATGAGGCTTCTAAAGATTCCCGCCTTAAGGATCACAATAATCCCAAAGGTAAAACATGTTAGAATTCAAGTTTTTTAACTCCTCTAGGTTTATAATCTCTCTGTTAAAATTTGGGATCGAACCGACCTTTCTCAGCTCCCGACTTGCCGTTTGTTTATGTTTTTGTCCAATAACTTATTCATTAAGATTCGGCATTAATTCGAAGTCAAATTGAGTCTATCAATTACTAACATGTTTAGAATCTTTTAAGTAACACAACTTATAAAATTTGAACCGTAAACACAACGGTGGACCGCCCAAACGCCACCGTCCAAGGGCAGTCCGCACCCACGGACGCGATGTTAGGGGTCCTGGACGCCCTGTCCGTAAGCCCGGACACCCCCAAGACGGTGGCAGAATTAGATTTTTCAAAATTTCAAGGTTTTCCAAACACATGTCCGGGCCCACGGATGCCTTGTCCGTGGCCGGACTTTTCAAATTTTCATTTTTCTACAATTGTGACTTTTCTGTACAACTAGGTTAATAAGGGTCCAAGGGTTCGGACATTAGGTCCGTGGCCACAGACAAAATAAAATTTGACCTAATTCGGCCTTTGAAACCCTAGTTTGGGTAATTTCAATTTTTACTTTAATTTTAGTCCAAAAATGTAAACAAATAAAAAAATTAGAGACTTGCGAATTAATTAAACCAGCTCCATAATAAGCCGTAAATATTATAAGTAGATGAAAAATGACTTAGAAGGGTAGTGAAAGTTTTTGAACCCGAAAAAGTGAATACCAAGTCCCGAACTCGAACTCTAATCTACCCTAATTTACCGTAGGTTGAAATTATGTGGCGTCTATTAATAGGTTCCAGTAGGCTAACTTAGGATTTAATAATTATTATTTTATGACTTAGTTATTAAACTTAGGTTTATACGTGGACCTAAAATCCGATCAGATCCTAGTCAACCCGAATCAACATAGGATATTGGTTCAAAAATCGAGCCTCACACCATGAAAAGCCTGAATACGAGTTATTATTATCATTTTATTAATCCTTTTTTTGTAGTCCCTATTTATTTTCTTAGTAAAATGCTTGTTAAGCTAAATGTGTAATCAATGTGGACATAGTACATCCCAAAAACAAAAAAAAAAAAAAAAACATAGTAAAAAAAAACAACAAAAAAAAAACCAAAAGTGTAAAATGAAGAAAAATTACCGATTACTCACATAAGCTAACCGAAATGTTCTGACTTAGTTCTACTGTTGCTAACAAGATTCTATCCTAAGGAGTCGAACATGAAGTAACCAAAATTGTGCATGCGACAGACTTATTAAGTCAAATCCTCTCTAAAACGATTATTAATCAAGCTCTTCAATGTTACCAATCTAATAGGCCAAGAGTTCCTCCGTTTTCACTCTTAATCATGGATGATAGAAAGCACGAGTGGTAAGACTGCTGCTGAACCTTGTAGTAGACCGGGATCAGAGCCTGAGCCTGCTTCCTCCCAGGCCCTACTGATGGAAGAATATCTTGAAGATGCTGGCCTTAGGAGCCTCTTCGAGGACCAAGAATCCCCCCTGGGTTCGAGCCAGTGGGAGGATCCGATCGGCCGGAGGGCGATCCTGATGAGGCGTATGTTAAAGAGGAAGCGAGACAGACGCTTACTCTGGCTAAGGAGCTCGGGTGCTCCGTCCCTGATGAGGAGCGTGCTCTTGAAAACTTTGAAGAGATCATTCGTGATCAAAGAGCGAGTTACCACCGAAGATGTGAGGCTGCAAGCGCAGGGCCTAAAGAGGACTTTGATAGGTGCTCAAGGAACACCTCTAAGGATAGGTCGAGGAAGATGACCAGGACAAAGCCTTTAGGTTTTAGTAAGTTTTCCCATGTTAGCAAGGTAGCCATGAGAGACAGAAAGAATTTTAAGTAGAGCTAAGGGTAGAATTCTCCCTTTAGCTAGCAGGGTACGTAGGGCTGGAAAGGTATGTAGAGTGTAAGTCGTTTATGTCTTGCAATCTGTTTTGTTCTGCCTAGTGGCACATTGGGCCTTGTGCCCTTAATTATAAAAAAACTGAAGCCGTTTCAGTCTTAAATAAACAAGTCTTGTAGGGAATCTAGAAACAACACGTCAAGCTACAACCAACTGTAGCCAGGATGGCTACATGTGACTTGGTACGTTGGAGCTACAACCAAATAATTGCTGACCTGACAAAAAAAGAAAAAATGTATTTAAAAAAACATAAAACTGACGCTGCTAAGAGTTATAATTCACAGAACATAAAAGAAAACTTATACAGATGGTCATACAAACCTGTACAAATGTTCATTAAAACATGTACATCCTCACGTAAAAATATGTACATCCTCGCATTAAAAACATACAAATGGTCACATAGACCTGTACGAATTCATTAAATGTGTACATCCTTAGATTATAATCAGTACATATAAGGGAGAAAACTTGTATAGATGGTCATACAAACATGTACAAATGTTCATTAAAATATATACATTCTCATAATTGAACACGTAAATTCTCACATTTGAACATGTATATCCTCACATCAAAACATGTACATTATCAAATTAAAGTATATAACGTCTTCCAAATAGATTACCCTAACTCCACACACCCTCCCACTCTTGGAAAGCTAAAAAACGCCAAACTCATTTTTAGGGCTTGTAGTGGCGGGTTTAGGATCGTTAGACCCTAAACCTGCTATCGCAAACCCTAAAAACCTGCCGAGTTAGTTGCTGCAATGTAAAGTATAGAACGACTTCCAAATAGATTACCCTAACCCCATACACCCTAAAACCCACCCTAGGAAAGCTAAAAAAATTTGAAGGCATTTTTAGGGTTTGTAGTACCGCTACCACAAACCCTTAAACATGTCGAGTTACTAGCTACAATGTAAAGTATAGAATGACTTTCAAATAGATTACCCTAACCCGACACACCCTAAAACCCACCTGAGGAAAGCTAAAAAACATCAAAGGAATTTTTAGGGTGGTCGAGTTAGATGCTACAATGTAAAGTATAGAACAACTTCCAAATAGATTTACCTAACCTCACACACCCTAAAACCCACCTAGGAAAGCTAAAAAACGTCGAAGGCCTTTTAGGGTTTGCAGTAACGACCCTAAACCAGCTACCACAAACCCTAAAATCATGTCGACGTAGTTGTTACAATGTAAAGTATAGAACGACTTCCAAATAGATTACTCTAACCCCAAGCACCATAAAAACCTGTCGAGTTAGTTGTTACAATCTAATAAACAGTAATATTTTAAATATACTATGCTTTCTTAAATTGTGAGAGATTTAATCAAATATACATATGAGTATTATTAAAAATACCTTTTTATAATATTTTGTATAAAATTAAAAACAAATGATGACTTATTGAAATTATATTTTCATCAATATATTAATCTTGATTTTTATTTATTATTTCGTAAGTTTTTTTTCAAAAGTTATTAATTATTTAAATTTCCCCCACTTATGAAATCTCTATGGTGTTTGTTGGAAAGAACTATACTAGATTGTTTGACCAAATAAGCAAGAGATACTGATAAACCACATTCTTTTTTTAGCAGTATTTTTTAAGCACGTTTTTGTAGCATGAGTCGTGACCCAAGTCTAATCTCCTACAATAAATTATTTATTATTAACTTTTTTTTTAAAAAAAAACTAGATGCTTTGAAGAAACCATCCTCGCTCCATGTTACCAACCATAAAGCACTTTAATACTCATTAAAGTTGAGAACAATCACGTGCGAATGTCAAGTAGCACAATGATGACAAATATACCCTCAAATGTTGCCATCGATGGCTACAGTCACCTGTAGCCAAGAAAAATCAATCTAGAAATACATGGATTCATGATAGTCCTACACACACATTTACAAACAACGGAAACAACATTAAAAAGTATCATGGCATCAATTGAAAAAGGCCAGAGACAGTTTTGAATCAGGAATAAATACCAGAATGAAGAAACCAAGATTTCCTGCAAATTGAGATACAAAAGAGTGGAGCAAAGAAACAGTACACATGCGGCTTTGAAATTGGGTTATTGATCGAAATTCATTTTTGAGAAAAAGGTTTTCTTTCAAATATTTAAAAATTCTTGAGATAAAACGATGGTTTCATGTTGACATGCACTTCAATACATTATGAAAAAGAAAGGCGATGACCCTCTTATTTGATTTATTTTCCATATTTTGCTTTATGGGGTGAAAATTTTTGGTGTCTACAACGTTTAGCGTCCATAGTTCCTGGATCAAGCCTAACACGTCGTCCGGCCAGACAGGGAACCATGTTTCCTGAAGGAAATATACTCGTAACGAGAGGCCAACAACCGGCCCAGAGAAAGTCTTTAAGTCAAGTTCCTTAGGTTTTGATTATAGCAAACATGTGTTGTTTATCTGACATGTTTATCTAAGTATGAAGATCAGGTAAACAGGTAAAAGAGTGGCTTAGAACGCAAGGTTGCAAGCACACTCTGGTCATGACTAGTGCTTTACCAGTTGGGCACCTATCTACAAAGCTCTAGCAGAGCTCCTAGTACACACTGAACACCAGCATAACACAACAACGACTCTCAACATTAAAAATGTCCAAGATTGCAAGATACATCAATTGATAATAAGTGAACCAACAACACATGCGAGGTTGGTAGAGTTCACGACAAAGCGAGTTGAAGAAACATAATCATGAACAAGATAACAAGACATAATTTGAAGTCATAAAGAGACATTAATTACACAATATTAATGAAGCCATTAGGCTAGGCAAGTGGACATCACCAAGAGCATCCGACCACTTGAGCTCTTGCGTACAACGTGTCCAACCAGTGAGCGACACGTGTCTTGGCTGTGCCTACCATCAAGTTGGTGATCAGCCTACCTTGAGCAGAGCTACTTCCGTTGGGAACAAGATCAATAGAATCCTAATGAATACCCTATCATAGATTGGTAGTTATAAGCTAGCTTGTTGATGTATATATATTCAGAACATGTCGTATTGAAAATGGGGAGACTCACCCGTAAGAAGTAGAGCAACAAGTACAAGCATGAGTCATACTAAACCAGTGAGCGACACGTGTCTTGGTTGTGCCTACCATCAAGTTGGTGATCAGCCTACCTTGAACAGAGCTACTTCCGTTGGGAACAAGATCAATCGAATCCTAGTGAATAGCCTATCATATATTGGTAGTTATAAGTTAGCTTGTTGATGTATATATATTTAGAACATGTCGTATTGAAAATGGGGAGACACACATGTAAGTCGTAGAACAACAAGTACAAGCGTGAGTCATTTGTATGAATCTGAATGTGTGTGTGTATGCTAGGGAGTTAGTGAGCGTGGTTAGACTGTGTAATCAACTCAATACTTTTGTGTTTAATAGACTGACTAGTCGGGGAATGGTTGGGGAACCGTAGGCCTGCAGTCAGGAGAGGGTAGAGGACTTTGGAGATAAGTCCAGAACTGTCCCGGAGTCCATAGGTTGGGCGGAGGGATATTGACTGAATTTCTAGATTGTAAATTCTCAATTAAAAAGGAGTTTCCAGTTTGTGAATTATAGTCTCTCTACTTATACCGTTAAACTCGTTTAACCCAACGACACGTCCATGACCGATCCAGAACATATCCGGAGCACTAGTTACTTTCAATTGGTAAGAGTAGGTCTCTTCTAGAAAGCTAACTACTTTGGAAGAGGATAAATGTCTCACTCAACCCTACTAGCACCAGAAAAAGAGTCGGCCCCAAATCAACCACCACTCTTCAATGAAGAAAAATACACTTATTGGAAGAACAAGATGGAGTTTCACATCAAATCCGACGATCCAAGAATATGGAGGGTATTAACTCAAGGAGACACACTTTCCAAAATGCTCAAGGATCAGACATATCTGTAGATAACCTGACAGATGAGTAGATAAAAAAGTTGGCATTTAATGCGCAGGCAATAATACTTCTTCATTGTGCATCACTTCCTGAACAATATTCCAAGATATCCTCTGCTAAAACTGCCAAAGAAATCTGGGAAACATTGAAAGTTACGTATGAAGGAAATGATGATATCAAGAAAACTCGCATTGAGCTTTTGCTCACTTACTGGGAGCTATTTAAGAAAGAAGAGAAGGAGAGCATTTCTGAAATGCATACTAGGTTCACCAAGCTAATCAATGAGATGCTGGTGCTTGGTAGAACTATCTCAATTAAGGATCAGATCAGAAAGTTCCTCAGATCACTCCCTGATTCTTTTGATAGCAAAGTCAATGCTATGCAAGAAGTCCATGATCTCTCAGAGATGTCTCTGGCTGACATGTTGGGATCATTGATGACGTTTGAACTCAAGCTACAACAAAGAAACTCTGAAAGCATAAAAAAGGAAAAGAGCAAGGGCATAACCCTATAGGTAGCTGAAAGTGAGAAATTTGGATCAGAAGAAGATGATGATGAAATGGTTCTATATGCCAAGAGGTACTTTAGGAAATTTGTTAGAAACAACATGAGAAGAGGAAGAGATTTCAAAGAATATGATGATATCCAAAATAAAAGCAATGACAAGTGCTTTGGATGTACAAAATGTGGACATCACATCAAGGACTGTCCACAATGACCCTGAGAGGACAATGATCGAGTCAGGAGACCTGTCCGAAAGCCTCTTAACGTGCATTCAAAGAAAGAAGCTTTCGTTGCTGCATGGGGAGACTCAGAGCTCAGTGATGACGATCAAGTCACAAACAACGATAAATCTTGAGATGAGAAAGCTCATCTCTGCATTAAGGACATATGCTTGATGGCACGAGAAAAGGAGGCATCTTAATCTGACGTAGAAGAGAATCTAACCGAGATAAAACTACTCTCAACTTAGAAGGAAGATTCAGAAAGCTGAACTTCCAGGACTTAGAAAATTTTCTCTCATATTAGTTGATCAACTCGAAGTACTTGAAACAGAAAATAAGGAGTTTTCAAATGAAATTGAAGATCTAAAGAACAACTCAGATAGAAAAAAGGTAGTAGAACATAACGATGCATTGAGAAAATTGCGAGATAACTACTATGAAATACTTGCTGCTGATGAAAGGCTAAAGATGGGAAAACAACCTGAATTGGATGAGATGATTTCTTCTCTTAGCAAAAAGGAAAAAGAACTAGCATCCCTCAACGAAAAATGAGTAAAACTTGAGAAAACTGCTAGAACACCCAAATGGAGTGGTAGATGATCGATCGGGTACCATGCGGGCACCTATCGGCAAAGGGTCTGTCACCTCTGCCGACAACCTGGTCACCACACCTCTAAATGTCATAGAACTTGATTCATGAGACACTTGCAATTAAGAAAAATTGGACTAAAATGGGTAGTAAATAGGGATCATAGAACAAAGACCATTGGTGATAATGGGCCCAAATATTTTTGAGACCCAAATCCCACGAACTAACTTGCTAAGTGCATAATCGAGTGGGAAGGGATCCCTGCTCGTACATCGACAACAGGTGCTCAAAATACATGATAGGAGACAAGTGGAAGTTCCTCTCACTTGAATCAGGATGGCAAGGAACCATTTCCTTTGGTAACAACCAAAATGGTAAAATCATCGATGTATGTAAGGTTGGTTTTTTATTATGTTATTAACAATGTCAACCTGGTTGACGGGATAAAATTTAATTTACTTAGTGTATCCCAAAATTATGACAAAGGAAACTCAGCTCATTTCTATTCCACACATTGTAGTCGGAGTAACAAAAAGGAAATGTTAAGAGGGAAGAGGTGGAAAAAATGTGTACATAAAAACTCTAGAGGATATTGACAGTTTAAATCTTCCATGTCTAACTACATCAATAGATGACTTTACGTTATGGCACAAAAGATTAAGATAAGTTAGCATATCATTGCTAAGAAAAGTAGTTAGAGAGCAGTTGGTGAAAGGTCTTCCTTTATGATGCGTGTGTAAGAAATAAGAAAACTAAATCTACCTTTAGAACAGAATACTGCAAGTACACCCTTACCACTTGAACTACTTCACATGGATCTATGTAGACCACTGAGGATTAAAAGTCATGGAGGAAACTGGTTTGTATTTGTTATTTATGATTACTCACGCCTTGTGTGGAAAATCCTTATTACTTCCAAGGATGAAGTCTTTGAGAAATTTCAAGTATTTGCAGGACAAGTACAGGTTCAATTCAATCTCTAAATCAAGGCATTACGATCAGATCATGGTTTCGAATTTGAGAATCAAAATTTCATGACACATGATCTGAGGAGTTGATGAAGAAGAAGCCTTTGGATTTAAGCTAATCAACAAGATTACACATACAACAACAAATGAGTTTCCAGCTGAAGAACTCATGCCCGATTAGTCAGCGACATGTCAACAACCTGATCATGAAGAAAATGATGAAGGAGCAATTATATTCTGGTGGATCCATAACCAACAAAAAGAGCACGTCAGGGACTGCCTTCTTTATTGGTTCATGCTTAATTGCATGGGGATCCAAGAAACAACAAAATGTTGCAATTTCAACTGCTGAATCTGATTACATAGCCATAGCAAGCTATTGTTCACAACTCCTATGGTTTAAATAGTGAATTGGCGACTATGGTGTCAAAACAGGTATGTTACCTATCATATGTGACAATACTAGTGCATCACTCATGTACTAAACACATTGATATAAGGCATCATTTTCTTAGAAATTGTTGTGAGAAGAAATTAGTTCAGTTGAAATACATTTCAACTGAAAATCAACTAGCTGACATCTTCACAAAACCATTAAGTAGAGAAAGATTCAGTAAGATTATCCATGATCTTGGCATGATATCCATTTATCAAGAATATGCTATCTTTCAACCCTCAGGACTGGTCAACGACAGGCAAGCAACGTCTAAAACACATCTTTCAGTAGTCTTTGCTTGGTTTAAAGCATAATTGTCATATCAAACGACTACTTGAAATAGATATGTCAGCTACTTCACAAAAGTAAGGCTAGAATAGGAGACGTAACATATATAATCCTAGAAATCACAATGGATCAATGACCGAACGGTCACGACCGATGTCTGTTGTGAATAGTACTGTTACAACCTGTCAGCAAGCGGACAGGGAGCAGTACCCGATGTTACCCGATACTCTATAAAAGGGTAACGGGAGTTTTACTCTTGTCACACATTACCTTCAATCTCTTTGAGCATAAAATTAGCTTCTCTTCTCTTCAACAAACACTCTCGTGAGTTTAGTGCTGTAACTTCTTAAGCCTTCACAAAAAGCATCGCTAGAGAAATATCGATCAAGAGTACTAAACTCCAGTAAAATCCTCAATCTAGAATGGCACCAAAAACTGCTCGCCGAAATCCCAAGGTCGCCACCAAGGCTACCAGTCCAGAAAAGGCTATCGACACACTACCACAACCCCTGCAACTGCACCGCCACCTACTCGCCTACAAAAAGACCAAGAGGATCTTCTAACACTCAAGGTAATGGATGAAGGCGAACTGCAAGTAGAAGAGGTAACTTATATAAGTATGTATCTTCCTAAACTCGATTACCTTATTCAAGCCGAGAACCTCAACCCTATAATTCCTATAACTACCCTCAGGACCTATCCCATAATGTCGTCCGATTATCCACAAGAATCCACTAAAATTTCTACCAAACAATCCGTTGTAAATAAACCCAAAGCTTCCAAAGCCAAAGGCTTAACCCATGCCTCCTCTAGCCAAACTGCACCTCGCATGTCCAAAAGGCTTAACCAAAAACAAAGAGAGCCAAAGAAAACCCAATCCACTCTTAAACCTTCCTCTCGAGGGCTTCACTTCACTAGCGATGTGAAGAGGATATGCCCATAGAGCACATCGAACAGATTGCTCATGATGTGGAAGAAGAAACACCTGAGCGATCGAGTAAAGCAAAGGAAGGTAGAGACACAGAGTAACAATCACCAATCCTCCCCACTCATGAGGAACGTGAAGCTATCAAGAAGGTAAAAGGGAAACAAATGATGAAGCCCTTAGTCCTAGAGCAAGAGTTGGAAAAATTCTTCTGTTATACCCAAAATTTTGACCCCCCGGGTTGGGTTCTGGCATAAGCATTATAGAGGAAACTTTGATCAAATGATAAGGAATCCCGGTTCGATCTGCGCATTCCAAAGTGTTAGTGACAACTTAGTCATCTTCAGGGGCATTTTCATAATTTTCAAGGCTCCTAAGATCTTCTACAGGCTTTATCTCTCAACCGAAAATGACTCAAATCAACTCGGAAAGCTTTGAAATTTTAATACATGATAGAGGATGACATTTGGAGCATAATGGTTTTAGAATTTTCTAGCAATTTTTGATTGAATCTGACGAGAAATTGAATTTAAAAATATTCCAATATACAAAAATTCCAATTCCACCTCAGACAAATATGAAATATCTTCATTTTCACGTGGTTAAAATTTCATAGTCAAATTCCTTCTAGAATCCCATTGAGCTAAGACATCAGTAAATCTCTATTTTCAAGATTTTTTTCTATCTTTAGTGAGGCCTACTTAAGGAACCTTATCCCATGATCAAACCAAAACTCCAAGAGCCCAAAGAAATCAGAAAACCTACCCGTTTTTACTCTCTCACATTTTGAAGCTCCCGACCCTCGAAATTCCATCAAATTCACCACCTAAACACATCTTTCTATCCCTTTTGCTACTACAATAATCAAAACAACCTCAAACCACCACAAAAATGTGAAGAACACCACTAATCTCCAAGGGTCAGAAGCTGGTCTCAAACCCAAACAGGAATCAACTCCGGCGAAGCACCGAAAGACTCCCGACGTGAAGAACCCAATCAATCCCGAGAGCAAAACAGGTTGCAGTCCTAATTTCCTAACCTCCCACAGCTTGGTAAACCTTGATTTAAAATTGAGTTTGATCGACCCTTTTGGCTTCTAAATCGTCATTTTTTTTGTTTCTGCCTAATAACTTGTTTGCTATGTTTCGTGTTAAATTCGAATTCAAACCAAACTATTTTGATTACTAACTTATTGGAAATCTTTCAAGCTACGTACCCATAATTTTGTAGCTGAAAACACCACTGGGAACCACCAAAAACCCGCCATCCATGGCAAGTCCGAGCCTGTAGATAGCCTGTCCGGGGTCCCGGACGGCCTGTCTGTGGCCTCAGACACCCTCTGTCGACGGCGGGATTTTAAATTTTCAAAGTTAGGGTTTTATAAAGCATGTCCGGGCCCATGGACGCCCTGTCCGTGGCCCCGGACTTTTTCAAAATTTTGTTTTCTTTTCAATTTAACCTTTTTGTATAACTAGATTAGCTAGGGGCTGTGGGTTCGGACATTAGGTCTATAGCCATGGACAGAATCAAAATTTGATCTAATTCTACCTCCAAAACCCTAATTTAGGTTTCGCTGTTCACTTTTAATTTCTGTCAAAAATAGCTAAAACCACCAAAAAATCAGAAACTTGCGCACTTAGGTTAAATCAACCTTGTAACAAGCCATAAATGACATAAGTAGAGGAAAATGACCCATGAAGAGTAATTAAAGTAATTTGAACCCTAAATAAGTCGAATACCAAGCCCCCGAACCCAAACTCTCCTTTCCAAATTTAATCTAGGTTAAAATTAGGTGGTGACTTTAATTAGGTTCTAGTGAGCTAACTTAGGACTTGGTAATTAATGTTTTATGACATAGTTATTAAGCTTAGGTTATAAGTGGACGTAGAACCCGATCAGATCCTAATAAACCCGAATTAACATAGGAAAATGGTTCAAAAATCAAGGCTCATAGAATGGCAACACTGCTGGGGACTTTACTCTTTATATTAACTTGTTTAATTTTAAGAAGGAGGGCTTAACTCAAAAACTGTTTATTTACAGGTTTATGTTGTTTGTTTACTTTCATGCGCAATTTAGATTTCTATATATGCATCATATGAGAGCGAGGGTCCACACAAGCCGATTTCACCCTGGGACCCGCCTTAGGGTCCGCTGTTAGAGGCTCACACCTTTTTAGGATATATGAATAAGTGGGGGAAAAGAGAAGGATGTCGTTTAACCACATCCAGGGGCGGAGCCAGGATGTAAATTATATGGGGTCACTAATTCTTTGAAGAAAAAAATTATAACATATATATGATCATAGTTGGATTTGAACCCAGGATAACTCACTCAATATTTCTATCCCTTACCACTACACCACCAACAACTCTCTAATATATGGGGTCACTATACTATATACATATAAAATCTAATTATTATACATATAGGAATCTCTGCATTCTTGGAAAAACGTGGGGTCACGTGACCCCACGTGATCCCCCTTACATCCGCCCCTGACCACATCCTCTTAATACCCGGGCTTTAGCCCCAAGCATCTCCCTGGCAGTGCCTTTACCTAGCCCTTTGTTTGGTCATTCATAGACCCGACCGTAGACGCACACCTCACGGTGATGTGAAAAGAGTGAGGAAGCCCAAAGAGAATAGTGTGCAGGCCCTATTCCTTTGTGGGTACCTGGGACCATGCCCCAAGCACCTCTCTGGATTGATCTATACCCGTTGGTCCAATTTGTCTAGTGAAGACATGTTGAACTTGTGTGAAACAATGTTTTCTTGTGTGATCGGCCCACTACTAGACCTAAAAATTGATAGGAACTTTACACTAACTCAGCCCAACCCAAATTTGTGGTTTTATTGTTCGTGGCCCAAAGGCCCTACTTGGTTTAAATATGTGAGTCATTTGTTCGGGCTTTGGCCCAAAGCCTTAGATCCAGGTGGTTTCTATTTCGGCCCAATTTAGATTATCCATTTAGTTCTAGGCACATGAAAAAGAAATCCACCCAAACTTGAAGCAGTCCACAAGACTTGAAATCAATAACCTTTCATTGAAAACTCTTTCGGTCCAAATGCTCATTCTAGTCTAGGTAAACTTTTTGTTCGGGCCTTGACCCAAAATCCTAGATCTAGGTATCATCTTTTAGGCCCAAATCAGAACCATTCGTTTAGGCTTCGGCCCAAATTGAAATCGAAATCCACAAGGTGGTTTAGAAATCATTTCTGGCCCATGCACCTTACTTCTAGCTGTCGTGCAAATTAGTAGTGAAACTATCTTGCTAACTATGGACAGTGAACCCAGTTGGTGTAGTGCAACAAGGTCGTATCCCCAGGGACTTTATAACTATCTAGTTAATTATAAGCTTAGTAAATGTGCAAGAAGATAAATAAAAGTGCATAAACTTAAATTGGGGGTTTTAGGGTTTTTGGTTTGATTAAGGGAAGATAAAGGAAAGCAATAAAACTAATCTAACTAAACTAGGATAGATGTAGCTCGGGATGGATCTTTGCACCCATGACCCCTTTACTACTGATTGACGACTTTTGAACTCTCAGCTGAACAACGGGAACTCTTGTTTAACTAGCGACCAAACCTTGATCTACTAGTCTAACAAAATATGGAAAAAACAGATAATGACCCTCTAAACCCAAGATGAGCCAAATTTTACTTAGTTAATTTTAACCTTCACAACCAGTTAGGATTAACCTCACTAAGTAGCATTAAGCACAAGTTCCCCTTGAGTTGCAATGTAGTCTAATCTCAAAATCATCGAAATCGGAGTACATGACCTTTTTAGTCTCCAACAGTTTAGGTTTCTATCTCAGAATATCATTTGATAGAATCCCATAATAATGCTAAACTAATCGGTAGGCCAAACCAACCAATTTAACACATAATTGATAATTTGGGAAACCCTAAACTAATCCTCAAATCATGAGCAACAAGTTTAAGAATCAAACCCAATAATCATCTTCATTAAGCTCAAAGACTAAAATAAAGCTTAAAAATAAGTACAAGTTTCAAAAATGGAGGTTTTAGGGATTTTGGGGCAAAATCCTCATCCCAAGCTACAAGGAGACTACACAACCATTAAAGCAAAATGAGAGAAAGGAGAAGAAATAGCCATGGGAGGTTGAAGAAGAGCTTCAATGGAGGTGAGCCTTCTCCTCCTTCTTCTCTTCTTCTTCTTCCTTTCCTTTTTTCTTCTTCTTCCCTCTTTTCTCTCTCTTTCCCGTCGTTTTTTGGTCTGTGTTTGACTCCCTCTCTCTCTCTCCTTCTTTTTCTTATTTTAAAATATGAAATCTGGGCAAATATACGTTGGACCGCCCTACAGGGGCAGTCAGCCTGGGGCGGTCCGGACCCGAGGTGAAAATGCGTGAACGAAATTGACCTGACCGCCCCACAGGGGCGGTCCTCTTGGGGAGGTTCGTACCAGAAGCAAAACAAATGCTCTATCTTCTTTGATATAGCTCTGATTTTGGATCCGTTTGCGCCCACACGTTCGTCTCTTCGTCTACTTTGTTTCTAGCAATGTTATTCCTCCTGTTTCAGTAATAATTGTGTAAAACACTAATAAAACACAAAACTAGAGGAAAACTAGCTAGAGTGGAGAAATAAGCATGAAAACTGTTGATAAAACATATTAAATACACCCCTAAAACATGCTCATTTAGACACTCAACACACTCCCACACTTACCTTTTTGCTTATCCTCAAGATAAACCAAGCCCCCAAGCAAGTAAGGAATGCTCAGAACTAATAAATACTTACATGAATTTTAGGATAAGAGAAGAAGAAAAAATTGATTAAAACCTTTGAGAAGTGTGAGCCATCTCTTAGTGGTGGCATGGGTGTGCTTAGGGCAAAACAAATTCTAGAGGTTCGGGGTATGATCCGAAGTGCTTCAAAGTTCTAAAGATTTGGTGACTTGGAGAGCTTTTACCATGGACAACTTCTCTCAAGAATACACATTGAGAAGAACACAAAAGGAATAACAGATTTATGCATTTGTTTCACTTTTGCATAAGAGTTGAGAAGATAAAATTTTGGCATCAAGCCTATGCATTTAAGAACACTAAACTCTCATTGTTGGTTTCCAATGGCGTCTCATAAGTCCCTTAAAGGATTTTTACAAAGAAGCACCCCTTAGCAATCCCTAGGAGAGAAGACAGAAAGAACCCCTAAGCAATAAAAATCCAACCATTCAAGATCACTTGGTCACACCACATGAAAAATGCTCCTAAAAAACAATCAAAATGAAAAAATTGAGCATTTATCCCACAATTCATAACAGTATTTGTTCTTAATGAGAAAAACTCACAACACAAGGGTCCAAGTTTTTGATTTTGGACAACCGCAAGATAAGCAGAGAGATTAAGTATTTAGGCACACAATTCACTAAAAAGGTCACTCCCCCATACTTAATTTGAACAATGTCCTCATTGTTCACCAAACAAACTGGGGAAGGTTTCAGAAGACCTTTTCAGGAAGCAGACAAAAGAGAAAACACATGGGGCACAAGGAAGCATTATACCACATAAGCTATCCCCAACAGAAGAATGCCTTAGAATCAAAATGAAGGAGAAGTGAGAGACACAAAATTAAAAGAAACTAGTACTCCCTTGGGATTATTTTTGATGCATTGAAGGAACTCCCCCACACTCGAGCTTTAAACTCAATTAGCACAACTTGGTTATGGTGTGGACTTTAAGTTGCACCTGCATAAAACACTAGAAGCAACCAACAAAAAGTGGGGCTAAAAGTTAGCAAAAACAAAATCAAAGGAGAACTTGACAAATTAAAATAAATATAAATGAAAGAAAATCATCCGGATTGCCTCCCAGTTGCCCTTCCTTAAGGTCTTTAGCTAGACCATACCAACTTGAAGTCATCTGGGATCGAATATGAACATTGATGTCGGCTTTAATGGGTGGGTGGGGCAGGCATCATGAATCATTGAAAAATGACCCGGATCGAAAATGTTACCTCAACACTTAGAATGTAGAAGTGCAAGCTCCACCGATCTTCCTTCAGGTGGAAGTTTTGAGATTGTTGATCCTTGGTGCGAGGATCAAATTTTGGTGGAGCATTCTCTTCAAAATTAAGGATTAAGACATCCTTATCTTCAATTAGCGGTGCAGGGAGAGCTCCGGGGCGGACTTTGTCTTTTATCTCTAGTCTGAGATCAAAGGGGAAAGTGGCCTCCACACTTAGCGGGTGAACCTTGAGTTTCCACCCTATTTCATTGGTGCATAGGTAGAGATGGCCTTGATCCTGCAGGTGAAGATCAAAGTTTGATGGCTCCTCCTCCTCAAATTTGAGGATGTAAACGTCCTCAACTTCTTGGTGAGTCTCATGGGAAAAGCCTTGATGAAAATCAACTTTAGCGGGAGGTGGCTCCTTGAAGTCGATGGAAGCACTCTCCTCCGATGACTTGAAGGGAGGCGGCATCTCCTCCTCCTCCTCCTCAGGGTTGAGGATGTACCCATCCTCATCTTCTAGGTAGAGCCCAGAGACGGAGGGGAAATAATGGTAGTTGACTTCAGAGGGAGGAGACTCCATGAAGTCAAGGTGGAAGCTATCCTCTGATGGCTTGTCTTCAAGCTCAAGCAGATGGTTGAATGACATTTGCTCAGGTTCGAACGAGGGAGGTAATAGAGAGCAACTCAAGTCCTTAGTAAGGTGATCCACTTTATAAACCATTCTGCTATCCAGTTGCTGCGATGCAAGGTTTAGTAGACTTTCCATCATCGCGTTCATCTCTACTAATTTGGCATAGAGCTTCAGTTAGATCATGATGAGGTCTTTTTCCTTAGTCCGCTGCTCCACTTCATGGACCATTTCACTCTTTGGTTGTTGCTCCCTTCGAGCTAGTGTAATGAGCTGGTCTATGTCGATGGTGTTCATTCTAGCACTAAGATCCTCCTGAGTGGGTGAATCTACCCTTGCCGTGATCTCAGAACAATAAGCACTCTTGTGGTCTCCTCCACTCTCTTGGCACTTGATCCATCCATTGATGTCTTGTTCAGTGGGGTTTGGATTGTCAGATAAGAACCGGTCGTCCATAAGAGTCTCCGATTTGATATTAGATCCTCACAAGGAGGGCACATATCGAAGGATCCACACCCTTGACAATCAATGTATTGGTTGTAGGTTGCTCCATAGGTTTAGCCGTAATAACCTTCTGCTTGATCATCATGACCATCCATCAGAGATAGGTTCCAAAAAAAAAGAAACACAAATTTATACACAAAAGGGCAAATAAAGGAAATGAAAATGATGCACAAAATCTAAACAGATAATAATCAAGATAGTAACCGAAGTCCCCGGCAATGGCGCCAAAAACTTGTGCAAATTAGTAGTGAAACTATCTTGCTAACTATTGGTAGTGAACCCAGTCGGTGTAGTGCAACAAGGTCGTATCCACAGGGACTTCGTAACTATCTAGTTAATTATAAGCTTAGTAAATGTGCAAGAAGATAAATAAAGTGCATAAACTTAAATTGGGAGTTTTGGGGTTTTGGTTTGATTAAGGGAAGATAAAGGAAAGCAGTAAAACTAATTTAACTAAACTAGGATATATGTAGCTCAGGATGCATCTTTGCACCCATGACCCCTTTACTACCGATTGTTGACTTTTGAACTCTCGGCTGAACGACGGGAACTCTTGTTTAACTAGCGACCAAACCTTGATCTACTAGTCCTAACCAAATACAGAAAAAACAGATAATGACCCTCTAAACCAAAGATGAGCCAAATCTTACTTAGTTAATTTTAACCTTCACAACCAGTTAGGATTAACCTCACTAAGTAGCATTAAGCATAAGTTCCCCCTGAGTTACAATGTAGTCTAATCTCAAAATCATTGAAATCAGAGTACACCGTTTTAGTCTCTAACAGTTTAGGTTTCTATCTGAGAATATCATTTGATAGAATCCCACAATAATGCTAAGCTAATCGGTAGACCAAACCAACCAATTTAACACATAATTGATAATTTGGGTAAAACCCTAAACTAATCCTCAAATCATGAGCAACAAGTTTAAGAATCATAAATACCCAATAATCATCTCCATTAAGCTCAAAGACTAAAATAAAGCATAAAAACAAGTTTAAGATTCAACAATGAAGGTTTTAGGGATTTTGGGGCAAAATCCCCATCCCAAGCTACAAGGAGACTACACAACCATTAAAGCACAAAATGAGAGAAGGGAGAAGAAATAGCCATGGGAGGTTGAAGAAGAGCTTCAATGGAGGTGAGTCTTCTCCTCCTTCTTCTCTTTTCTTCCTTCCTTTCTTCTTCTTCTTACCTTTTTCTCTCTCTTTCCCGTCATTTTTTCGTCTGTGTTCGACTCCCCCCCTCTCTCTCCGTTTGGACCGCCTCACAGAGGCGGTCAGCCTGGGGCGGTCCGGACCAGAGGTGAAAATACGCGAACTAAATTGACCCGACCGCCCCACAGGGGCGGTCAGCTTGGGGAGGTGCGGACCTGAAGCAAAACAAATGCTTTATCTTCTTCATTACAGCTCGATTTCGGATCCGTTTGCGCCCACACGTTCGTCTCTTCGTCTACTTTATTTCTAGCTATGTTATTCCTCCTGTTTCAGCAATAATTGTTTAAACCACTAATAAAACACAAAACTAGAGGAAAACTAGCTAGAGTGGAGAAATGAGCATGAAAACTGTTGATAAAACATACTAAATACACCCCTAAAATATGCTCATTTAGACACTCAACACTAGCCCAAACAAATTCTGGCCTAGGTGCCAAATTCTTAGAATGTTCGGCCCAAGGGCCACATTCTCTAAACATTTCGACCTAGGCGCTAGTTCACAACTCATGAACCATTTCGGCCCATGTGCCTCTCTTCCAATTCATTCGGGCCCTAGTGCCTACACATAGTCTTCAAAAAAATTCCGAGTAATGTGCTTTTCTTGCAGCCGAAAAGAGTTTTAACTTAGAACACCATTTTATCAAGTACTCCTCCCCGGCCCAGAATTTCAGGCCATTCCTCTTTTGTTTTCTAAAAAACGACACTTTGGAAACATGTAAGCCTGAATCTCTAGTATGGTAGAGGGAGGAAACCCTATCAGCATGGAGACCCAACTCGCAGCCTTGGAACAACAGTACGTCACCATCATCGAGGAGCTGAGAAATAAAATTAATTCTTTTAAGGTCGGTCATCAGGAAAACATTCCGGGGAAGATTGCCGACTCCGGGAACAAGCGCAACCACATCAAAGTTAACTCCGTTGGAGCACAGGGCTCGCTAGGACATGTAGAGGAAGCAACGCTAGACAATCAACTAGCTCCTGAACTTAAGAGGGCCTTGAAAAGGATCGAGTGCATGGAAAAAGCTAACAAACCAGCTGGCCTCGATTACCTTTCCATGGCATCATACCCCGAGGTTGATCTCCCTCTAAAGTTGAAGCTTCCATTACTTACTCTATACAAGGGTTCCTCAAACCCTCAGGTTCACCTAGCGATGTTCGATAGAGAGATGTCCATCCACAGGCTGAATGACATGCAAAAGGCCAAGGTTTTTACCCGTTACCTTGACAAAATACCTCAACGTTGGTACTTAATCCAGAGGATGAACACCAAAACCTATGACGAGGTTTGCTAAGCTTTCTTACACCACTTCGAATATGCTAAGAATCTCGAAGTCACCAGGTCCGACCTTGCTAGTACTCGGTAGAAAGAATGAATCAATGTCCGACTTCATCAAACAGTGGAGGATGAAGGCTGCCGCTATGCCCTCAAAGAGGGGCTAGCAAGAACAGATTTGAATGATTATGGACAATATGCCGAAGCAATACAACAACGAGTTAAGCTGCACGTACTTTCCCAATTTTGACATGCTGATGGGACAGGTGAGAATCATGGAGGAAAAGATTCACAAAGGCGAGCTAAAACTAGGACAACCCAAAGCTCAGGTGTGGGTGTCAAGACCTTTAAGTTAGGGTCAGCCAAAATAGTCCCAGTTTCACGGTAGGTGAATACTGTGCGCCAACTCAGTGTTTCAAAGAAGAGCACCAAGGCCTCATCCTGACCTAGGCGGTTCCCTGCACCAAGACAGTTTACCGACATTGGCCGACCTCTCAGTCAAGCGCTCGTAAAGCTACAGAGTTGAACCTACTACAGCCTCTCACGCCATGTCCCGGGGTTACCCAATCCGGAGAGCATCTCAACCAGTCTTGCCACTTTCATCAATTACCAGGGCATAATACCAGTGATTGCAGAACACTGAAGCATAAGATTGAAGATCTCATCAAACAAGGGCTCAGTTTTTCGAGGAGGCTAATGTCTAGTAGTTTTTGTTGTCTTAATTTATCTTTTCGATTTTGTAAGGAGTTTATGATATTTCAATTCTAATAAGTTTTAGATGTTCAAATTTCAGTCTCTTGTCCTTTTAGTTTGTAATCTCAAAAAATAATAAAAAATGTTTGTTCATCTTGCACCTTCAACTAAAACATCTTGCTCATTAGCAAACATCTCTTAAAACTAATGTTCGTGAAATGGTCATTTTCTGGCAATTGAACGAGGTGACTTGTCTTTTGTTTCTAAAAGGATGAACATGTCCAGTCAAACATCACAACTCACCCTTGAGCATCCAAACGACCCACGTAGCGGTTCAAAGTCTACATTTATTAAATTGTTGTCATAAACCCCGGATTAATACTCGGGGCAATATGAGCTTAGGTTTGTCATCATTGATCTTTCATTTAAACGTGTGAACAAGTTTCCATGTGAAATTTTGCGAGAATGTCCGGAGCGGTAAAACCAAGAGAGAATGAGTGTGTCATTTTTACACGACTCCAGTGAGATTCAAAGATAAGGTAAACGGAATAACTCCGACCGAAGGAAAAAATTTGTAGATATACTCTTAGACCTGTGAAAAGTAACTAAGAACGGATACATAACTATAAGGAATGACGAAGCCCCTAGGTATAGCACCACATAACCAAAAGCTTGTGAACCCTGATATTAAACCCTAGGCACCCCCGCTGAGCCTTTCGTATATCCCTTTTTGATATTATAAGCTCTACAAAACAAGCCAGCTCGTGATGAATATCCAACCCAGTGACCAAAGAAAGCGAGGAACCTGACTCTCAGATAACATTTTCATCAGTCCAAAGAAGCAACGCCACTATCAGCATGACGAAGCGATTTGTAAATGGTCCCAGAGTGACACAAGATCCAAAGAGCTCACATCAAAATAGCTCTATTAGCAGAAATATGTGTTACTATACTTCTACCTAGGCAGTGTACCTATCGTTTTACGAGATATGGAATTGAGTGGGGGTTGTCGATCTCAGGGACCTCGTTCAATTAATTGACAATTTATTTACTAACTGAGAAACTGAACTAAGAAAACAGGAAACATCACTTTTTTCAAGTTTACTTAATTTAATGAAAGAATAACTTAACGAACTAACATAAAATAACAAACTATAAAACAGTAAAAATAAACTAAATAAATAGATAAAGAATAAAACTCTAAATAAAAGGTAACACCCCGGATTGTTCTGCAAACCTTCACTTCTAATCTATTAATAAACTTTTCCCTAATTCTGCAATAAACTCAGAAACTATAATTAATTCGTCAACGGCTAAGTCTAACGAATCCTAACCAGTTGCTAGAACTAGCAGCAGACTAATGCTCTAATCCGGACACAACTAATCGCATAAAGAACAGTTTCTATTTGAGACCGATTAACCTATAGACGGGATCACGCTTCTAGTCGTTAATCAGTTTTAATTCCTATGTCTTGTTATCTATCTCAACTCTCGCTTTTTGATTAGAAAACTATAAATATAGCTTTAATAATTAGCTAAAGAATTAAAGCGCATGAAGAACTGGAATTAAACTACTACATTAATGAATTAGTGAAATATTACAAAATAAATATAAAGATTCAGTTTGCTACCCCAATCCGGGGAGCTAGTCTATCTACTCAAACATAAATATAAAAATAACAAATATAACAAAGAACGACATTAAACGAAATAAGAGGAAGAGTAGAGAAAACGCCAATTAGCAAGTTTGACTCCGGCTCCCCGCTCTGACTTCGTTTTCACGAAGAAGTAACAATGGTGATATGTGCTATGGTGGTGGTGTGAGGATGAACATGCGATGATGGTGATGTCAATGGTGGTATGGTAGTAGATGAATGGCGGCGGTGTACTTTGAAGAGAATGAAGGTTGATCGTATGTGATGGTGGTGATGGATTTGATCATGTGAATGTGGTGGTGGTCTGTTGAATTAGAGAATGAATTAAGAGAGGCACTGAGCCCCCCGTGGCTGCCTTTTCCTATCCATACCCTATATTCTCTTTTTATAGTAGCGGTTCCTCTATGTGTATGTCGGTTGATTAATGGCCTCTGTGTTTACGATAAAATGCAGCGTTTTACTAATCTGGTGACTGACATCCGTTAGTGCATGGAGAGCATGTGATGCTGTATAATTAACTCGCTAATTTCCTATTGTATGCAACACACCCAATCCTTCTGATCTTGAATTAGTGTGTAATCATGTGACAATCATGATGTGGGTTGTGAGCAGCAATGGTGACTTATCATTTATCAATGATGATGCAGTACTTTCCTCTCACGTGAATTGAAGATGTGGTAATCCAATTACGAATTAATTCTTCCAGGTGTGTACGTGAATGACATTCCTCTGCAGCAGCTACCATGGTATTTGATCGGCAATTAAAATAATAATTGTCATGATTAGTCAACAGTGATGATGTGAAGAATTGATTTCCTGAAAATGTGAGTATAAACATATATAATGAAAACGTAAGTATATAAAAATGTATTAATAATGAATCATCATCATTAACTATAGCATGATTCTTTTATCATAATGAAAGCGTGTTATATATATATATCACCGTTTCTTGCATTGTAATTAACAATGTGAATCCAACATTTTTTCGTGCATTTTACACATTAAATGCACCATCTCTCATATAATCACAACTCTTAGAAAAAGCATATGATAAGTGAGAAATATGTTACCATTTATTGTAAATATAGTATGTAATATAGCCCTGAATATATATATTTCACACTTATCACTCTCAAAGCTCAAAACCAGGAGACACAAGAACCCCGAGGGCAAAGTGAAGAAAGGATAAGAAAGAAAAATCCGAAGTGCCTCGAAGAAATCCGCATGACAAAAAGAAGAGAAATGGTGTAAAGGACGGCTTCAAAAGTCCAAGTCCAGAAGCTCGAAAACAACATCAACGTAAAGTAGTTAGATGACTTTAAGACAAGGAAGATGAATCATAGAGAAGACGCAAGGTGCAGATTTGGTCACCCCTTTAAGCTCCACATACCTCAAATATCCCTCTATGGTCCCATTGTCTTTCATCGCACCCCACAGCCACGTTATAAGCTTTAAAGACTTCCGACGTGGTAGTTGTGTATCTAATAACGTGAAAGTAATAGGTCAAAGGCATAGATCCAACAAATATCAAATTCAATGGTCTAGAAGTTGCGACCGTAAGCAAGAAACGAGTGCAAACACCAAACACGTCGAGTGTAGGTTAGTAACCACCACATCAAAACATAAGCCTTGTCCTTGTGAGGACTAGACTCGTTCACACGTTTAATCAAAGAAAATACTAGGGGAAATCGATCGTTCTGATCTATTGCCATGAACTCTAGGTCAGATTGTCTTAAAGAAAAATACTGGGGGCAATTGTTGGTTCCAACAGTTGCCATGACTACACCAATTGAAACTAAAAGCTTAACCCTTCACAAGCTTGAAGCATCACCACACAGGCCCACATAAGCCCTTACCTCCACATCATACCACACATACAGGCACGCTTAAGCCCTAACCTCCACACAAACACTCTCAGGCCCGTCGTTAGCCTTACCTTCACATCATACCACAAAGGCACGTATAAGCCCTAACATCCACACAAACACTCTCAGGCTCGTCGTTAGTCTTACCTCCACAAAACATCAGGCACGTCATAATCCTGATCACCATCCAAAATCACAGCCCAACCTTAGGCCCGTCATAAGCCTTGACCACCACTCAAAAGTTCCACAACAAATACCACATACTCCCACCAGTGACATGTTCATCTTCTAAGAAACAAATTACAGAGCTGAGTTCTTTAGTCAGGAAATGATGACTTCACTTTCCTTTTCAATAGACAAAGTTTTCGCACACATTGCCGCGTTTGGCACCTTTTTCAGCAGTTTCTTGTTTTGGGACAAGTTTCCTACATACACTTTGGTTGAATTTTGACATTTCCACATAACACCTGAGCATTTCCACGTTTGGCACATTTTTCAATGGTTTCTTTCTTCGAACAAGTATCTTGCATACACTTTGATTGCATTTTTGACATACACCTTATCATTGGCACGTTTGGCACTTTCACAATCAGTTTTCATCACTATCTTTGCAACATTGCATCCATCAACACCTAAGTAGAAGAACTCACTCGACTAGAAGAACTCACCCGAGTAGAAGAACTCACCCAAGTAGAAGAATTCACCCGAGTAGAAGAACTCACCCGAGTAGAAGAACTCACCGAAGTAGAAGAACTCACCCGAGTAGAAGAACTCACCGAGTTGATGAACTCACCCGAGTAGACGAACTCACCCGAGTAGAAGAACTCACCTGAGTAGAAGAACTCACTCGAGTCGACGAACTCACCCGAGTAGACGAACTCACCCGAGTAGATGAACTCACCTGAGTGGAAGAACTCGACCCCACACCACGTATTAATCACTTTTAGGTAGTCAACGCCTTAGAATACATGACATCATTTCAATCACTTTTAGGTAGTCAACACCTTAGAATAGCTTGACATCACTTCATTCATTATAGGTAGTCAGCACCTTAGAATAGCTTGACAACACTTTATCATTTTAGGTAGTTGGCACCTCATAATAGCTAAACACACCCAGACTTCTATTTTAGGTAGTTGGCACCTCATATAGCCCAGCACATCTTGACTTCACACTTTAGGTAGCTAGCGCCTTATAACAGCTCAGCACAATCAATAGAATTTCGGTAGATAGGGAGTTCATTGATAAGCCGCAGACTTATCATATTTTATGTACTAGATTTAGGATTATATTTATCTAAATAAGGTTAAATAGTTAATATTTATGTTATATTATGTATTAAAGTGTATTATTTGTTCAGTTTATGTTTTTATATGTTTTTCATACAAGGAAACACTTTTTACCAAAATGCCGGACATAAGGCCGGTTAACTCCTGCACGGCACAAGCGTGGAGCAGAAAGAGGTGCTATGCCGGGTATGTTGCCGGGTACATCCTAGCCGGGACAAGTAAAAAGTTGCCTCAGTTCACCAGAAGTAAGCAGTACATGAAGATGTTCCTTTTGATGAAGAGGTGTCTTTTGATGAAGAGGTGTCTTTTGATGAAGAGGTGTCTCTTGGCAAAAAGGTGTCTTTTGGTGAAAAGGTGTCTTATGGTGAAGAGGTGTCTTTAGTTGGAAAGATGTCTTTTGGATGAGAAGAAACTATGGAAAGACATCATTTGGTGATGTGTCTTTCCATACCAATACAACTAGGGTAAAAGGTATCTTTTTGCTAAAGACATGTCTTGAAGGTGTATCTTTATGGAAAGACGTCATTTAAGATATGTTTTTCCATAGAATCACTTCCAACACCTATAAATACCCTACCCATGTGGTAATTTGAGAGCACACTTCAACGTCCCTATACATTCCATTCATTACTCCATTTCCACCTCCATTCCATGTGTTGGTGTCCAAGGAAGTTCTACCCGATCATCCACGCGAAGAGGAGGAATCTCCATTGGGTTAAGGCTATGGCCATTTCCTTAGTCCTTCTCAGTTTTCTTCTTGCATTTGGTGTAGATGGTTGAGTAGGAATTCTTTGTATTCTCTGGTTAGAAATGGTTCTCTTTGTAAACGTACTATGATCACTCAATAAAAGATATAAGTTTCAACTTTGAATTTTGTGTTTGTTGCAATTGGAATGAAGTTGCTTCTTCTTCCATTTACTTCAAATTCTGACCTTGTTAAGGCAGATAGGTAGGTTGAGGAATTCCAAGTGGTCTTTCCATTTGTCTTTTACAACTTAAAGGATGAAATTTAAGACTTAGAATTAACCATATTATTCTCCCCTTCTAAGTTCGTTGATTACCTAGATATTGATAGTTTTCGATAATGATTAGGGAGTGCTTAGTTCGGCTTCGAACTGGAAGAGTAATTTAACATTTTGAGAGTGTCAGATGACATGTCGGGTACAATACGTCTGGCGCATTCAAGGTTCTTATCTTTGTCGTGCGCATCTTGTCCGGCATAATATCCGGTAGTCTCAGGAGTTGGCTAATTCTTGATTTATTCTTTTCTTTGATGATCGTTTGAGTTTTTATGATGTTGACCGTTCGAATCTTGGGCAGATCCTTGTAAATACCATTTAGATTAGGTTTTAGATAGTTTTTCTTAATTTGTACTTACACACTTACTCTCCCCCTTGTTATATAATAGGCTTTTGCCTGGATTAGAACTAGTTTTCTATAAGTCCCTTGGGTACGATTCTCTCGGTCGTAATATATTTACACTATACTCCGACCGGGTTTTTATTTGCTACCCGTAGTAGAGTTTTAGGTTTAGTTTATTATTCTATTTTTTTATATATAGTTTTATCCTACAATTTTCCTATTAGCAAATTGGCGCCGTTGCCGGGGACTTGGAATTAGTCCAAGTCCTAAATTCGGTAAAACGTCCTATTTTTTTTATTTATTCTTTGATTCATTGATTCTTTGTTTAATTTGTTCATTTTGTTTTTTGGCTGAATATACCTGGTGCAGTGCCGGGTATCCGGTGCCTGACACATTCAACATTTCTTATTTTCAAATTCTTTTATTCTTTATTCTTTGAATCGATTGTTTTCATTTTTGTTAAGTTGAATGGGCCGGATATGATGTCGGATACAGTATATCTGGCGCTACGGAGGAAGTCCAAGCCGGACAAGAAATAGCCGGCATGCTATCCGGCATATTCAATCACATTGCCGTTTTTCATTTTTGATAAGAGTTGGGGTTATATATAATTTGGCCTTTAGTTGAATGCCATTGCTTTTATTTTTATTCCCTCCTCTTATACTTTATTCAATTATTTTCCTCTAGAGTTTGAACTTGCCATGCATTATGCCGGGTTTCTTACACTCGGCATTTTGGAGGAAGTCCGACGCCGGACAGGATGTATCCGGCACGTCGTCCGGCTTGTTCAAATTTACTCTCCATTTTTTTGTCGTAAATAGTCGAGACTCATGTCAATGATCTCTTACGTTTTTATGTCATTCACTATTTTTATTTCTCCTTGTTGTATTTCTTTGATTTATTTCTTTCGGTTTGAACAAGCCGGGTAAATTCATCCTGGCATTAGTGGAGGAAGTCCACTGCCGGATACGCGACGTCCGGCACACGGTCCGGCATGTTCAATTGATTTTTTTTTTAGTTTCATAACATCTCTATATTATTGTTTTTCTACTACTTTGTTAAATTAATATTTTGTGTTGCTCCTCCTAAGTAAATAAGGTGAATGCATCTCCGATCGCATAATCTTCATGAAGATTTATCTGACCGCGATCAGGAGACAAAGAAGACATTTCTTCGTTCCTTAAGGCAACGACGAAACCAACAAACACACTCCCTGCACAAATGGAATCAAAAACCACCGGCGAATGGCAAGAACTCTCTTCCTCAGCAGGCAAATGTGGTTAGTGCACGACCACACACCTAGTCCACTGAATTTTAAGATTTTACAACGCCTGTGAGATTGGAAATGCAAAAGATCTGGACCATTCGCATGGAGCATAAGTCGATGCAGTTGCAAATGCAGCAACTTTTGCTCAACTATGACCGCCTGGTCAACTCCAATCTCTAACGCCAACATGATCAACGGGAGTATGCGCGATTGGTCATAATCTCTTCCCAGATCTTTGATCATTCGCCAAGTAGCCAAAAGGCTAAGTGTAGGGCAGCCCCCACGCGTCTGGTCTTCTTTCACCACAGGGGGAGTCATTTTCTTCTTAATTCCTTTTAATTTTCTTTATTAAAGTCTTTATTTATTTTCTTTTTCTTTCAAACACTGGGGACATGTTCCTACCAAGTGTAGGGCAGGGATCCCCCTTAAAAAATATATATTTTTGTTTATAAATAATATGTATAAGTTTTGAGTTTTATCAATGTTTTACTAAGCTTTTTGCATGTTTTTGATTGAGATGAGAATAGGAATGAATAAATGCTTGTTCTCCTAAGAGGTAAGCTTTCTAATGACTTGTAGATTCTTGTTTTTAACTTCTTGATTCTTTTTATTTAACATAAGTACATGATCTTTCTCCTAATTCTTTCCTTTATGTACTTTTGGGTACTATTTCCTACTCTTTTCAAATTGTGAAAAATATTTTGGGTGAAAAATCTTAAATAGGGTTTTTGTGAAAAAAAAGAAAGAATAAGAAGGTAAAGAAAATAAAAAGAAAAAAAATCTTATTCCAAAGGAAAAGCATTATATTCCTTGAGGTTGCAAAAAGTGCCTCAGAATAAAAGTAAGAAATGAGAGTTTTTCCTTTTGTTTTTCTCCTAAATTCCCCGTTCTTCGATGAAAAAAAATCATGGTTGATTCAGAAACCTTTGCAAAATAGGGCTGATTATAAAAACCATCAATGAGTGTCTTAGCCACATTCAGAAACTCTTGAAAATAGAGTTGAATGATGGAAACCGGAAAAAGGAGAGAATACAAATCCCTTATTCAAAATAGCCCAAGAGTTTTTGATCGATTTTGAAAATCTTTATTTTTGTACCCATTAGTATGCTTCTGAATGGAATATGGATGATTAAGTGATACTTGTGAAATAGAGTCATATAGTTGAGAATATTTATCTAATTTTCATTCTAAAGTCTATCTGTTTTGTGCATAAGTAATTACTCCTTCCTAATCTAATTTTGCTCGAGGACTAGCAAAAGGTAAGTGTAGGGCCTTGATAAGCCGCAGACTTATCATATTTTATGTACTAGATTTAGGATTATATTTATCTAAATAAGGTTAAGTAGTTGATATTTATTTATATTATGTATTAAAGTGTATTATTTGTTCAGTCTTTTGTTTTTATATGTTTTTCATACAAGGAAACACTTTTTACCAAAATGCCGGACATAAGGCCGGTTAACTCCTGCACGCACAAGCGTGAAGCAGAAAGAGGTGCTATGCCGGGTATGTTGCCGGGTACATCCTAGCCGGCACAAGTAAAAAGTTGCCTCAGTTCACCAGAAGTTAGCAGTACATGAGAGGTGTCTTTTGATGAAGAAGTGTCTCTTGACAAAAAGGTGTCTTTTGGTGAAAAGGTGTCTCATGGTGAAAAGGTGTCTTATGGTGAAGAGGTGTCTTTTAGTTGCAAAGATGTCTTTTGGATGAGAAGAAACTATGGAAAGACATCATTTGGTGATGTGTCTTTCCATACCAATACAACTAGGGTAAAAAGTATCTTTTTGCTAAAGACATGTCTTGAAGGTGTATCTTTATGGAAAGACGTCATTTAAGATATGTCTTTCCATAGAATCACTTCCAACACCTATAAATACCGTACCCATGTGGTCATTTGAGAGCACACTTCAACATCCCTATACATTCCATTCATTACTCCATTTCCACCTCCATTCCATGTGTTGGTGTCCAAGGAAGTTCTGCCCGATCATCCACGCGAAGAGGAGGAATCTCCTTTGGGTTAAGGCTATGGCCATTTCCTTAGTCCTTCTGTGTTTTCTTCTTGCATTTGGTGTAGATGGTTGAGTAGGAATTCTTTGTCTTCTCTGGTTAGAAATGGTTCTCTTTGTAAACGTACTATGATCACTCAATAAAAGATATAAGTTTCAACTTTGAATTTTGTGTTTGTTGCAATTGGAATGAAGTTGCTTCTTCTTCCATTTACTTCAAATTCTGACCTTGTTAAGGTAGATAGGTAGGTTGAGGAATTCCAAGTGGTATTTCCATTTGTCATTTACAACTTAAAGGATGAAATTTAAGACTTAGAACTAACCATATTATTCTCCCCTTCTCGGTTCGTTGATTACCTAGATATTGTTAGTTTTCGATAATGATTAGGGTGTGCTTAGTTCGGCTTCGAACTGGAAGAGTAATTTGACATTTTGAGAATGTCGGATGGCATGCCGGGTACAAAACGTCCGGCGCATTCAAGGTTCTTATCTTTGCCGTGCGCATCTTGTCCGGCATAATATCCGGCAGTCTCAAGAGTTGGCTAATTCTTGATTTATTCTTTTCTTTGATGATCGTTTGAGTTTTTATGATGTTGACTGTTCGAACCTTGGGCAGATCCTTGTAAATACCATTTAGATTAGGTTTTAGATAGTTTTTCTTATTTTGTACTTACACACTTACTCTTCCCCCTTGTTATATAATAGGCTTTTGCCTGGATTAGGACTAGTTTTCTGTAAGTCCCTTGGGTATGATTCTCTCGGTCGTAATATATTTACACTATACTCCGACCGGGTTTTTATTTGCTACCCATTGTAGAGTTGTAGGTTTAGTTTATTATTTATTCTTTTTATATATAGTTGATAAGTGCGAAATATATAGACTTTTAGGGTTTAAATACCTTATAACTTGCAACACTTTAGGCAATGTTTCCCACTTGCTATGTGAATTTTCTTGGATTTATGTTTTGATATGAACTGATATATTTTATGTATGAAATGCAGAAAAAAGTCTTGGAATCACATAGTACACTTCACAAGCTCGCAACGCAACAAACGGGGATAAATCGGAGCTCAAACGCAGAATCTGGAGCCCGTCAAAGTTTGCAAAGAAAGCAAAAAAAAAATACACACGTCCGGACCTGTGTCCGGACATGCAGATCCGGACGCAACACCTGTCCGACCCTATAGGTCCAGACGCAAGTCCGGACACATGTCGATGAAGCATTTTTCACACAGCGTCGACATGTCCGAACCAGCTGGTCCGGACACTGGTTCGGACACGTCAAATTTGACAGCATACAGGGCTGCATCGACATTGTGTGAAAAGATAAATATATTTTATTATTTCACACACCGACATACCCTCTCTTTTTACCCCATTTTCACTATAAATACACCTATAACCCTCCATTAATTCATATCTCATTCCACCCCAAAACCATGTCAATTTTCCTCCACAAAATCACCATCTCACTCCATTTTCATCCACAAAAACCACTGCGTTATTATTCTGTCCAACCTCTGACCAACATATTACCAGTTAATATGCCAGGCTAAGAGGATATACTCTGGGTGAAGGTTAATTTATAGTCAGTTTAATTATGTAATCTATATTTTTACTTGTTTAATTTAAATACAGTTTGTTAAGATTAAAGCTTATCTCTCGTCTTTTTAATAAATTTCATGAATTTATTAAAATGCTTTACTAAATCTATTTTGATCAGATCTGTGATAAATAGACAAGTTAATTAAGCCGTAAATCTGTAGAAAGCTTATTATGATTTAATAAGTTAGTATTTTCAGATGCAAATATAATTTCTCATTCCGTCTACATGTGTTTTGCTCGAATCTAGATTAGACCGAGCATGTTCTGGTAAACGAGTTCTTTTGAGTCTACGATTTAGTCCTCAAGATAATAACAGGAATTTTGCCAAACTATTATAATAAATCCGGTAGACATAGCATAAAAGAGCAGACTATATAAACCTGAACCCAGAGTCCCGTTTATTTTACCTTTTACTCAATTTATTTTATCTTTCCTTTTTATTTATAAAACAAGTCAATTAATCCCCCCTTTTGTGACACAGCTTAGGAATTAGATAATTCCCTTTAGTCCCACGGTTCGATATCCGGTCGCCTCCACTTTACTATACTACTGCGACCGGGATTTGCTTGCGGCCCGTGAGGTATTTTGAGTTTTTAATTTGTTTTAAATACGTCAGTTCCAACCACTCTCATTTTCTTGTCTGCAATAGTTTTGTCCTACAATTTTTCTATTAGCAAATTGGCGCCGTTGCCAGGGACTTGGAATTAGTCCAAGTCCTAAATTCGGTAAAACGTCATATTCTTTATTTTTTTATTTATTCTTTGATTCATTGATTCTTTATTTAATTTGTTCATTTTGTTTTTTGGTTTAATATACCTGGTGCAGTGCCGGGTATCCGGTGCCCGACACATTCAACATTTCTTATTTTCAAATTCTTTTATTCTTTATTCTTTGAATCCATTGTTTTCATTTCTGTTAAGTTGAATGGGCCGGATATGATGCTGGATACAGTATATCCGGCGCTACGGAGGAAGTCCAAGCCGGACAAGAAATAGCCGGCATGCTATCCGGCATATTCAATCACATTGTCGTTTTTCATTTTTTGTTAAGAGTTGGGGTTATATATAATTTGGCCTTTAGTTGAATGCCATTGCTTTTATTTTTTTCCCTCCTCTTATACTTTATTCAATTATTTTCCTCTAGAGTTTGAACTTGCCGTGCATTATGTCGGGTTTCTTACACTCGGCATTTCGGAGGAAGTCCGACACCGGACAGGATGTATCCGGCACGTCGTCCGGCTTGTTCAAATTTACTCTCCAATTTTTATTTTTATTGTCGTAAATAGTTGAGACTCATGTCAATGATCTCTTACGTTTTTATGTCATTCACTATTTTTATTTCTCCTTGTTGTATTTCTTTTGATTTATTTCTTTCGGTTTGAACAAACCGGGCAATATGCCGGGTAAATTCAACCCGACATTAGAGGAGGAAGTCCACTGCCGGATCCGCGACCTCCGGCATGTTCAATTGATTTTTTTTTAGTTTCGTTACATCTCTATATTATTGGTTTTTATACTACTTTGTTAAATTAATATTTTGTGTTGCTCCTCCTAAGTAAATAAGGTAAATGCATCTCCGATCGCATAATCTTCATGAAGATTTATCTGACCGCGATCAGGAGACAAAGAAGACATTTCTTCGTTCCTTGAGTTTTTATGACATTGACCGTTCGAATATTGGGAAGATCCTTGTAAATACCATTTAGATTAGGTTTTAGATAGTTTTTCTTAATTTGTACTTACACACTTACTCTTCCCCCTTGTTATATATTAGGCTTTTGCCTGGATTAGGACTAGTTTTCTATAAGTCCCTTGGGTACGATTCTCTCGGTCGTAATATATTTACACTATACTCCGACGGGGTTTTTATTTGCTACCCGTAGTAGAGTTGTAGGTTTAGGTTATTGTTTTATTCCTTTTATATATAGTTTTATCCTACAATTTTCCTATTAGCATTCATTCTTCAGGATCGACAAATGGGGTATCACTCAAGCATCAACTAGACTCTTCATATCCATTCCAATGTTTAGTTGACGAGGGGCAATCTGTTATGCCCAAAATTTTGACCCCCTGGGTTCAGTTCTTTAAGACATAGGCATTACAAAGGAAATTTTGGTCAAATGATGAGGAATCAAGGTTCGATCAACGCGTTCCAAAGTGTTAGTGACAACTTAGTCATCTTCAGGGGCATTTTTATAATTTTCAAGGCTCCTAAGATCTCCGATAGGCTTTTCTATCTCTCCTCCGAAAATGACTTAAATAACCTCACAATGCTTTAAAATTTTAATACATGATAGAGGATGACATTTTTAGCATAATGATTTTGAATGTTTGATTTTTCTAAATTCCAATAATTTTCTAGCAATTTCTGATTAAATCTTACGAGAAATGAATTCAAAAATATTCCAATATCAAAAAATTCCAATATCCAAAAATTCCAATTCCATCTCAGAAAAATTAAAAATATCTTCCTTTACACGTGGTTAAAATTTCATAGTCAAATTCCTTCTGGAAAGCCATTGAGCTGAGACATCGGAAAATCTCGGTTTTTACTAAATTTTTTCTATCTTTAGTGAGGCCTACTTGAGGAACCTTATCCCATGATCAAACCAGAACTCCAAGAGCCCTAAGCAATTAGAAAACCTAGCCGTCTTTACTATCTCACGTTGAAGCTCCCGACCCCAGAAATTCCATTGAAACTCCATCAAATTCACCACCTAAACACATATTTCAATCCCTCTTACTACTACAATCATCTAAACAACCTTAAACCACCACAAAAACGTGAAGAACACCACTAATATCCAAGGGTCAAAAGCTGGTCTCGAACCCAAACCGGAATCGACTCTGGCGCAGCACCGAAAGACTCCTGACGTGAAGAACCCAATCAATCCCGATGCAAAACAGGTTTGGAATCCTAATTTCCTAACCCCCCAGACTTGGTAAACCTTGTGTTAAAATTTGAGTTCAAACCTACCCCTTTCGCCTTCTGAATCGTCGTTTTCTTTCGTTTTTGCCTAATAACTTGTTGCTAAGTTTCGTGTAAATTCGAATTCAAACCAACTCTTTTGATGACTAACATATTGGAAATATTTCTGGCTACGTACCCATAATTTTTAGTTAAACACCACCAGGAACCACCAAAAAGCCATCGTCCGTGGCAAGTCAGAGCCTGCGGACAGCCTGTCCAGGGTCCCGGAGGCCTGTCCGTGGCCTCGAACACCCTCGGACGGCGGCAGGATTTTAAATTTTCTAAAGTTAGGGTTTTATAAAGCATGTTCGGGCCCACGGACGCCCTGTCCATGACCCCGGACTTTTCAAAATTTCACTTTCTATTCAAGTTGACGTTTCTGTATAATTAGATTAGCTAAGGTCCGTGGTTTCCGACATTAGGTCCGTGGCAACAGACGGAATCAAAATTTGACCTAATTCTGCCTCCGAAACCCTAGTTTAGGTAATTTCCCTTTTCACTTTTAATTTCGTCAATAATAGCTAAAAAACACCAAAAAATCAGAAACTTGCGCACTTAGGTTAAATCGACCTCGTAACAAGCCATAAATGACATAAGTAGAGGAAAAATGACCTAGGAAGGGTAGTGAAAGTAATTTGAACCCTAAATAAGTCGAATACCAAGCCCCCGAACCCGAACTCTCCTTTCCTAATTTAATCTAGGTTAAAATTAGGTGGTGACTCTAAGTAGGTTCTAGTGAGCTAACTTAGGACTTAGTAATTAATGTTTTATGACATACTTATTAAGCTTAGGTTATAAATGGACCTAGAACCTGATCAGATCCTAATCAACCCGAATCAACATAGGATAGTGGTTCAAAAATTGAGGCTCACATCTTCCAAACCAAGAAGGTTGTCGCCAAGCCTCCACCTGTCCAGTCGCTCAAGTGTTTGGAACGGCTTAGCCAACTGTAGCCTACATTGATCAAGGCAGCAAATGTGGATGACAAGTCATGCCTAGTTTTTCCCAAGATACAGGACGTTGAATGGATGGAAGAAATGGGCTTGGGTGAGATAGTGCTCATCAAGTTCCAAGGTTGGCTCGACTTCTTCCAGGAGCCGATTCCCGGCTATACTGAGCTCCTCAAGGAACATATGCGTAATCTAGGACCGCTCCAGAGTGACACTAATGACAACCTCATCTCCAGCGTGCTATAGAACATCGACATCAACATTACCAAGTCATGGATAGCGAAGCACTTCAATTTGATGACTGAAGGTCTGGTCGTGCCCGAAGACACCACCTGGAACGACCTCGGGCACAAGGGAGGGAAGATGGTCAATCTCTTTAACAAGGGAGCGACTATGAAAAACTTTCCAACTGTCTAGATGTGCATTCCAAACAGGGTACTACACATCATCCTCACCTACAACATCACCCCAAGGAATCAGCGCACCCACATTGTTGAAGACTTGGTTTTGTAGATGATTGCCTCCTTAGTCAGAGTCGCACTGCAGAACCACTAGCCCTCAAGTTCTTCAAGCACAAGTAGCTCTACACCCACTCCTGATCAACCTATGGCGCGAACTTAGAACCAGTCAACTCCAACTTTCACGGAGACGTGGACGACAAGTGTTATGGAGATCGTGCTTCAGCAAGTGCCTCCGATACTTGCGCACCTGATTTAAGACGTTGCTACATGATGTCACTTCTGAGATTTTAGGATGCCTTTAAAGTTCTATATAAGCAATGATCTTAGATTAATTACGCATCCGAGACTAAGCTTTAGAGAGAGAGAGAGAAAGGATTGTTTGAGAGAAAGCATTTCGAGAGATATTAGTGAGACTTTGTCAATTAGCTTAGGTATTTATTGCCTAGAGAGCACACATAGAACACTCCCCTTTACTCCTTGTTACGCATTGATCTAAGCCGAGAGTAGAGCGAGTGTTGGATGAGACAGAATACTTCTGTCGAATCTCAAGATAAGAAGCCAGGTTGTAATTCACATTGAATTTCAATACAAGCATAATCCTATCTTGTAAATATTAAACAAAAGCTTCCGCGTTATTATCTTCTACAAATACATATTCTCCAAGCAGGGTTGGTCTGAGACTAACACCTCAAACCTACTCGGTCAGCACCCCGATCCTATCAAGTGGTATGAGAGCCTGCGTTGGCTGACAAAATCTCTTAAAATGGCAGAAATGTCAAACTTCAACAACAACAACAGGATGCAGGTGGAGAATCCAAAATTAACCTCCACAAACTACAACATGTGGAAGAACAAAATGAAGTTGCACCTCTAGTCACTCAATCAACAACTTTGGACGGTAGTGACTAAAGGTAACTTTCCATTGCCTGAAGGAAAGGATCCAAGCTCACACCGCTGAAGAGTGAAGATGAGTTGAGCAAAATGACCAAGCCGTACGAGTAATCTACACAAGTCTCTCTCCACCCGAAAGAAGAAGAGTGTATCACATCAAGGTGGCAAAAGATATATGGGATCATCTTCGAGCTGTTCATGAAGGCAACACCGAACTTCATAAATCAAAGATATAAGAGCTGAAGATGGACTACGAGAACTTCATAGGAAAGCCTGGTGAATCTCTTAACGACATGCTCGCGAGATTTACTGAACTTACTGCCACAATGGAAGAGCTGCAGATTGGAGAATCAAATGAAAATATCAACAACAAATTTCTGGATAGCCTGGGGGAAGAATGGGCCGAAAGTGTTATCTTTGCAAAAGCTTCCAAAGGTTAGAGAATTGGACTTTGACTGATCTAGGGTCCTATCTTCAGTCTATCAACAAATACAAAATGAATGTCAAAAACTGAGGTAATGCTTCTCTTCCAAATCACACAGTTTCCTATTCTAACGTAAATCAAGCTTTGCAGGTGAAAACCACACCAAGTTAGACACTAGCTCAACAGCATGAGTCATTCCACTACGAGACTACTCCTCCCAATCAAGACCTAATACAACAACTGCGTGACACACTGATCGACGGCATAATCGAGGAAGGTTTTGCTAACACCTTTGAGGAAATTGTTAAGACAAGATGCTTTAGTTTTGATGATAGCAAACCTTGTATTGTTTATCTAATGCGTTTGTCAAGGTTCATGACTCAGATAGATAGGTGAATAAGTGGCTTAGCACGCAAGGTTGCAAGCGAACTTAGGTCAAGAGTGGCTTAGCACCAAGGTTGTAAGCGCGCTCAATCCACGATATGTGCCCAACCAGTTGGGCACCTGTCTGCGAGAGCTCCGTAGAACTTCTAGCACAGACAACCAGTCAGACACCGCACGAAGATATCTTTCATTTTTAAAGATGAAAATCAAAGATAGAAGACTGCAAGTGATCGACACATTAAGATAAAACATATACATCCACTTAGGCAACTTGTTCACGACAAGCTCACGACAAAAGGAGAAGTTCATTAATGCACAAGATACCAAAGCTATAAATAAACATCATTACATAGCCGTAATGAATTCAGAAGAGGGCATTTATGAGCATTTAATGAACCAGACAGAATCAGGCAAGTGGGGCACACAAGTGGTGATCGACCAATCAAGAGGGCTGCCGCCAACTTGAACAACCATGAGACGACACGTGGTTCAAGCCTCTAGATCAAGTTGAAAAATCTCTGCAAGTCTAGTGTGGCTGCTTGTGAATAATTGAAGTTGTAGTCGACTCCTAGAAGTCTTGGGATTAATAGGATGGTAGTTAAATCCTAACAACCGTGTATATATACTTGCATTTATTCCATATGTAAGTAAGCCTGTACGAGAGAAAAGATAGAGATAATCTGGACAAGTGTGGATCAGACTTAGGAGTGTGTGTAAGTGCTAGCGAGTTGGTGAGCTAGAGAGGACTGGGTTAGAGTATCAATACATTGGGTATTTGATAGAACGACAGGTTAGGGAACGGTCGGTGAACCGTAGGCTGATATTCAAGAGAGGGTTGATGACTTTAGGGGTAAAGTTGAAAGTGTCCCGAGAGTCCGTGTATGGGGCAAGGGAGGTTGAGTGAATTTCATGTGTGTAAATTCTCAATCGAAATGTGTTTTCTAGTTGAAGTTTATCTCGTGTCCATTCCTAAACTATCAAGTTTTATTAGAGTCCATGATACATCCATGATACGTCGGGGACGCATCAGGAGCGCTTGCTAGTTTCAATTGGTATCAGAGCAGGTCTCTTCTAGAAAGCTAACTGCTTTGGAAGGTGATCAAGATGTCTCATGCAAGCATTCTTGCAGCAGAAGAAGGTTCTGCACCAAATCGACCACCACTCTTCACCGGAGACAACTATTCTCACTGGTAGAATAAGATGGAATTTCATATTAACTCTGACGATCCAAGAATGTGGAGGGTGATAACACATGGAGAGTATACCTTCCAGAACACTCAAGGACAAGACATATCTATTGACAACATGACAGATGATCAAATTAAGAAGCTGGTATTCGAAGCTCGAGCTGTAAGAATACTTCATTGTGCACTACTACCTGAGCAATACTCCAAGATTGCTTCAGCTAAAAAAGCCTAAGAGATTTGGAAAACTCTTAAGGTTACTTATGAAGGGAATGATGAGATCAAAATGACTCGCATTGAGTTACTAATCACTCATTGGGAGCTATTCAAGAAGGAAGAAAAGTAGAGCATTTCTGAAATGCATACAAGGTTCACTAAGCTGATCAACGAAATGTTGGTGCTTGGAAGAACTATATCTAACGAGGATCAAATTTGGAAGTTCCTCATATCTCTTCTTGCATCCTTTGACAGCAAAGTCAATGCCATGCAAGAAGTGCATGATCTCTCCAAGATGTCTCTGGCAGACATGCTAGGATCTCTAATGGCTTTCGAGTTAAAACTACAACACAGGAATTGAGAAAGCTCATCTCGAGATAGAGGGAAAGGCATAGCCCTTCAAGTAGCTGAAAATGAAAGTTCCGAGTCAGGAGACGACAATGATGAAATGGTCTTCTATGCTAAGAGGTACGTTCAAAAGTTCATAAGAAATAAAATGAGGAAAGGCAAGGAGTCCAAGGAGTTGGATGATCAAAATAAAAACAATGACAAGTGTTTTGGGTGTTCAAAACATGGACATCATATCAAAGACTGTCCTCAACGATCCCGAGAGGACAACGACAGGGTCAAGAGGCCTGTCCGACGATCATTCAACAAAGGACCAAAGAAGGAAGCCTTCGTTGCCGCATGGGGAGATTCTGAACGAAGTGATGATAATCAAACCTCAAACAGCGACATCTCAGAAGCTGAGAAGGCTCGTCTATGCCTAGAAGAAGTGTGCTTGATGGCACAAGACAATGATGTCTCAGAATCAGAAGAAGAAGAAGAAGAAGAAGAAGAAGAAGAACATAAGGTAAACTATTCTAAACTTAGAAGGAGAGTACAAAAGGCTGAACTTCTAGGACTTAGAAAGTTTTCTCTTACATTAGTTGATCACCTAAAGGCATTAGAAACTGAAAACAATGAACTTTTGGAAGAAAATGAAAAATTGATAAAAAAAAAACCCCGGATAAAAGCAAGGTAGACAATCTCATGAGGGCACACATGAAATTACAAAATGATTATAGTGAAATTCTCTCTGCTCATGAAAAGTTGAAGCATGAAAAACAACCTAAAATCGATGAATTGATTATTGCTCTTAACACTAAAGAAAAGGAACTAGCTACCATCAAAGAAAAATATTCTAAGATAGATGCTGTTTATAAGACACCCATGAGGAAAAGCAAACGACGGGTCGGATACCGGTCAAAGACCATTCGTAGAGATGTCTGCAGCTTATGCTGACAACCTGGTAATCATGAATCCAATTACTATAAAATGTGTTTTATGAGGCATTGGCAACTCAAAAAACTAGGACTAAAATGGGTAGTCAAAAATGATCTTAAAACATTTAATGGTGGAAATGGGTCCAACCTTTCTATGGACCTTAACCCCACACCACTAACGTGTTAAGTGCATAATCGAGTGAGAATGGACCCCTGCTGGTACATCGACAATGGGTGCTCTAAACACATGACAAGAGACAAAAAGAAGTTCTTCTCACTCGAACCAGGGAGCCAAGGAACCCTCTCTGTAACACCTGGCGTGGTGCTCCTCCCACATTGATTGGAGAGGGGAACGAAGTGTGCCTTATAGGTGCATGGATACCTCTCACTTGTGTGACGTGTTTTGGGGCTAGGAAACCCCAGAAACAAATCCGTGCGGCCTGCGTGCCAAAGCGGACAATATCACACATGTGAGCTGATTGGGCTGGGCTGTCACAGATGGTATCAGAGCCAGACCCAGGTCGGTGTGCTAGTGAGCCCGTGAGGGCACTAGGCTCCCTAAGGGGGGTAGAGTGTAACACGCGGCGTGGTGCTCCTCCCACATTGATTGGAGAGGGGAACGAAGTGTGCCTTATATGTGCATGGATACCTCTCCCTTGTGTGACCCGTTTTTGGGCTAGGAAACCCCATGAACAAATCTGTGCATCCTGCATGCCAAAGCGAACAATATCACACATGTGGGCTCATTGGGCTGGGCTGTCACAGTCTCCTTTGGCGACAACAAGAAAGGAAAAATCATCGGTGGAGGTAAGGTTGGTATTACATCTAATTATGTTATAGATAGTGTAAATCTAGTTCATGGTTTAAAATTCAACTTGCTTAGTGTTTCTCAAATTTGTGATAAAGGCAATTCACTTCACTTCTATCCTACACATTGTAGTATAGTAAGTCAGAACGATGGCAAAGAGTTGTTAAAGGGAAAAAGGTGAAAAAACGTTTATGTAACTAGTTTGGAGGATATTGACAGTCCTAATCTTTCATGCTTGACTATTTCAATAGATGACTCTACACTATGGCACAAAAGACTAGGGCATGTTAGCACTTCTTTATTAAGAAAACTTTTCAAGAAACAGTTGGTAAGAGGTCTCCCTGAGATTTAGAAATCTAAGACAAATCTTTGTGACGCCTGTGTTAGAAGCAAACAAACTAAGATTTCTTTTAAGTCAAAGAACTTAGTTAGTACATCCAAGCCACTTGAATTACTTCACATGGACTTATGTGGACCCATGAGAATCAAAAGTTTTAAAGGAAATTGGTATGTGTTTGTAATTGTTGATGATTACTCACGGTTCACTTGGACACTCTTTATTACTTCCAAAGATGAAGTCTTTGAGAAATTTCAAGCCTTTGCAGGGAAAAGTCCAAGTACAACTCAACCTCAAGATCAAAACTCTTCGGTCTGATCATGGGTCAGAGTTTGAGAATCAACAATTCATGGATATGTGTAAACAACATGGGATTAGTCACACATATTCAGCACCAAGAACACCCCAACAGAATGGGGTAGTTGAGCGAAAGAACAGAACACTACAAGAGGTAGCCAGGGCCATGCTATTGGGGAGCAATCTTCCTCAGGTCTAGAAGCAGTGGCAACTGCATGCTACATCACAAATAGAACGCTCATACGACCTATCCTCAACAAAACTCTCTATGAGTTAATCAAGGCAAGAAGACCAAACATAAGTCACTTCAGGAAATTCGGTTGCAAATGTTATGTCAACAACAATGAAAAGAGTCCCCCATAAGTGATGTGGCCATCTACCTTGGATACTCTGAAAGAAGCCGGGCATACAAGGTATACAACAAAAGGACACTGAAGGTGGAAGAAAGTGTGCACGTGGTCTTTGATGAGGCTGACGTACTCAAGATCAAGAAATCTGATGAAGATGAAGAACTTGGATTTGATCTAGTTGATCAAGATCACACTGATAATCCCAAAGATGTATCACCGACTGAAAGAAGCTTGCCCGACAGGTCAGCGATAGGTCCACAACAGGTCGACAAAGGAAACAATGATGTCGAGGATCCTCTATCTTCATCAACCATTCATCAATCTCGTGTTTTGTACAAAAATCATCCATTGGAGAATATCATATCAGACATATCCAAAGGAACTCAGACAAGAGCACAGACTCGAGATCTTCTAGCTTTCCAAATGATAGTCTCACCCATCGAGCCCAAGAATGTCAAGGAAGCTCTTCGAGACTCAGACTGGATCAATGCAATGTAAGAAGAACTAAACCAGTTTGAAAGATGCAAAGTCTGGCATCTTGTGCCTCATCCTACTCATCAAGGAGTACTTGGCACAAAATGGGTCTTCAAAAACAAACTGAATGAGATGAGAGAAGTAGTCAGGAACAAAGCTCTTCTGGTAGCTCAAGGATATCGTCAACAAGAAGGGATAGACTTCCAAGAAACCTTTGCTCTAGTGGCAAGGATTGAGTCCATCAGATTACTAATTGCATTTGTTGCACACAAAGGAATCAAACTCTTCCAACTTTACATCAAAAGTGTCTTTCTAAATGGGTACGTCAAAGAGGAAGTATATGTTGAGTAACCCCATGGTTTTGAGACGCAAGAAGGAAAGAGCATGGTACTTAAACTCGACAAAGCTCTTTATGGGCTCAAACAAGCTCCGAGATCATGGTATGATCGTCTTTCTTCCTATCTATTGGAAAACCAATTCAAAAGGGGAAAGGTGGATAAAACCTTGTTTGTGTACAACAACAAAAGGGGTTCCCTAATTGTGCAAGTATATGTTGATGATATAATCTTTGGGGCCTCTGATGAGAAATATTGCAAAAATTTGAAGCATTGATGAAAAAGGAATTTGAGATGAGTGATCTGGGAGAATTGAAGTTCTTTCTAGGACTTCAAGTCAAGCAAAATGACAAAGGAACTATCATATCCCAAGGGAAGTATGTAAAGGATTTGCTGAAGAGATTTGGAATTGAAGAATGTAAGATGTTTGACACACCAATGACAGTTAGCACTAAGATGGGCATCATGATTGGTGACCGACCAGTCGACCAGCGATCATACAGAGAGATGATTGGTTCTCTACTATATTTAACTGCTAGTAGACCTGACATTATGGATAGCATTTGCTTATGTGCCAGGTTTCAAGAAGATCCAAGAGAAAGTCACCTCACCTGTAAAAAGAATCATGTGTTACTTAAAAGGAACCATGAATCTTGGTCTCTTTTATCCTAAGTTCACTAACTGTAACGTTGTAGGATTTTCAGATGCAGACTATGGAAGATCTATCATAGATAGAAAAGCGCTTCAGGGATAGCATTCTTTGTTGGGTCATGTCTGATTGCATGGGGATCAAGGAAACAACATAGTGTTGCAATCTCAACAGCTGAATCTGAATACATTGCTGTGGCAAGCTACTGTGCTCAACTCCTATGGCTTAAACAACAAATTGGTGATTATGGCGTCAAAACAGGTACTTTACCAATTATGTGTGATAATACAAGTGCCATATCTATTTCCATAAATCCTGTGCATCATTCTCGTACCAAACATATCGACATTAGACATCACTTTCATAGAGATTGTTGTGAAAAGGAATTAGTTGGTTTAAAGTATATTTCTACTGAGGACCAACTAGCTGACATCTTTACTAAGCCATTAAGTAGAGAAAGGTTTACTAAGATTGTTCATGATCTTGGAATGATATTCATTGATCATAATTAAACTGTCTTTTATTTCCCATGATATGTCACTGACATGTGAGCAACACCTGTTATATTGTCATTCAGTAATCAACGATCAGTTTAATGCATAGAAATTATGTCAAAGGACTACTTGAAACAGATTTTTCATTTTCCACAACAAGCGAGATTAGTTTAGAGAAGTCAACGGATAGAAACGGGAAAAATTCTCAACGGATCGCTGACGACCGTCACGACCGCTGCCCGTTATGAATAGTACCATTAGGACATGTCAGTGAGTGGACAAGAAGCGGTCGCCGACCGTTACTCGATATCTATAAAAGGGCGACGGGAGTTCCTCTTTTGTCACACTATTACCCTCACTATCTCTAAGCATTCAGAACATTTTCTCTTCTATCTTACAAACATATTCATGAGATCAGTGCAAAGAACCTCACCTCACAACAACTCTAAAGATCTCTATAGCAAAAGGTTCACAAGAAACTCCAGAAATCCTTCGACTAACAATGGCAGCAAAATCCTCTCTCCACAAAGCTGCACTCAGAGAATCTTCCTCAAGACAAGTGGCTGACATGAGATCGATAGAAGCTCACAGAGAATCGTCGCCCCCTCGCCTTTCCAAAGATCTAGAAGATCAACTTGTGCATAGGGTAACTGACGAAGGCGAACTTCTACAAGAAGAGGTACACTATTTAAACCACCATTTTCCCAAGCTTCATCATCTTATTCAAACTGAAATCTTCAAGCCAAAAATACTCCAAATTCCTACCACTACAGAAAAACCAAAAATGTCATCTCAAAATCTTTCACCAAAGATCACCACCAAGCACTCCAAAGCTAAAAATCCTAAGAACCTTTCTACTGCCACAACGAGTCGCATCACTCGTGTGACTCGTGCCTCTCAACGTGCCAAAGATCAAACGAAAGCTCCATAGAAAGCCCATTCCACACCAGAGAAGGAAACTCGAAGATTGTACTTCAGCGATGAAGAAGAAGCCACTCCCTCAGCTGTCGCACGAGTTGTCGTCCAGCAGCTAGTAGGAGATGAAGCTCAAAGTGACTAAAAGTCACAAGAGGAGGTCTTGCCAACAGAAAATACACAGGAAGAAGGTGTGATGGCACCAGTTCTGAAAAAGAAACTGGTATCATCCCCCAGACAATAACACCTGTCGACGACAGGTCGCTGACACCTCAGCAACAGTCTCAAGAAAAGGGAAGAGACACAGAGTCGATGTCCCCAGTCATCTATACGTTCCAGGAGCGCGAGCATTTGAAAAAGGCGAAAGGCAAGAAGAAGATGGCTACATCACCACAACCTCTAGAGCTCGAAGAGCTCTTTCAAGATATTGCCATACCTTCACCGCCTCAAACCTCACATCTAAAGAAACTCAAGAAACCAGAATCGACGTTGATCAAGGCAGAAAATGTCAATGACAGGTCCTGCCCTGTCTTACGAAAGACACTGGACCTGGAATGGACGGACAAGATGGGTCTAGGAGATATCCAAAAGCTATTGGAGTACCAAGGATGGGTAGATTTCTTTCAAGAACCCATCGTCGTCTACACAGAACAGCTCAATGAGCACATGCGCTATCTTGGACCACTCCAAAGTGATGACGACGACGACTATATCATCTCACGGGTTCTAGACACCGAAATCACCATCTCCAAGTCTTGGATCTCCGAGACTTTTGGCTTAAAATCAGAAGGATTGATCGTTCCAAAAAAACATCATGGAATGACCTTGGACATCTGGGAGGAAGAATGGTAAACTTGCTCAACAAAGGAGCAACAATGAAGAACTTTCCTACAGCAGAAATGTCAATACACGACAAAGTTCTCTTCATTCTGCTCACCCACAACATCACTCCACGAAATCAATGAACCCACATTGTCAACACGAGAGACATAAGGTTACTCTATGCTCTCAAGACCAAGGATAAGATTGACCTTCCCGCCATGATTCTCCTCATTCTTGATGAAAGCAGACATGTCAACCAAGGGTTAGTACATGGGGGAGTAGTAACAAGGGCTCTATTGGAAAGTGAAGTGGACACCGACGGGGTCCATGAATGTACGTGAACCGCTCAAGACAGCATCTGCTCAGAGATGTTGCCAAAATTGGGTATAAAAACTAAGGTAGATCAGTTAGTGGATGTTCAGAAGCAAACCAAGAGCAAGGGTTCAAGGTCAGAACCTCGTCCAACTGCAAGAGCATCAACACTCAGGAGGAAGAGGAGTCTCTCACCGGTCCACGACACGTCGGGGACCAATCTGGATACCTCAACTACAAATATTCTGAAGAGGGTGAGAGTTACTCTCACAGCTATGCAGGTTGTCTCCTCTAAACCAAGTGTTCATAACATGGTTCAAGGAGCAATAGATTTTATATACTCTCACATAGCCTGAGTGGTCATTGTCTCATAGAGACTTGAGTGAAACCGTTAGAGTTAGAGTTAGGATTAGAGTTTTTCTTTTCCATCAAATGTTTATTTGCCTTTTATAGTTTCAAAGTACCTTTTGATATCAATGAAAATGCAACTGGTTTCTGTATACTTGAATGCTTATGATAGGTGCGAAATAATTTATTGTATTGGCTGCTTCTTCCATGATTAAAAATTGCAAAATGATCTGAGATATTTAGTCCCATCCATTCGACTAATCCAATCTCGGGCCTTGACACCTAAAAAGCCTACTAACATAGCCCACAAGACGTAGCACCTCATTTATTACTACTCACCGATCAGTCATTGAGCATATCCAAAGTGTCTATAAAAACTTGCTCACTCCATCCGCCACTCACACCCAGTCCTTCACATGTCACACAATGGCACAAACTCCACAAAGCTCATCTAGCTCGAATGAGCAAACCATTCACTCCACCATTCACAAGTTTATGGCCACTAAACATCCAAAGAAATATGTCGCCCAAAGCTATGTTCAACCAGACTCCGACTCCCTTACAACTTGGTCTATCACCTCAAGTGTCACTCTATCACATACACGTTCTCCACATTGCATGGAATTCACAACAGATTCTGATGAGTCCGGCCTTTCTACCATAGTTGAATCACCTTTGATCAATCCTACCACTGCCAAACCTTCTTGGATCAAAGCCGCTTTTTCGGAGGATGAACCTTTTGGCCCACAAGATTATGAATGGGATACCCAACTACGTCACTCCATCTAGATTATCTTGATCATGTTTTGTAGTTTATACTCTATGGAATGTCATGGCCTTTACAACATCTTACGTCGTGTAGTTGCGCCCTATTTTGCTGTATGGCAAAGGGGGAAAGAAAAGTATATGTACTTGTGAGAGTACTTGTGAGACTATGTCTATCGTCCTTGTATTATGTATCATCTGAATGAAAACTTTATCTACTTTGGTCATAGTATAACATAAAAGCTGTCACTTATTGTGCATAAAAGCTGTCACTTATTGCTATCATTCATTAAAGTTTTTCATACTTAAAACCCTTAACAAACTCAGGGGGAATCCTTCTTAGGGGGAATCTCTCAATTTTTGAATTGCCAAGTACATATAAGTGTATAGGTTGCCATCATCAAAAAGGGGAAAATTGCTAAGACAAGATCCTTTAGTTTTGATGATAACAAACCTTATATTGTCTATCTAATGCGTTTGTCAAGGTTCATGACTCAGATAGACAGGTGAATAAGTGGCTTAGCATGCAAGGTTGCATGCGCACTTAGGTCATGAGTGGCTTAGCACGCAAGGTTGCAAGCGCGCTCAATCCATAACATGTGCCCAACCAGTCAAGCACTTGTCTACGAGAGCTCCATAGAACTTCTAGCATAGACAACCAGTCAGACACCGCACGAAGATATCTCTCATGCTTAAAGATGAAAATCAAAGACAGAAGACTGCAAGGGATCGACACATTCAAATAAAACACATACATCCACTTAGGCAACTTGTTCACGACAAGCTCACGACAAAAGAAGAAGTTCATTAATGCACAAGATAAAAAAGCTATAAATGAACATCATTACATAGCCGTAATGAATTCAGAAGAGGGAATTTATGAGCATTTAAAGAACCAGACAGAATCGGGCAAGTGGGGCACACAAGTGGTGATCGACCTATCAAGAGGGTTGCCGCCAACTTGACCAACCATGAGACGACACGTGGTTCAAGCCTCTAGATCAAGTTGAAGAATCTCTGCAAGTCTAGTGTGGCTGCTATGTGAATAATCGAAGTTGTAGTCGACTCCTAGAAGTCTAGGGATTAATAGAATGGTAGTTACATCCTAACAACCGTGTACATATACTTGCATTTATTCCATATGTAAGTAAGCCTGTAAGAGAGAAAAGATAGAGATAATGTGGGCAAGTGTGGATCAGACTTAGGAATGTGTGTAAGTGCTAGAGAGTTGGTGAGCTAGATAGGACTGGGTTAGAGTATCAATACATTGGGTATTTGATAGAACGACAGGTCGGGAACGGTCGGTGAACCATAGGCCGATAGTTAGGAGAGGGTTGACGACTTTAGGGGTAAAGTCAAAACTGTCCTAGGAGTCCGTGTATGGGGCAAGGGAGGTTGAGTGAATTTCATGTGTGTAAATTCTCTATCGAAATGTGTTTTCCAGTTTAAGTTTATCTCGCGTCCATTCCTAAACTATCAAGTTTTATTAGAGTCCACGATATGTCTATGACACGTCGGGGACGCATCAGGAGCGCTTGCTGGTTTCAGAAATGGCCATGCTGGTAAAAAATTTCAGGAAATTCATACGAGATCGATCAAAAAGGAATGGTTAAAACAGATCGGGTCAAAGCTAGAATCGGCCCTATCAATCATACAACCGAAATCAGAAACGAAACACTGGAACAGGAGATTGAGTATACTTTAAATGCTTGAAACCGGGGCACTATGCCAACAACTATCCACTGAAGAAGAAAGATTGATCAAAAGCAATCGTCACTGGTAGCAAATGCAGCATGGGGAGACTTTGACTCAGAAAAGCCAGAGATCGGGACGTCTGGCTTAATCTGCCTCATGGCCCACAAGAATCAGGTATGCAAGACTCCCTCTTCATAGGTAATTGAAAATTTCTCAGAATCATGTGTTATTCCTTCTTTAGATCTGTCCACTTACTTCATAGATCCTAATCATCCTGAATTCGATTTAATAGAAGAGCAAGGGAGAATAGCTTTACTCTATGAAGAAACACATGTGCTAAAAGGTTATGTCAACAACGACCATCTCAAACTCCAAAAGTATGAGAAAAAAGTTGAAAAACTTGAAAGTGAGTTAAGAGATGCACATAGTCTTATCAGCTCATTAAAAAATCAAGTCACGTCTTTACAGAAAAATCAAACAAATTGCTCCAAAGTTCCTAAAAAATTCTTCAAACCGATCACCTTTGTTCGAGAGGTTGATGCCATGCAAAAGCCAAAATTCTTTGAAAACAAACTTAGTGAAACAAATGAAAGGCAAGTTAAACTCGAGAAAGAGATCGACTCCCTGATCGTCGCCCTTAAAAGGCACAGATGGATTCGGTCTCATCACCGAGTCCTCCTCACTGGTTGAAGAACAAAGGTAAAGTCAACCTACCCAAAATGGCCTCAAAACCCAACGATCTTCGATAGAGAAAGCTCCAAAAAGAGAAATTTGAAAAAAAAAATCATTGGCAAAAGAAGTATGTTCACCTACCCTCGTTACTGATTTGCGGTTACTATGGTTACAATGGACATATTCACTCTTCTTGTCATAAGCTTAGTTGAGATTTATCCTTCAATATGAAACGCATACATACTCTGTCTGAAGCCCGACATATGCATAGTTGTTTTTCATCAAAAAGGGAACCCAAGTTTGTCTGGGTTCCCAAGTCTAACCATTGATTGTATTGCAGGGAGAGCAGGCCATGGAAAATGACTCATGGTTTCTGGATAGTGGATGCTCACGACATATGGCAGGAGACCCTGACAAGTTCATGACTCTCTCTCAACTCCATGGGGGAAAAGTCACTTTCGGTGACAATGCTCATGATTGGTATTGGAACCGTCGGTAATCCCTCATACTTCAAAATAGAAAATGTAAATTTAGTAGATGGTCTTGGACACAGTCTTCTAAGTATCTCTCAAATATGTGATCTCTCTAACACTGTTATCTTCTCGGCGTCCGATTGCAATTTTTTTGATGAGCAAACAGGTCTTCTAAAAGCCAATGGTAAAAGGGTGAATAACCTTTACAAACTATCTCTTGAAAACTCTAACCTTGATGGAACTCTTTGTCTCAGTGTACAAGATAAAAATCATTCCTTATGGCATTCCTGATTAGGACATGCACATGGCAAATTTCTCAACAAAATCAAAAGCAGTAATCTTGTTGTTGGTCTTCTTAAGATAAACTTTCAGACCGACTCTCTCTGCCCTGCGTGTGTACAAGGCAAACATACTAAAGCAAGCTTTCCAGGCAAACCAGAGATGTCTACAACGTCCCCACTGGATCTATTACATATGGATCTATGTGGCCCAATGTGATTTCAAAGCAAAAGTGGTAAGATGTATGTCTTAGTCATTGTGGATGACTACTCGCGCTGGACATGGGTACTCTTTCTTAAAACCAAGTCGAAGACATTTTCTGAATTTGAAACCTTGTTTCACATGATTACTAACAAGCTGTTTTCTTCTGTCAAAACAATTCGTTCTGATAACGGTACAAAATTTTGCAATATCCAGTTTTCAGAGTTTTGTAGGACAAAGGGAATAGTGCATCAGACATCAGTTGCTCGTACTCCACAATAAAACGGAGTGGTGGAACGAAAGAATCGCACTCTAGTGGAAATGGCAAGGACAATGCCCATTGACAGTAACCTACCAGCCTTATACTGGGCCGAAGCCATCAACACAGCTGCATACATACTGAATCGAGCTTTCATCCATCCCTTTCTTAGAAAAACACCATACAAGATGATCAAAAGACGACCTCCTTCAGTAAGCCATCTACGTTGCTTTGGTTGTCGCTGCTTTATTCATAACAATGGAAAAGATAACCTAGGCAAGTTTGCCTCCAAAAGCGATGAAGGAATCTTCCTTGGTTACTCATCACAAAGCCGAGCCTATAGAGTACTCAACAAATGCATAAAATGCCTTGAAGAAAGTCCGCACATTCGCTTTGAAGAACTTTCTAATTCGGGTGACTGCGAGAATACCCCTCAAGAACCTCATGAAGATACCCAAGACACAACTTTTATCGAAATACCCGTAGCAACCATCCCTTTTCCCCAAACACCTCTTCTAACATACTCCTCCTCTGACAGCGACGACGACCCTGACGATTAGTTCAAAGATGCCTCATTTACTCCCGGTGATGAGCAACAACCTCAACCCACAAACCCACACACCACAACCACTCCTCCAACTCCCCAAACACCGGAAATCTCCACTACCCAACCATCAAGCTCCACAAGAAAATTCCAACAAGCCTCCACTCACCCAATCACCAAAATACTAAGTGATCCTATAAAAAGTGTTCAAACACGCAGCGAAATCCATCGAAATCTTTGTTCATTTAACGCCTTTATTTCGACAATTGAACCCAAAAATATCCAACAAGCCCTAGGTGACCATGACTGGAAACTTGCAATGCATGAAGAGCTACACTCTCTGCAATGGCACTCAGTCTGGCGACTTGTTCCCTGTCCAACAAACCATAAACCAATCGGTACCAAGTGGTTGTTTCGAAACAAACTAGATGATCAAGGGAATATCTCTCATAACAAATCCTGACTCGTAGTTCAAGGATACGCTCAAGCAGAAGGAATCGACTATGATGAAACTTATGCCACAGTCGCTCAAATTGAAGCTATGCACATACTTGTGGCTTATGCAGCTCATCGAGGCATGAAGTTATATCAAATGGATGTCAAGACTGCATTTTTACATGGCTACATCGACAGGGATGTTTATGTTGCTCAACCTCCGGGATTTAAAGATCCGATCCACCCCGAGTATGTCTACAAGTTAGACAAAGCATTATATGGATTAAAACAGGCTCCATGGGCATGGTATGAACGTTTATCCTCTTACTTGTTGTCTCATGGGTTTATCCGAGGTAAGGTTGATAAAACTCTTTTTACTCTCACCAAAGGTGAAGACATACTCATTGTCCAGATCTACGTAGATGATATAATCTATGGATCCACTATGCCAGAATTATGTACTTTCTTTTCTGATCTAATGAGTAAAGGGTTTGCGATGAATGCCCTTAGAGAATTAAAATTCTTCTTAGGTCTACAAATCAATCAACTAGAAAACGACACTCAAATTCATCAACAAAAATACATCCAAGAGCTACTCATCAAATACAAGATGAGGGACTCCAAGGCAACCCCTACTCTGATGTCCGCAACTGAAAAACCTCATCTCGATGAGAAAGGGATTGTTGTTGATGCCACACTATATCGAGGTATGATAGGTTCCTTGTTATACTTAACAACAAGTCGACCTGATATTCTCTATGATGTATGTCTTTGTGCAAGATTTCAGGCAAATCCAAAAGAATCCCACTTGCAAAGTGTCAAGCGAATCTTTCGCTATCTCAAAAACACTCAGGATATGTACCTCTGGTATCCGAGTACCCCTGATTTTACATTAATGGGCTACAGTGACTCTGACTTTGCAAGCCCTTTGTTAGACAGAAAGAGTACTTCTAGCACCATACAATTTCTAGGAATATGTCTTGTATCTTGGAGTTCCAAGAAACAAAGCAGAGTCGCTTTGTCATCTGCAGAAGTAGAATATGTCTCTGCAGCTGCTTGTTATGCACAAATACTATGGATTCAATAACAACTACAGAACTATCTCATCCCTTCTATATGTACTACAATTTTTTGTGACAACAATAGTGCTATTGATTTATCTAAAAATCCTGTTCATCATTCCAGGCTAAAGCACATAGAGATTCATCACCACTTCGTAAGAGATTGCGTTGAAAAAGGGTTGGTACAACTAGAGTATGTTCCCACTTCCGATCAACTTGCAGACATATTCACCAAACTGTTACAACGAGGTCCATTTGAAACTCTACGTTCATAACTAGGTATGACTCGTATGACTTAGCTAAGGTTATATCTCATTCTCTTGTTTAACCACCTCTTGGGTAATATGCATGAGTATGTCTATTGACTTAGTATGTCTGTCAAATAAAGGAACACCAGAGCATGAAACTCAATTTTTCCATCGCGAAAAACAAACCGTGAAATTTTAGCCTATCAATCCGTGACAACCTTTCTTGCCCAATCCGAATTTTTTTCTTGACAAAACAGTAAAGTCTATATTACAAAGTTGTCACCTTTTTCATCTTCTTCTACCCATCACCCTCACATAGCCTTCACCCTACTCTTGCTTTCTCCGACTTCAATCCCTGCTGCCTCCCTCACCCCTCAAATCATGGCCACCAACCCAAACCCAACATTCTCTGAAGTCGATCTCCCTAATGATCCACAGCTTCTTCAAGCCCTGGTCAATAAGCTGATGTCCACCCTCCAAGCCAAACAAACACTAACATCCACCTCCGTATCCACTACCGTCGCCCCCAAAATGTCCGTCGACACTCGACCTCTCACCACTCCTCTGCCCACAACCTCCACTGAACTAACTCTCGCAATAAACCCCAAGCCGTCACCATAAAAATCGGAAACCACACCATCTCCCACCAAGAATACAACACCACCAACAACCCCAATCATCCTGACTCTAGACACAATAACAAAATCTCCACAACATGAGCAAATTCAATTTGGGTCCATCGAGCCCCCCGCTAAACCCCCATCCAAAAACCCAAAACCTGAATCTCTCTTCAAACAAACCAAGAATCCCGACACTGAACCTATCTTTGAAGCCCAACCCTTTGCTTCTGAGCAATCACATCCCCCAAAGAAAACTCGACGAACCAAAGCCACTGCTCCCTGTCCTCCAACCACTAGAAATCTTTGATCTAGAGCCAAAACCCAACCGACATCTTCTAAGTCAACTCCTGTGGTCACGGTCACTCCACCTTCTCCGGTTATCCCAACACCCGGTCCAAAGAAAACTCGAAGCGCAACCAACTCATCTACTCAAGCTGACTCAGACACTGCTACTACTTCAACAAGAAAGCGACTACGTCCTAAGACTGAGTCCGTGATAAGTCGGGAATTTGCCTAAGTTTACTAGACTAATTCATGCTTAATTATCTATGTTATGACTTTAAATTCCCTCCTTAATGCTCTATTTACGCTTTATTGTTACATTTGTCTCCTATGATTGATTTGATATGTTTTCAGGATAAAATGCTCAAGAAGGTGCTTAAATGAAGACTTTAGAGTTAGAGGCAACAAGTGGAAGTCAAACCAGAGTTAGATGTTGAGTTTTGTCTACTACTACCGTGTTTTATTGATGGTCTGGGTTTGTGTCCTAGTTTATAAACCCGGACCATCTCTTCGAAGACTTCTCTGCCTAGTTTCAGACGTGGTCCGGGTTTACGTACTTGTTTGTAAACCCGGACCATCCTTCAGAGAAAACCGTCTGCCTAGTTTTAGAGGTGGTCCGGGTTTGCATACTTGCTTGCAAACCCGGACCAATATTAGCGGAGGGCCGGAGATCGTTGTTACAAAAATAACGGATTCTTTTATTATATCTTTAAGAGGCGGAATATCTTTAAGAGGGGCGGTCGTATATTAAAAGAAGGAGTTCAGGAGTTCTAAACCTAAATTTTATTCGACGAAACATTCTTGATACAACACACACACACACACACAGAGAGAGAGAGAGAGAGAGAGAGAGAGTTAGCAGATTTTGATAGATTCTGACCGAGAGTTTGAGCAGAGCAGAGAGGAGGTTCAACACAAAGACTTCACCACGAAGTCTAACAACAGAGTTTCTTCTTATTATACTTCTTTATTACTACTTACTGTAGTTTTGTTTATTGTAAACATGAAATACCCCAAAACTTAATATGTTAATTAACTATGTAATTATAATTTTTTAAGGCTAATTAAGTCCTTAAGATTATTGGTGAAGAAATAAACCAAAAAGAATAATAAATGCGTAAAAGTCACAAAACGTGAAAACGCGTATTTAATTATTTTAGGAGATATATAACCTCCAATAGGGTTATAAATATATTTTTATACCTTAATTACACATTAAGAACATGTGAGAAAAATTCCAGAAGAAAACGGATTCAAATAATGCGTTAAAACGCTAACGGAGTCTTAAAGCGTGTTTTTCGAGAAAACCCGAAAACGTGACTTTAAACAGTCGAATGACCCCGTAAAAAATTATAGTTGATCATATAACTATAAATAAACATTAATGGGAGTATAATAACCATTAAAATTAAATAAACGAGAAATTCCGGAAAACGGGCCCGGTTAGTGAATAGTGCTAAACCGGGTAAATTAACGAGCGTTTCTGTAAAAGACGAAAAACGCTCCAGCTTATATATGTATGTGGGCCGGTTTTTACTGCATAAATAAGCCCCTCTCACATGTCTAGCTAACTAATAAAGAAGTCAAAAGCAAAAGTAGAAAAAGTGGGAAAAGTACATAAAGTAAAAAATACTCTCTCACCACTCACTTTCTCTATTCTCTCTCCTCTCCTTGCTGCCTTCCCCACCGTAAACTCCCCTCCTCTCTTCTGCATAGGCGATTTTGAAGCTCCTCCCAAGCTTCCATGGCTTCTCCAACTTTCCTTGCTTGCCCAAGCTTCCTCCAAGCTCCAAATGCAAAACAAATTACATATTTGAACTCCCCTCATCCTCCTCTACATTTCTCTCTTTTCAAAATCTGAAAATGATGAACTTCATCTCCATGGGTTTTCTCCATTTGAAGAGAAAAGCACATCATCTTGTAGCTTGGAGTCTCCTCTTCCTTCTAAGGTAAAAATTTCATCGAAAAAACTCATTCTTGTTCTCTCTCCTTTGGTGACCGATTTTACCCCCTTATAATGCCTTGTTTTCTCTTGATTTTGAGCTCCATTTCAACCCTCCAATGGTGGAATAATCCCCTTCTTGATTCAAGGGTGAGAACCCCTCTCAAAAATCTTCAAAGGTAAAACCCTAACTTGTACTCTAAGCCCTTTTTGTTGAATTAAGATTTCCTAAGGGTTTAGATAATTAATGAAATGTATTTTGTGTTTCTTGAATGTTGGGATGGAGTTTTGAAACTCCATTCCCTCTTGACCGATTTTGAGGAGATGAGGAGCAGAGGAGAATTAATGTGAGACTTGTAAATTAAGTAAGGAATCTACCTCAAACTTGTTTTTGTTTTAAAGATTGGGAATGGGTTAAATTGAATGATGAACCCAAAATATGGAAATAATTTTTTACTTGATCTTCGGAGATCTTGGGAATTATTGGTTTGAATGGGAGGCCTTGGAGCCAAAGGATTTGAGTTTGAAGTTATATTGTGGTGTATTGAGATTTTGTAGCTATAAATGTTGTTGTGGTGATTTTTTGGATTGATATTGTGTGCTGATAGGACCCTTATGGGTGTGGCTAGATTAGGAATGTAAATTGATGTGAATTGATGGTTTGGGAGATGTTAAGTTTATGGGGAAGTTATGGCGAAATTTCGATAGAAAATAAGTGTTATAAGGGGACTTGCTGAACTGGAGGAGCTAGGTTGTATGTGGTTGAGTTGAGATACTTGATGACCTTGTAAGGGTAGATGGAGAATGATATTGGAAGGGTGCAAAATCTGTAGCATAATGGTGATAGGAACTTAGAATTCCAAGAGAAAGGATTGTGTTTATAACTTGTGAAACAAGGAGTGAACTTGGGTTTAGAGGATGCAATTGTCTAGGAATGATGTGTAATGGTCATTGATGCATTTGGAGATGTTGGTAGGAAGTAAAAACTAACAAGAAGAAGTTAGAAAGTGTAAAAGAGTGCAAAATGCAAAATGTGAGTAAACGAATTTGTTGAACTTGAGCAAGAATTGGGTGGTGGATTAAACCAATGATTTGGAGTGGTTTCAGGCATGTTTTGGGGTGATTAATTATGTAGAAAACTTGTGGAAAGAGTAGGGAAAGTTTGAGGATGATTTAAGGGTTGATTAGGGGCTGAAAAATGACCTTAACAGCAGCTTTTAGCAGGGTCCGGGACTTGGGATATGTACCAAGTTCCGGACCGCATTTAAAATCAGTTCGAGACTCAAAACAAGGTGTGGTCCGGGACCTTAGTCCAGGACCAAGTCCCGGACCAGTGTATGAAAATAGGCCGAGAGTTCATTCTTTGATTGGTCCGGGACCTAGGGTGAGGACCAAGTCCCGGACCACCCCCAGAATTGCCTAGGAAGTGTTTTAAGGGGTTCTAAACATGGGGGAGTGAATGGTATTGGTTTTAGATGTTGTTTAGGAGTTGTTTGGTGACTTATAAAGGTCCTAAGAAGTATAAACAAGTGTTGGAAGTGAGTAAGTAAGTTAAGGAATTAAGTACACTGAGTTAAACCGAACTAACGGGATAACGGGGTAAGTACGGGAGTAGCAATTATGTGCATACCGTAGTGCCTTAATATTAATTGAACCATTTGACATGTAAATAGTGGTTCAAGAGTAAGACATGAGGAACAAGTATGAACCGAGGAGCATGAGAACCCCGGTAAAGATAAACCCATGGTGTAAGGTATGGTTTTCTTGCAACCTGTGTCCTACCGGATTACACCGGCTTGTATGCCAATGTGTTTTTCTGTGTGTTTGCCACCTTGCAAGATAAAGCATGAAATGAGTTTACAGTAATTCATTATTGTGGCGTAATTAATTCTGATACCGCTTAACCTTAGTTATGTGTTAAATAATAGTTAACCGACTTTAGGTTCACATAAGAGATCGGTATTCGGAATAAACGTCCCAACCCATGGGAACTTTCTAACTACGGCTATCCGTGTGTTAGTGTATGTTGTTATTATGAGTGATGTATGTGACTTGTTGGATATATGTGTTGTTGTTTGGATACAGTTATTCATGTTTGTAAAAAGGGATATTACTCCCCATATGTGTCTAACCGAGTAGTAACACTATGTGATGTATGTATGTGGTAAGTTCCATAAGGGAACCTCTAACTAATAAGTATATGTTATGTATGGAGAGGAATCCGGTCATTCCGGTCGCGCGTGTTGTTTGGGAGTTAATACATATATGAGAATTAACTCCCATCCTGTTATGTTAGGGTTGTTTTCCTTCATTGGATTTCGACCTCCCACTAGCTTAGCCAAAGCTTACCTACCCGACCTCCACATCGGGCTAGGAGGGAAATTATGTATAATGTTGGTAGGGTGTCGAAGCTTAAGTTCGCTTCGACTCCCTCTTTGTTATGTTAAGGTTGTTCTTCCTCCTTGAATTACAACCACCCACAAGCTTAACCAAGGCTTACCTACCTCATCACTATTGGAGCTAGGGGGAAATTGTGTGTTGTGTACGGTCCTATATGAGGCCGCCACTCAAGTAAAGAAAATGTATGTATGATGTGCTCGGGCTTATATCACCCCGGCACTCCCTAAGTGAAGTTCATGTACCCTAAGAAGAGTGAAATTAAGTTGTGTATGTTATAAAGTGAAGTGTGTTGTTATGTTGAGTGTGCTAACCTTGTCTGTATTCTATTAATGAATGTTTGCTTACATGATATGTGTGTGAGTTTGTGCATGTTTGAAATAAATCAACCGCATGCTAAGACGACAAATAGTTGTGCGTGGCCCGGTAGCATGCGGGCTGCGGGATTACCATACCAGCAAAGGTGCTGACCCCCTTTGGGGGCTCCCATACTTTTCAGGTACAAGGAACTGGAAGCCGTTCGAGAGTAGGACGGGGTAGTGTTGTATGTGGTAGTCATGAGAATTGTGGATGTATTATAGGTGTAGTAAGACCGAAAATGTATCGGCGTTAGTTGGTAATTACTCGGTACAGCTGTAATGTAAGTGTATAATGATTGTTGGACACGGAACGGGATTTATGTGTAGTCGCTCGGGAATTTAGTCCATCAGACCGGTACAATGTATGTATGTTAGCCTTGTTAGCCACGTGGGTGGCTAACGGCGTGTAACACCAAAGAGTTAAGTGATGTTGTGAGTTATGAATTCCACTGCGGGATGTTGTTAAGTGTGTTGTTAGTAGTTGGGGTGTTACAAAACATGTCTATGGCTGAGTCGTACCTTTAGATTCCGGTTTGCTATGCAATCCGAATTCGAAGTTCCTTTATCTTTATGATTTTACCAGTTTTAATATGATTAAAGTTTTGTTTATATAAATTCTCTGATAGTCTGGCCAATTGTTAGAGATTACTAGTTTGTCTGCTTACAAGTGAGAGCTGCGGCATTCAATAGACTACAGGAACAAAACCAGTTGATTTAGAGACGGTAATTCCTTTAAAATATTAACTGATTATCTAACTAGATCGTGCTTAAAGTTGTTAACAGTTAGGGAATTCATAACGAGAGTTAGGGTTTGGTAATTGTTAGTTAGATTTCGCCAAGCGGGAGACCGAACGTGAAGTAATTTGATCTGGGATTTTAATCTAGAATTGGGTGAACACATTGAGTAGGGAACTGAGAACTAGGAGTAGTAAACCAGGATTTCTCCCATTAATTATCAAGAAAACCAACACTCTCTTTTCAACAGTTATTGTTACTGTTATTGTTATTATTTATTTGACTTAATTTTAGAATTACAATATCATCAATTAAACCCCCCTGTTATACCCAAAATGTTAACCCCCCGGAAGAGAGTCTCTACTAATAGGCTATTTTGGTCAAGTAGCGAGGGTTCCTAGTTCGATCGGCACATTTCAGAGTACTAGGGCAGCTTAGTCATTTCCAAGGGCATTTTTTGTAATTTTTCAAGGCTCCTAAGCCCCCTATGAGCTTTATCTCTCCTCCAAAGAAGGGTCAAATCAATTCAAAATGCTTTGAAATTTTAACCCATGATAGAGGATGACATTTTGGACATAATGGCGTTGGAATTTTGATTTTTCGAATTTCCAATAATTTCTAGCAATTTATGATTGAATTTGATGAGAAATTGAATTTAAAAATATTCCAATATCCAAAAAGTTCGATTCCACTTTCGAAAAATCATAAATATCATCATCTACCCATGTTTAAAATTTCTTAGTTAAATTCCTTTGGAAGCCCTTGAGCTAAAACGTCGGTAAATCTTAGTTTTTACCGGATTTTTCTATCTTTAAGGAAGCCTATATAAGGAGCCTTATCCCTTGATCAAATCAGAACTCGAAGAACCCTAACACCTCAAGAAACTCAGCCGTCACAACCTCCCCAAGCTTTTACACATCTGAGCCCTAAAATTCCATCAAAATCTCACAAAATCACCACAAAAACACCTTTTCCAATTTCCACAACACCATCCATCATCAAATCTTCACCAAAACAGCACCAAAACGAGAAGAACATCACCAATAACCAATAGTTAGAAGTTGGGTTCAAACTCAATCAAAAACTGAGATCAACGGAGCTCCCGAAGAATTCGAACGTGAAGTAGCACCTCAAATCCGAAGGTAAAACAGGTAGGAATCTTAATTTTCTAACTCCCCACGACCTTTCTGACTTTCTATTGAAATTTGGGTTCGAACCGACTCTTTCCGGTTTCTGTATAGTTGTTCGTTTTCGTCTCTGCCCTTTAACTTGTTTGCTAAGTTTCATCATTATTCTGACTTCAAACTGAAATCTTTGGATTACTAACATCTTTTAAATCTTTCAGGCTACAAGTACATAAATTTTGAGCCAAAAACACCGTTGAGAACCATCAAAAACCCACTGTCCGTGGGTGGTCCGTGACCTCGGACGCATGGTCCGGGACCACGGACGGGTTGTTCGTGACCACCGACACCTAGGGGTGGCAATTTGGGTTAATGGGTCGGGTTGAAGCTCACCCATACCCGGCCCGATTAAAACTGTATTGACCCATACCCAACCCAATAATATTCGGGTTACAAATTATCAACCCATACCCAACCCATATAAAATGATTAAACCCATACCCGACCCGTTTAACCCAACATAATTAGGCTATGCAAAATTTAAAAGACCTGGAATTAAAAATTTTATATGATTGCTCAAACGGAGTTACAAATGAATGAAATCATACATTTAATATGGTAGATATTCCAGAGTTTTCATTATCCTCCGTCTTTTTTCTTTTTCCTTATACATGTCGTGCTCAGTGGCACTTAACAGAAGAAGGTGATGTGTACGCGCCTGGGCCAAATATAACTGTATTTTCTCCTTCAGAATATTGAATCAAAACATAGACAAAAATCTTCAGAGTACAGAAGAGATAGGACCACAGTGGGAGCTGTGGAGGAGTGAGCAGCACACTATCTTTTGACAATCCACACAACGAATACTCTTGTTTTTTCTTTATAAAGAAATACAACAAAGTAGTATTATCAAATAAACAACCACCCATCAAAAAGATACTACATAATCTATATTATACTAATAGTAGGTTAGCACTTACTTAGTAATATATTTATTATAATTTTTAATAAAATAAATAAAACGGGTCGGGTTGACTACGGGTTAGGACTTTAAACCCATACCCGGCCCAATAATTAAATGGGTCAATAATCGTGACCCAAACCCACTATTTTCGGGTTGGGTATGGGTCGGGTTATCGGGTTGGGTAAAAATTGCCACCCCTACCGACACCCACGGACGGTGACGGGATTTCTTATTTTTCAATTTTTCTAGTTTTAGGGTTTTTACCAGTACATGTCTGGGCCCACGGACACCCTGTCCGTGGCCCCGGACTTTTTAAGTTTATGTTTTTATTTTAGTTCTGTTTTCGTAATCATATAATTCAATTGGGGGTCCGTGGCTACGGACATAATTAAAATTTGACCTAATTCTGCCTCTGAAACCCCAGTTTAGGTAGTTTTAATTTTACTTTAATTTTTTGTCAAAAAATGTTAAAATACAAAAAAAATCAGAAGCGCGCACTTAAGTTAAAATGACTCGTAATAAGCCGTAATTAAACTAAGTAAATGAAAAATGACTTCTAGGGGTAATGAAAGTAATTGAACCCTAATTAAGTCGAATATCAAGCCCCCGAACCCGAACTCTCCTTTCCTAATTTGATCTAGGCTAAAATTAGGTGGCGACTCAAAATAGGTTCCAGTGAGCTAGCTTAGGTTATAAGTGGACCTAAACCCCGACTAGATCCTAATCAATCTAATCAACATAGGATAAGGGTTTAAAAATCGAGGCTCACAGAATGGCGACTCTGCTGGGGACAAACTTCTTAATATTAACTTGTTTGATTTTAAAAAAGAGGGCTTAACTCGAAAAATTGTTTATTTATGGCTTTATTACTTTGTTTGTTTACTTTCGTGCGCACTTTAATTTTTTGCACCTTTGCATCATATGAGAGCGAGGGTCCACACAAACCGATTTCACCCCGGGACCCGTTTGAGGGTCCCCTGTCAGGGACTCACATCTTTTTACGTGATGTGAATAAGTGGGGGAAAAGAGGAGGGTGTCGTCTAACCACGCCCCCTAAATACCTGGGCTTTAGCCCCAAGCATTTTCCTGGCAGTGTCCTTACCTAACCTTGTTTAGTTATTCAAAGACCCAACCGTAGACGCACACCTTCAAGTGATGTGAAAAAAGTGGGGAAGCCCAAAGAGAATAGCGTGCAATCCCTATTCCTTTGTGGTGACCTGGGCCCATGCCCCAAGCAGCTCTCCGGAGCGATCCATAACCGGTTTGATTTAAACGTCTAGTGAGGGCATGTTGAATTTGTGTGGGCTTTGTTTGCTTGTATGATCGGCCCACTACCCAGCCTAGAGATTGATAGGAACTTCTCCCACATCAAACTAGCCCAACCTGAATTGGCAGCTCTATTTGTTTGCGGCCCAGAGGCCCTGTTTGGTTTAATGTGTGAGTTGTTCGGGCTTCGGCCCAAAAGCCTAGACTTAGGTGATTTCTCTTCCGGCCCAATTTGAATTATCCAATTAGTTTTAGGCCCATAAAAACAAATCCACCTGAACTTGAAATAACTCACAAGTCCTGGAACTAAAATCTTTTTCGTCTTAGTAACCATCTTCTCTGACCCAAAGAAAGTAAGACCCATTTGTGATTTAGGGACTATTCCAGCCCATGTGCTTTACTTCAGACCCCAAACACATTCTAGCCCAAGGGCTCATTCTAGTCTAGGTAAACTTCCTACCTGGGCCCTGGCCCAAGACCCTAGATCCAGGTGTCACCGTTTAGGCCCAATCAAAGCCATCTATTTAGATTTCAGTCCAAATTCCAATTCACAGTCTGAAAAAATACTCCGGCCCATATTTTCTGGGTATCCGGGCCCACTTGCTTCCAGTCTAAGCCTGTTCCAGTCTTCAATTTACCTTGTGAAGCGTCATTCGCACCCTATATCATTCAGGTAAGCCTAAATCCCAAGTATGGCAGAGGGAGGAAACCTAGTCAGCATGGAGGTCTAGTTGGCAGCCTTAGAGCAAAAGTACATGGCCGTCTTTGATGCCATGGAACAGAAACATAGGTCCACCACTAATGAAATGGAGGCTAAGTATGTCACCATCATCGAAGAGCTGAAAAGCAAAATCAATTCCCTTGAGGTTGGTCATCAGAAAAACATTTCTGGGAAGATTGCTGACTCTGGGAACGAGCACGACAACATCAAAGTTAACTCCGTTAGGGCCCAGGATGCACAAAGATTTGTAGGGGAAGCCGCCTTGGATCGTCAACTAACTGTAGAACTAAGGAAGGCTCTAAAAGGATCGAGCGCATGGAAAAAGCTAGCAAGCCAGCTGGTTTCGATTACTCTTCCATGGAATCGTACCCCGAGGTTAATCTCCCTCTAAACTCAGACCCGCAGGTCCATCTGGTGATGTTCGATAGGGAGATGTCCATCCTCAGATTGAATGACATGCAGAAGGCCAAGGTCTTTGCTCGTTACCTTGATGAAATACCTCAACGTTGGTACTTGACTTAGAGGATGAACACCAAAACCTATGAGGAGGTTTGTGAGGCTTTCTTGCACCATTTTGAGTATGCTAAGAATCTCGAAGTCACCAGGTCAATCCCTCGCCAGTACTCGGCAGAGAGACAATGAATCAATGTCCGACTTCATCAAACAGTGGAGGATGAAGGCCGCTGCAATGCCTACAAAAATGGATGAGCAAGAACATATTCGAATGATTGTGGATAATATGCAGAAACAATACAACAACGAGTTGAGTTGCACATACTTCCCTAATTTCGACATGCTGATGGGACAGGTAAGAGACATGGAAGAAAAGATCTACAAAGGTGAGTTGAAGCTAGGACAACCCAAAGCCCAGGGTGTAGGTATCGAGACCTGTAAGTTAGGATCGACCAAAGCAGCTCGAGTTTTATCCCAAGTGAGCACCATATAGAAGCCCAGTGCTGCAAAGTAGGGCATCAAGGCCTCACCCCGATCCAGGAGGTTCACTGCACCAAGACAGTTTACCAACATTGGCCGGCCCCTCAGTCAAGCACTCGTGAAGCTACAAGAGCTAGACTTACTACAGCCTCTCACACCTAGTCCTGGGATTACCCAAGCCGGGGAACATCTCCATCAGTTCTTCCAGTTTCATCAGTTACCAGGACACAGTACTGACGACTGCATAGCACTGAAGCATAAGATAGAGGACCTTATCGAGCAAGGACTCCAGTTTGTTGAGTAGGAAGCTTTGTTTACACTTTTCAATTTTGTAAGAAGTTTATCACATTTCTATTTCAATGAACTTTAGATTTTCAAATTTTAGTTTTTCGGGCTTTTTCAATTTATAATCACAAAAATGAAAATAAAAGAAATGTGTTCGTTCACCTTGCACCTTCAACCAAATCGTCTTGCTCATCAGCAAATATTTCTTAAAACTAATGTTCACGAAACGGTCATTTTCTGGCAACTGAACAGGATGACTTGTCCTTTGTTTCTAAAAGGATGAACATGTCCAACCAAACACCACAACTCATCCCAAAACATCTAAACAACCACAAGGATGCTCCAAGTGCACATACGTCAAATTGTTGTCATAAACCCCAAGTCTATACTGGGGGCAATCTAAGTTTAGGTTTGTCATCTTTAATCTTTCATTTAAACGTGTGAACAAGTCTTCAAGCGAAACTTTACGAGAATGTCTTGAGCGGAAGAACCATGAGTGAACGAGCGTGTCATTTTTACACGACTCCGGTGAGACCACATTCAAAGGTGAGGTAAACGGCATAACTCCGACCAAAGAAGATAATTTGTAAATTTACTCTTAGACCTGCGAAAAGTAACAAAGAGCGGATACATAACTATCAGGAAAGACGAAGCACCTAGGTACAGCACCATATAGCCAAAAGCTTGTGAACCCTGACATTAAACCCTAGGTACCCCCGCTGAGCCATTCATATATACCTTTTCAACATTATGAACTCCACAAAATAACCCAGCCAATGATGAATGTCTGACCCGGTGACCAATGGAAGCAAGGAGTCCAACTCTCAGATAACATTCTCATCAGTTCAAAGAAGCAATGCCGCTATCAGCATGACGAAGCGATCCGTAAATGGTCCCAAGAGTGACACAGGATCCAAAGAGCTCACATCAAAACAGCTCTCGAAACTCAAAACCGAGAAACACGAGAACCCCGAAGGAAAAGTCAAGAAAGGATAAAACAAAGAGGCCAACCCAAGTGGCTCGAGGAAATCCAAATGATAAAAAGAGGAGAAATGGTGTAAAGGATGACTTCAAAATTCCAAGTCCAGAAGCTCGAAAGTAACGTCAAAACGAAGCAGCTAGATGAGTTCAAGACAAGGAAGATGATTTTGAGAGAAGACGCAAGGTGCAGCTTTGGTCACCCCTTTAGCTCTACATACCTAAAATATCCCTCCATGGTCCTGTTGTCTTTCATTACACCCCATGACCACGTTATAAGCTTTAAAGACTTCCGACTTGATAGTTGTGTGTCCAATCACGTGAAAGTAACAAATCAAATGCGTAAATCCATCAAATATCAAATTCAATGGTCTAGAAGTTGTGACTGTAGGTGAGGAACGAGTGCAAGCACCAAACACGCCGAGTGTAGGTTACGAAGCACCACATAAAAACATAAGCCTTGACCCTGTGAGGACAAGACTCGTTCGCACGCTTAATAAAAGAAAATACTGGGGGCAATCGATCGTTCTGATCGATTGCCATGAACTTTAGCTCAGATTGTCTCAAAGGAAAATACTGGGGCAATTGTTGGTTCCAACAATTGTTATGACAACACCAATTGGAACCTAAAGCTTGAGCACCACCAACATCACCACCACACAGGCCCATATAAGCCCTTACCACCACATCACCCCACATAGGCCCATATAAGCCCTCACCTTTACCACTACACAGGCCCACATGCGACCTTACCTTCACATCATATACCACACCCCACCGGTGGCACGTTCATCTCCAAAGAGATAAATTACAAGTCTGAAGTCATTAGTCAGGAAATGATAATTTCACTTTCCCTTTCAGTAAACAAAATTTTTTTCAAATAATGCCACGTTTGGCACCTTTTTCAACAATTCCATGTCTTGAACAACTTTCCTTTAAACACGTCGGTTTCATAAACCTCATCACGGCCACATTTGGCACATTTTCTAGCAATGTCTTGCTTTGGAAATTTTTTTTTATCCTTAACATTGTCATGTTTGGCACATTTTCCAATGATTCCTTGTTTTGGTTAAGTTTCCTACATACACTTTGATTGTATTTTAACATGTACATCATCATTGCCACGTTTGACACTTTCATAATCAACTTTCATCATGATCATTTGCATAAAATTTACCTTGCATCTATTTGTACGAGACTCCTCATCATAGATCAGGGATACAGGTTCTCACCCATAGATACAGATTCTTTAGAGATACAGATTCTCACCCATAGATATAGACTCTTCAGAGATACAGATTCTCACTCATAGATACAGACTCTTCAGAGATACAGATTCTCACCCGAAGATACAGATTCTTTAGAGATACGGATTATCACCACGAAGATACGGATTCTTTAGAAATATAGATTCCCACCCGTAGATGCAGATTCTTTAGAGATACAAATTCTCACCTGAGTAGAAGAACTCACCCTCAAGCTCGTCATAAGTCTTACCCACTTCCTTAGCACCTGCCATGTTTCGCACTCTCAGTCCTTAACCTTTTACACACACTTCGGAACAGGTTCTGGTCCCTAGATGCACCTAGGTTATACAATTCATCATCACATTAAGCACATGTCACTCATTATAGGTAGTCAACGCCTTAGAATCGCTTGACATTACTTCATCTTATAGGTAGTCAACGCCTTAGAATCGCTTGACATTGCTTCATCTTATAGGTAGTCGACGCCTTAGAATCGCTTGACATTACTTCATCTTATAGGTAGTCAACGCCTTAGAATCGCTTGACATTACTTCATCTTATAGGTAGTCAACGCCTTAGAATCGATTAACATTACTTCATCTTATAGGTAGTCAACGCCTTAGAATCGCTTGACATTGCTTCATCTTATAGGTAGTCGACGCCTTAGAATCGCTTGACATTACTTCATCTTTTAGGTTGTCAACGCCTTAGAATCGCTTGACATCTTTTCATTCTCACTCATAGGTAGTCAACGCCTTAGAATAGCTCGACACAATCTGCATATAGGGCCTTTTAAGATCCAAAATTTTGGGGTATCACTCAAGCATCAACTAGACTTTTCATCTTCATTACAAAGCTTAGTTGACCGGGGGCAATCTGTTATACCCAAAATTTTAACCCCCTGGAAGAGAGTCGCTACTAATAGGCTAGTTTGGTCAAGTAGCGAGGGTTCCTTGTTCAATCGGCACATTTCAAAGTACTAGGGACAGCTTAGTCATCTCCAGGGGTATTTTTCGTAATTTTTTAAGGCTCCTGAGCCCCCTATGAGCTTTCTCTCTCCTCTAAAGATGGGTCAAATCAATTCAAAATGATTTGAAATTTTAACCCATGATAGAGGATGACATTTTAGACATAATGGCGTTGGAATTTTGATTTTTTGAATTTCCAATAATTTCTAGCAATTTCTGATTGAATCTGATGAGAAATTGAATTTAAAAATATTCCAATATCCAAAAATTAGATTCCACTTTGGAAAAATCATAAATATCATCCTTTACCCATGTTTAAAATTTCATAGTCAAATTCCTTTTGGAAGCCCTTGAGCTAAAACGTCGGTAAATCTCAGTTTTTACCTGATTTTTCTATCTTTAAGACAGCCTATATAAGGAGCCTTATCCCTTGGTCAAATCAGAACTCCAAGAACCCTAACACCTCAAGAAAATCAGCCATCACAACCTCCCCACATTTTTACACATCTGAGCCCCAAAATTCCATCGAAATCTCACAAAATCACCACAAAAACACCTTTTCCAATTTCCACCACACCATCCATCATTAAATCTTCACCAAAACAGCACCAAAACGAGAAGAACATCACCAATAACCAATAGTCAGAAGCTGGGTTCGAACTCAATCCAGAACCGAGATCAACGGAGCTCCCGAAGAATCCGGACGTGAAGAAGCACCTCAAATCCGAAGGTAAAACAGGTAGGAATCTTAGTTTTCTAACTCCCCACGACCTTTCTGACTTTCTATTGAAATTTGGGTTCGAACCGACTCTTTCCGGTTTCTGTATAGTTGTTCGTTTTCGTTTCTGCCCTTTAACTTGTTTGCTAAGTTTCGTCATTATTCTGACTTTAAACTGAAATCTTTCGATTACTAACATCTTTTAAATCTTTCAGGCTACAAGTACATAAATTTTGAGCCAAAAACACCGTCGGGAACCATCAAAAACCCACTAACCGTGGGTGGTCCGTGACCTCGGATGCATGGTCCGAGACCATGGACAGGTTTTCCGTGACCACGGACGGTGGCGGGATTTCTTATTTTTCAATTTTTCAAGTTTTTGGGTTTTTACAAGTACATGTCCGGGCCCACGGACACCCTGTCTGTGGCCCCGGACTTTTCAAGTTTGCGTTTTTATTTTAGTTCTGTTTTCGTAATCATATAATTCAATTGGGGGTCTGTGGTCTAGGACATCAGGTCCGTTGCTACGGACATAATTAAAATTTGACCTAATTCTGCCTCCGAAACCCCAGTTTAGGTAGTTTTAATTTTACTTTAATTTTCTATCAAAAAATGTTAAAAATACAAAAAAATCAGAAGCGCGCACGTAGGTTAAAACGACTCGTAATAAGTTGTAATTAAACTAAGTAGAGGAAAAACGACTTCTAGGGGTAATGAAAGTAATTGAACCTTAATTAAGTCAAATATCAAGCCCTAGAACCCGAACTCTCCTTTTCTAATTTGATCTAGGTTAAAATTAGGTGGCGACTCATAATAGGTTCCAGTGAGCTAGCATAGGTTTTAATAATTGATGTTATATGACATAGTTATTAATCTTAGGTTATAAGTGGACCTAAAACCCGACTAGATCCTAATCAATCTAATCAACATAGGATAAGGGTTTAAAAATCAAGGCTCACACCCCCCCCCCCCAATTTCCTGTTTTCTGTTTCCATCAATTTAATAGTTGTTTTAATTTGAGATTAAACTAGACACTGCCTCCTTGGTTCGATAACCTAGGGAATACTTTCTAGGAAAACTTGTTACAAAGACATGTACACTTGCCGAATTAGGTTTTAACCCCAACAAGTTTTTGGCGCCGTTGCCGGGGAGGAGCGATTATTTAGTTTAAATTCTATTTTTCTTTTCTTTTATTTTTGTTCTGTCTCGTTTATTTATTTTGTTAGTTTATTTTTATTTAATTTGGTGATTATTTTAGAAGTTTGTTTATTTCTGGTTTTTATAGTTATTTTATCTTTAGGCTTAGAATTTGTTTAGGTTTAATTTGTTTTTGATTTCTAAAAAATTTATTACACTAGTTGAATTTTTGGTTGTTTCTAATTTTTTGTATTCCTTTTTGTTTTTCACTACTTTTATTTAATTGAGTTTATTTTGTTTAAGGTTATTTTACCTTTTTTTATTGATCTAATTTAAGTGTATGACTGTGACTCGTTCTACAGGCAATCCTGAATTTGAGCTTGAACCTGAGATAGAGCGACTTGCCGAATTAGGTTTTAACCCCAACAAGTTCTTGGCGCCGTTGTCGGACCTTCATAGATTCAGGATGCTGATGTACATGCAGCGGGTCAGACATAGGGCTACGAGGAGATGATGAATGAGTTTGGAGATTGGTAGGGGGTGTGCACCACTCGCTTTGATGGGTTTGACTCGCGCCTGGATGCATTATCCACTCAAGTCCATAACTACGGAGTACGTCTTACATCATTAGAGGAGCGTCGTCATGCTTTTGAGGTTTGTCAGGAAGCGAGGATGGTTGAGTATGATGCCCGCTTTGCCTGTATGGAGGTGTGGTATCTTCCATATGGGTCACAGTCACAGCCTCCACGTCCTTACGTCGCTTCACTTTCTAGAGTTTGGGTTTATTTCGTTTTCTGACTTTTGTTTTGTTTTGTTTTACTTTCTTAGTTGTTTCATAGCAGTTTTCATTCGATTGTACTTTCTGTTTTATTTTCTTTTGGATTCGAATTCTGCCTTTACATTCCGGTTGTATTCCATAACTATGATGTTTTACCCGTACATTTAATGCTTCTGCAAGTCACTATTGGTTGTTGATTTTATTGATTGAGGTACAGGTTTGAATTTGCTGAGTGTGAGGTATTAAGAGAAACAAAGGAAACTCTAACGAATTTTTTGCAGAATTCAACACCCTGATGTTCTTACATAAGTGTGAGGACATGTCCTCACTATATTCCAGGGGCGTAATTTTCTAACTTCTTTTACTCTTCGAACGTTGTTTTCTGTTGAATTTGTGTTTTCCTTCCTTCTTCATCATTATCATGAAGCAATGAGGACATTGCTTATTTTTAAGTGTGAGGAGGGGAAATTACACATGCTCATGCTCAATTACATTCGAATGTGCTAATTTCGAACATTTTTAAGGCTACCATTAAATTTTCACTAAATTTTTCTTGGCCCTCAAAGTTTTTTATTGCGTAATATACCTGAGTCTTATTTAGTGGTTGGAAAAGTTGGTTTGGAACACCGCACAAGTAGCACTAGTTTCTGTGGGATCAAAGCTGAAGAACAGTTGTGGAAATTCTAGTTGCACTGCTTGTATGTACAGTTTTGGTGAATGCTTTTCTATTTCTTCATTTAAAAAAGTTAAGCCTATTGTAACTATTTGTCTTTGATTTCACTTGGGGACTTTGGAAATGACTCTTGAATGAAAGAAAGGAAGGAAAAAGACAAGGTACTCCTCTAATCGATCTTTTAGCCCAAAAACAGGCCTCGTCCATTTGGTAATTAAGTCCTTGGGGTGCTTCATCACCCATCTACCTAAGGTCATCTGATCTAGGATAGAAGACCCAACACCGTTACATAAATGGAGAGAAAAGTCTGAGGGATATAAAGAAGAAAGTTAATGCTTGTTTAGAAAGTTGAAGGAATTTATTCATTTCAAAAGCAAAGTGCAAATCCTTTCTTGATTATGAGTACGTGGTGATGAAAGTAATATGGAGTAAAATATTACTTCTTACCCCTTGTCGTCCATGGATTGTGGAAAGTTAATTGGAAAGTAGTCCCTGAGTGAAATCTGAGCCAAGTGGTTTTACTATGTGTCTTAAACCTTTGGAAAGTACTTCTCAATTCACTATTTTTGAAAACCTACAAGTGTGGATCATTGTTTTCTTTGATTGCTTTTCATTATTAGATCTCCTTGTGCACGGTTCTAAACTGACGTCTCCCTTCTGTAAGATTTCAGTATGTTTCTATTTGCTTGAGGGCAAGCAAAGATTAAGTGTGAGGAAGTTGATAAGTCGGAATTTGCCTAAGTTTACTAGACTAATTCATGCTTAATTATCTACGTTATGACTTTAAATTCCCTCCTTAATGCTCTATTTACGCTTTATTGTTATATTTGTCTCCTATGATTGATTTGATATGTTTTCAGGATAAAATGCTCAAGAAGGTGCTTAAATGAATACTTTAGAGTTAGAGGCAACAAGTGGAAGTCAACCCCGAGTCAGATGTTGAGTTTTGTCTACTACTATCGTGTTTTATTGATGGTCCGAGTTTGTGTCCTAGTTTGTAAACCCGGGCCATCCCTTCGAAGACTTCTCTGCTTAGTTTCAGACATGGTCCAGGTTTACGTACTTGTTTGTAAACCCGGACCATCCTTTAGAGAAAACCGTATGCCTAGTTTTAGAGGTGGTCCGGGTTTGCGTACTTGTTTGCAAACCTGGACCAATATTAGTTGAGGGCCGGAAATCGCTGTTACGAAAATAATAGATTCTTTTATTATATCTTTAAGAGGCGGCATATCTTTAAGAGGGGCGGCCGTATATTAAAATAAGGAGTTCAGGAGTTTTAAACCTAAGTTTTATTCGACGAAACATTCTTGATACAACAGAGAGAGGAGAGAGAGAGAGAGAGAGAGAGAGAGAGTTAGCAGATTTTGATAGATTCTGACCAGGAGTTTGAGCAGAGCAGAGAGGAGGTTCAACACAGAGACTTCACCACAAAGTCTCACAACAGAGTTTCTTCTTGTTCTACTTCTCTGTTACTACTTATTGCAGTTTTGTTTATTGTAAACATGTTTATGGCTGAGTTGGTCTGAGACTAACACCTCAGACCTACTCGGTCAGCACGCTGATCCTATCACACATCGTCAATGCCAGAGATGTGAGGATCATGTACGCTTTCAAGACCAAGGAAAGGCTGAATCTCCCTGCCATGATCCTCCTCACCATTGATGAGAGCAGACACGTCAATCAGGGGTTAGTACACGGAGGAGTGGTCACCGAAGCTCTACACACCTTCGGAGTAGAGACCGACCGCTTCACTGAGTGCTCAAGGAGCGCTCCGGACAGTATCTACTGTGAGATGTTGTCTAAGATGGGGATCAAGACCCAAGGATATAAGCTCACCATCCTTCTAAAGCCTGCCAAGAATGATGACTCATGCTCAAAAGGTCGCCCACCTGCCAAGTCATCAGCTATAAAGAGGAAGTGCGGTCTCTCACCGGTCCAGGATAGGTCGAGGACCAGTCTGGATGCTCAAGCTCGAGATGTTCTTCAGCGTGTAAGACTTATTTTTACAGTTGTCCAAGCTGTCTCCGATGAACCAAGTGTCCAATTTATGGTTCAATGAGCAATAGATTACATAGACAAACACATAGCCTGAGAGTTCTAAGCCTTTTAGAGGCTTGAAAGAAATTGTAAGTTATCCTAGAATAAACTAGATTTTCTTTTTGCTCTTTTTTCCATTGACAAAATCTGTTTCGAAGTATGTTAGTTGATTCTGAAATGCGTGTAACAATCATCAAAATTCTATAAATGAATGCATGTTCTCCTTTATGATCAACTACATTGACAAGTCTACTACTTCTTGATTAAAAATTACAAAATGATAAGTGACACTTAATCACATCTTTACACTAATCCAGCCCCACTACTTGACACCTAAAAACCTACTACATAGACTGAGCAAAATGGTGGCAAATCATTAATTACCTCTCTCCGATCACTCGATGAGCTTATCCTTCGGCTGTCTATAAAACCCATGATCAGCCATCACACTATTCTCCGCATTCCTTCACATTCATTCACTCTCTTCTTATACCTCATACACATCTCGCCCATAATTCACCTCTTCCGAGCAAACAGTCTACTCCACCATTCGCAAGTTTATGTACACCAAACATCCAAGGAAGTATGTTGCCCAAGCCTACATAGATCCTGATCAAACTCTTCCACATCCTGGTCCATCTATACAGGTCCTACCAAATCTAACATGAGTTGTTCTATACACTACACGAGTTGTTCCTTATACTCCACAGACTCATAGGCTTCAACCACGACTGAATCTCCTCTAAAAAACAATACACTTGAGAATGATTCTACTGAAGAAATCCTCGGCTTAGATGTGTCCACTTCCACCAGCTCCAAATGCCACACCATTTAAATGTCTCTATCAACTTGTTGTTTATAATCTATGAAAGACTTAGACTTTTCAATTATGTCAATCGTTTAGTTGCAATCTTATTTTGATGTATGGCAAAGGGGGAAAAGATGTGTACTAGCTTGTAATGAACGTCTACCATGTTTTGCGTGTATCTTAATGGAAATTTCAGCTTCTTATGGTTTCATACATCTCTTCACTACTCTTAACTAACTCAGGGGAAATCCTTCTTAAGGGGAATTCTCTCTTCTCGAGTTAACACAATTGTCACAAAACATTTACCATAAAGAGATCATTTTTGTATTGGTTGCCATCATCAAAAATGGGAAAATTGTTAAGTCAAGTTCCTTAGGTTTTGATGATTGCAAACCTGTGTTGTTTATCTGACATGTTTATCTAAGTATGAAGATCAGGTAAACAGGTAAAAGAGTGGCTTAGCACGCAAGGTTGCAAGCACACTCTGGTCATGACTAGTGCCCTACCAGTCGGGCACCTGTCTACAAAGCTTCAGCAGAGCTACTAGTACACACTGAACACCAGCACAACACAACAATGACTCTCAGCATCAGAAATGTCCAAGAATGCAAGATACATCAACTAAGAATAGGTGAATCAACAATAGATGTGAGGTTGGTAGAGTTCACCACAAAGCGAGTTGAAGAAACATAATCATGAACAAGATAACAAGACATAATCTGATGCCATAAAGAGGCATTAATTACACAGCATTAATGAAGCCATCAGGCTAGCCAAGTGGACATCACCAAGAGCAGCCGACCACTTGAGCTCTTGTCTACAACTTGTCCAACCAGTGAGCGACATGTGTCTTGGCTGTGCCTATCATCAAGTTGGTGATCAGCCTACCTTGAGCAGAGTTACTTCCGTTGGGAACAAGATCAATCTAATTCTAGTGAATAGCCTATCATATATTGGTAGTTATAAGTTAGCTTGTTGATGTATGTATATATATATATATATATATATATATATATAGAACATGTCGTATTGAAAATAGGGAGACACACACATAAGAAGTAGAACAACAAGTTCAAGCGTGAGTCATACTATGTGCATCCGAGTGTGTACTATGCTAGGGAGTTAGTGAGCGTGGTTAGACTGTGTAATCAACTCAATACTTTTGTGTTTAATAGACTGACTAATCGGGGAAGGGTTGGGGAACCGTAGGCCTGCAGTCAAGAGAGGGTAGAGTACTTTGAAGATAAGTCCAGAGCTGTCCTGGAGTCCATAGGTTGAGCGGAGGGAGATTGAGTGAATTTCTAGAGTGTATATTCTCAATTGAAAAGGAGTTTCCAGTTTGTGAATTATAGTCTCTCTACTAAACCATTAAACTCGCCTAACCCAACGATACGTCCATGACCGATCGAGGACGTATCCGGAGCACTAATTACTTTCAAAAGTATTTCTTGAAAAATCTAAGGAAGAAACTGGATTTCTTTCCTTTGCAACAACCGGCTAGAATGCCTCATTAAAACCATAGAGTAAAGAAAACTAGGTAAAAAAGAAACCAACTTTCTTTCCCATGCAAGAAATCGGCTCGAATGCCTCGCAAGCAAAACACCAAGTAAAGAAAGTCGGGTCAAAAGAAACTAGCTTTATTTTCCGTACAACAAATAGGCTCGACACCTTGTTATCAAAAACACCAAGTAAAATAGAAGACACGTCAGAAAAGAAAAAACAAAAGGCATCGACCTTCCTCCTTCGCTGGAAGTTGGCCCATTGCAAATAACGACTTATCGATAACCAAAAGACATATCGTAAGAAAAGGTAACCAACTTCTTTTTTCATTTATGACAAATATTTACAGCCAATGGCAAGATTGAGAATTACGTGTCGATAAATCTTTAAAGCATTAACATAAAAAATAAGAGATTTTATAAAATGAAATAAACTCTATGAGACAAGTTTCCAGGGTCATGGCCCCCAGACTCCTCTTTCACGGGGTCCACTTTCTACTGTGCCACTCCCTAAAATGTCACTGACACTGAAGCAAAACTTTTGAGGGCCAGACTGAAAGTTGTTAATGCACCTCTTACACCAGACTCCGTGGCCACCAACCTTGGTTCCTACGACAACATCAAGAGACTCGCCGGATTGCCCGTGGTTTCAAACGTAACCAACGACTTGAAGGATTTGAGAATCCACCACGGCTTGTGGCTCACCTAACTTCTCCTTTAGAGCCCAACATTCTGCTCTTGATTCGTGGTAGCCAACTTGTACTGACTCCACCGATCCTAGAATGTGTTCAATTGGGAATCTAAGTTGAAGCCCTAAAATTCCTCACTCCAGCGCCTTTCAACCTCAGCCTTGAATTCGCAACGTAGTATCTTCACCGCTTGTTGGGCCCCTTCCAGCTCTTACCCAGTCAGATGATCTTTAATAATAGAGGAGTCTTCCAACTCTTTTCAGGTCTTTTTGAGCTCCCTAGCTAACCGGCATGTTCTTGGCCCAGAGCTCATCCGCCTTGGCCTTAGCTTCTTTGGCTTTACCCTCAGCTAATTGGGCCTCCACCTCCGCCTTCTTGAATTTGGCCTTGGTTTCTTGAGCACCTTGGAGCTCCCCAGGCAACTGTCACACCATCTCATGGAACGTCCCAGCATCCTAAAGGGATTTCTTCTTGTCCTCTTGCGCATCCCTCCCCAACTCCCGAGTCGTTGTCTCTACCTCTCTGGACCAAGCCAGATCTACAAGAAAGGCCTATACCTTTGCCCTTAACTTCTTACTCTCTTGGACAACCTTTTTATTTCTTTTCTCGAGTCACGACGTCCGCCCACTGGCCTCTGGCTATGAGGAGCACAACCTACTTCTCTTCATCCGCCCTAGCATGCCGATTGGAAACATACCGAGGCATTGATAAGCCATAGACTTAGCATATTTATATGCTACATTTATAAAGATTATTGGTAGAAATAAGGTTAATAGTTAGTATTTATGTTATATTATGTATAAAGTTTATTATTTGTTCAGACTTATGTTTTTACATGTTTTTCATGCAAGGAACAAACTCTGACCAAAAGACCGAGTGATGCCGGATATGATGCCAGGAGACTTCTACACGGCAGGAGTATATAACAGAAACAAGTTATTACCGCGTGCAGTGTCGGCTACATTTTATCCGGCACAAACAAAAGTCACCACGGTTGACCAAACGTCAGCAGTTAATGACCGTTACCACTCCAACCTCTGTCGGGTATGGTGCCGGACATCTCCTGTCCGGCACAAGCATCGGTTCATGGTTTTGGCGGTTTTGACCGTTGACAGTTATGCACGTGTTTTATTATGTGCCGGATTACATTGATCTAGCACGACACCCGACACAAGAGGAAGTTTGTGCTTATAAATAGGTCGAGATCCTACATCATTTGAGACATTCCAACACACCCATACACTTCATACACTTCACATTTCCGTATTCACTCCACTGTTAGTGTCCAAGAAAGTTTTGCTCCACCATCTTCAAAGAAGAGAAGAAGATCTCTATCGGTGAAGGCTATGATCAATTTCCTTCTCCTTGTTGTATCTCTTCTTTTGCTTGTGTAAATGGTGAAGTAAAAGTCCTTGTTTATTCTTGGTTAGGGATGAATTTCTTCCTTGTAAACAATATGATTATTCAATATAGTTTCAAGCATTCATTAAGATTTGGTTCTTCTTGCAAGTGAATGATGTGGCCACTTTATTCTCTTCTTTGCAAACTCTACTTGAGGAGGAAAACCCAAGAGTAGAATTGGTTAAAGAAGTCTTAATGATCTTTTTGCTTTCTTCTATGATTTAGGATTTAGCATATAAGATTACGAATTAACCCATCTTCCCCCACTATCTTGTTCATTTCGTGGCATGATATATGCTCGATTTGATAATGGGTAGTGAGTTTCTTATTGTCAGTCCCGAAACAGGAAAGTGGCATTTACAACCTAAACGTGTCGGGTGCACTGCCAGGTGTTTGGTGTCCGACACATTCAAAGTTTTGAATGTGTCGTGCATCTGGTATCAGGCAGGACATCCGGCACATTCATTTGTTTGGTTAAATTCATGTCTTGTATCTCTATTGTGTGATCATATTGGTACTTGGTTGATGTAATCCCGAATCTAGGACAAATCATTGTAAATACCATTTAGTTAGGATTTTAGTTAGTTATAGTTAGTTAAAATTGTTATATACATTTCCCCCTTTGTTTAGAATAGGAAATTACCTAGGATTTGGACTAATTTTCTATTAAGTCCCTTGGGTTCGTTACTCTTGGTCGTAATCTACTCACACTATATTCCGACCGGGATTTTTGCTACCCGTAGTAGAGTAGTGGGATTCTCTTCATTTCTTTTATTCTTTTATTCATTTTTGTACATATTTTTACCCTACAAATTCCTTGTTAGCAAGCATCCACCTGGAATTGCATAGTTTCTCGCAAAGATGCAATCGTTCCTTACCCCTCTGTTCAGCTTCTCGCCATACGCGATCACCTACACGACAAACTGGCAAAATTAAAAGTAGCCATCCATGTCAACAAACTTCACTTAGAATCCTACATAAATTAATATGTCCTTACCTGAGCTAGAGAGTGTTCAAAGTTTTCTAGCACGCAGCCGGTTGTCAACCTCTTTAAGAAATCCCTTTCTGTCAGAGTCAAAGACTCATAAGTTGACACTCTTTTAAAGTCATGGATAAACCTGATAAGAAAAATCAACCCTTCAGCATAGCGGGCCTCCTCAATGCTCCACTTCCATAACGCCCCCGAGTCTCACTCGTGCCATCCAGCTCGTTTTTCATATCAACTGAACCCTCTGACTTGCCGCCTGCATCATCATAATCGATCCCTGCCTTAGACGGCCCCGCTGGCCCCCCATCCACCTTCCCATGGAGTTGCACCTCACCTTCAGTTACTACCCTTGTTCCCCAGTACCTCTTCCTCCTCTTGCGCGGGCACTGGCAACTTATCGACCAACCCGATCTCGAACAAGGCATCCACACATGCCACACCTTTATCGACCAGTACTACTTCCTTCCTGTAAATGTATATTTACTTTGGGTTTTTAATGTGGCAAAGGAGCCAGTCTGAGTCTTGCCATAAATATCTTAACAACCATTACACCAATCTTAGTAAAAGAATATTAACAAATTTCTTAACCCGACATTAGCTTAACAGTTATCTTATCCAGAAGTAGTTGAAAATATTTACCTGGAATAATTAGTATTATCCTAGGAGATATTTTAGAACTTTTATTTGTAAATTATGTTAGTTTTATATACAGATTTTCTGTATAGATTTAAAGGAGTTTTTTTTTACCTTATCATTAGTATATATATATATATGTATTGGAAAAACATCAGAAAAGGTGGGACTTTCACCCCAAAAAGAAGAGATCTTTTTAGAAAGAAAAGTGTGTTGATTAACATCAACGTGTAGTCTAGTGATAGATGTGTGTGTGATTGTTCGAAGTTGTTGAACAGATCAGGTGAGGAGTTTTACTATCAATAAAGGATTGATAGCAAATTTTTTCTTCTAAATATATTGTGTCTCGTTTCTCTTCGTTATTAGTTTCGTACAGAGTCTTCCAATTCTTCACATCACGAACTTACAAGTGCTATAAGATCAGGTTTACCTATCAACCAGGTAAGCACTTTAAGGTAGATTGTCAAGATGAGTTCGTATAATGTGAAAGCACTAAGGTTGTTGAAACTCAATTACTCCAAGTGGTGCGAAAGGATGGAAGATCAGTTAATGTCCGTGGATTACAAGGTTTGAAAGGTGGTGACACAAGGTGATTACAAACCTACTATCGTTGTTGAAGGAGTGAGATAGAACAAACCAGGATCAATGGACAAAAGTTGATGAAAGGATTTTAAGTAAAAACATATAGGCTCTTTGTATTCTTGTCTCCTCCTAATTTGACGAAGATCAAGGAAGAGTCTTGTGTATAAGAACGACAAAATGAGTATGAGACTTTCTGATGATTTCTTATCAAGGAACATAATCAATCCACAAAGCCAAGGATAAACCATTTCAATGACAGTTTAACAACTTCAAGATGTCAGAAGGCGCGAGTGAAGCACTGACGGTGGAAAGGTTCAATTAAGTGCTTATGGAACTCAAGACGGTTGGGGTAACTCTTTCTAATGAGACTGTTAATGGTAGATGTCTTGACTCACTAACCAAGGCTTGGCTTTACTACACCTCACTTCTTGAGAAAATAAAAAAAATTATCATCTATGTTGTTTAAAGAATCGTGTTCAGATCTGATGGTTCATGAAAGTAAGATGAAGGAACAAAATTTAGTGTTACTAGAATCTCACACTAAAGGTAAAGAAACCAGCCGAGATGCTAGACTAGGACTATGATGATGACATGGAGAATGAAATGACTATGATAGCACAAGGAATGGAGTGTATTCTTAGTCGAAAACATGGAGGTTACCAAGGTGGAAATTCTAGACATGGGTATGATACTAGCAAGATTGAATGTTTTCAATGTCACAAAATAGGACATTTGATAAAAGATTGTCCTTTACCATTGAAGCCCCCTAAACATTGTGGACGTGAGTCATAAATGGCAACAACCATGTGGGGTGAGGATGATATTGAACTAGATGCCACCGAAAGCAATAAGGCATATTTTTACATGATTGCTATCCAAAGGTGTCACACTAACACTATCAAATATGATGAGACTATATGTTTGATGGCTAGAGATAAGGTACTTTAATCCCTCATAAGGGATCAGGTAAGTTCTCGAAGCTTGACTGATTTTCATGATAGTTCTACCAAGTCTCAAGTATTTGATATGTTGAAAGGTGCACTTTCAAAAATTAGGGATTTAAAAGTGAAATAGGAACATAACACTGAGTCTCATATTGTTATTAGTAAAATGAAAGAAAACATAGTCATTCTAAATGAACAAAATAAGGAATTAGCATCTCAGTTAGTTTCTAATTCAGCTAAGGTTAATGCACCTGTTAGTACTAAAATGAGTTATATATCTCAGTGGGTAGAAAAAGAAAGTCAATCTCTCAAAGCTGATAATGAATGGATACATCAAGATAATGTTGATCCACAAAGAAAGTGTGATGCACTTAGTAGAAAATTAGAGATTATGACTTTGGAAACTCCCTCTTAGTATAAAGGAAAAGCTAAACTTAATGAAATGGTAGATAGACCTAATCAAGGACTTACTAGTCTAGGGTTTCATGGAACTACTTCATCATCAATGTCTAATGTTCTACCTCAGATATAAAATTCACAAACTATGACTCATGCTATAAGATATCATAGTGTTGTTAAGCCATGAACTTCATATACTACTATTGTGAATGTTTATTCACATGTAAGGGTATAGTCTAGTTACTGTTATATGCATGGTCACCATATTTGGTCATGTCATAAGCTTCAATGCAAGAATGCTCGACTTGCTCAATCTAATATTGTTAAATATACTCAGCTTTATACCATTTATAGACGACCCGGACTACAATGGGTCCCTAAGCGACATTAACTATTTTCTTTTATAAGGGTAATAAAGACTGTCTAAACTAGTGGCTGATGGAATTTTGATGCTCTCGTCATATGAAAGGAAATCACACTCTACTAACTTTGGTTTGGTTTGTCATGTAGGATACTAGGATCTGCCTTCTTTCTACAGGCTTTCACAGATGTTGGCTAATATATTAACAAATGTATTTATGGTTCTTTTCAACTGGTCGGCTCAAGCTTGTGTCTTTATTTTCTAAGAGGCAATCACATATTGTACTCTCCATCATTGAAGTTGAATATATCGATGCTATTTCTTGCTACACCCACATCCTCTAACTTCAATATTAATTGGCTGGTGTGCCTTGGTCTCCTGTGCCAATATACTGTGATATTTTCTTTAGCATTGCACTGACGAAGGATCCAGTTCAACATTCCAAGATTACACATATTAAGATTCGCATCACTTTCCTCATTATCAAGTTGACATGAATATTGTGGAGCTCCTTCACTATGTCATTGATCAACAATTGGCAGGCACCTTCACCAAAGATCTTCCTCACAAAACATTTTCTCCCCTCAATCTTGCACTGTGGATGCTTAATATTGATAAAGGTGTATTCTTTTTATTTATTGTATTAACTTCTATTGTGTGCATAAAATTGATATAGAGTGAGTTGAGCAAGACATATATTATATTATTTCTTTAAACTTCATAATAAAGTAAGGACTACTTTTCTTACAAAGGCATTTCTTGATTATTTATTTGGCTGATCTGGATTAAATTCTAAGTCAGAACATTTAGCATTTGGTGGAACTATCCATTTTTTACCACCACTTAAGTTCCCAGTTTTTTTCTCTACCTGACCAACTATCCAATCAGCATAAAACTCACTTCCATTGGTCACCATACACTTATTGCCTTCTATGCTAGTCTCATACACACTTTTGCTAGTATCTGTGTTACACCCACCTCCACTTCACCAATGGCCCTCTTCTGATTTCTTTGCTTGTCTCTTTTTAAAGCCAATAAAAGATCCTCAAAAAGTAACAAAAAAGGGGTAAGTTGCTCCCATTTCAACAAGCATAATTCATCTTCATATGCTAGCTATGCCTCAACACAAGGCTAGACAACCCTGTTCAAGAATGGAACTGTGGTTTACCGGGAAGAAACAAAATCATACGGCACTTTGGAAATGTATTTCTACAAAATCCTCAGTTAGTGGAGAAGAAATTTGTATCATCCTTCCCCAGTTATGATGTATCATATGCTGCATGAGATTACACAGGATCATTTTTCGAGGTGTACCTCCGAATGATGTCCAGTCTAAGCCTCTGGATTATAATCATGTACTAGGATCCACAATTTTCTCTAAGATGGGTCTTGAACTAGACGGTATTCAATGAATCATTAAACAACCATTAAAGGCTTTGGGTGTGTCTTTAGAACCTTTAGAGCTTCTGGCCCGTCTACCTGTTATACCCAAAATTTTAACCCCCCGGAAGGGAGTCTCTACTAATACGCAAGTTTGGTCAAGTAGCCAGGGTTCCCAGTTCGTTCGGCAGATTTCAGAGTACTAGGGATAGCTTAGTCATCTTCAGGGGCATTTTCGTAATTTTTCAAGGCTCCTAAGCCCCCTATGAGCTTTCTCTCTCCTCTAAAGAAGGGTAAAATCAATTCAAAATACTTTGAAATTTTAACCCATGATAGAGGATGACATTTTGGGCATAATGGCGTTGGAATTTTGATTTTTCGAATTTCCAATAAATTTCTAGCAATTTCTGATTGAATCAGACGAGAAATTGAATTTAAAAATATTCCAATATCCAAAAAACTCGATTCCACTTTAGAAAATCAGAAATACCATCCTTTACCCATGTTTAAAATTTCATAGTCAAATTCCTTTTGGAAGCTCTTGAGTTAAAACGTTGGTAAATCTCGGTTTTTACCGGATTTTTCTATCTTTAAGGAAGCCTATATAAGGAGCCTTATCCCTTGATCAAATCAGAACTCAAAGAGCCCTAGGAAGTTAGAAAACCTAACCGTCACAAGTCCCCCACGTTTTTACACATCCAAGCACCGAAATCACATCAAAAACCCCCCGAAATCACCACCTAAGCACATTTTTCAACTCCCAACCCTTCAATAATCAACATACATCAACCAAACCACCTCCAAAACGTGAAGAACATCATCAACAATCAACAACCAGAAGCTCGGGTTGAACTCAATCTGGAACCGGCATCATCAGAGCCTCCGAAGAATCCTGACGTGAAGAAGCACCTCAAATCCGAAGGTAAAACAGGTAGGAATCTTATTTTTCTAACTCCCCACGACCTTTCTGACTTTCCATTGAAATTTGGGTTCGAATCGACTCTTTCCGGCTTCTGTATAGTTGTTCGTTTTCGTTTCTACCCTTAAACTTGTTTGCTAAGTTTCGTCATTATTCTGGCTTCAAATTAAAATCTTTTGATTACTAACGTACTGTACATCTCTCAGGCTACACGTACATAAATTTTAAGCCGAAAACACCTTCTGGAACCACCAGAAAACCCCTGTCTATGGGTGGTCCGTGACCTCGGACCTATGGTCCGGGACCACAGACGGGTTGTCCGTGGCCACGGACACCCACGTACGGCGGCGGGATTTTAATTTTTCAAAAAACTTAGGTTTTTTCTAAACAATGTCCAGGGCCACGGACAGGATGTCCGTGGGCTCGGACTTTTCAAGTTTTCGTTTTCTGTTTAATTTGACTTTTATTTCCACATGGATTCACAAGGGTCCGTGGGTACGGACATTAGGTCCGTAGTCACGGACGGAAACAAAATTTGACCTAATTTTGCCTCCGAAACCCTAGTTTAGGTATAATAATTTCCACTTTTATTTTCTGTCAAAAAATGCTAAAAAACATAAAAAAAAAAACAGAAGCTCGCGCACTTAGGTTAAAACGACTTCATAATAAGCCGTAAATAAACTAAGTAGAGGAAAAACGACTTCGAGGGGTAATGAAAGTAATTTGAACCCTTAATTAAGTTGAATATCAAGCCCCCGAACCCGAACTCTCCTTTCCTAATTTGATCTAGGTTAAAATTAGGTGGCGACTCATAATAGGTTCCAGTGAGCTAGCTTAGGTTTTAATAATTATGGTTATATGACTTAGTTATTAAACTTAGGTTATAAGTGGACCTAAAACCCGGTTAGATCCTAATCAACTTTAATCAACATAAGATAGGGTTTAAAAATCGAGGCTCACAGAATGGCGACTCCGCTGGGGACAAAATTCTTAATTTAAACTTGTTTAATTTTAAGAAAGAGGGCTTAACTAGAAATTGTTTATTTATGGCTTTATTATATTGTTTGTTTACTTTTGTGTGCAATTTAATTTTATGCACCGTTGCATCATATGAGAGCAAGGGTCCACGCAAGCCATTTCACCCCGGGACCCGCCTTAGGGTCCCCTGTCAGGAACTCACACCTTTTAAGGTGATGTGAATAAGTGGGGGGGAAGAGGAGGATGTCGTCTAACCACATCCCCTTAATACCTGGGCTTTAGCCCCAAGCATTTTCCTGGTAGTGCCCTTACTTAGCCTTGTTTGGTCATTCAAAGACCCGACCGTAGACGCACACCTCATGGTGATGTGAAGAAAGTGGGGAAGCCTTAAGAGAATAGCGTGCAAGCCCTATTCCTTTGTGGTAACCTAGGCCCATGCCCCCAAGCACCTCTCCGGATCGATCCATACCCGAATTGGATAAGCGTCAAGTGAGGACATGCTGAATTTGTGTGGGCCTTGTCTGCTTGTATGATCGGCCCACTACCCAGCCTAGGAATTGATAGGAACTTTTCCTACACCAACTCAGCCCAACCCGAATTTATGGCTTTATTGTTTGCGGCCTAGAGGCCCTGTTTGGTTTGATATGTGAGTCATTTGGGCTTCGGCCCAAAAGTTTGGACTTAGGCAACTTCTCTTTCAGCCTAATTTTGAATTATCAATTTAGTTCTAAGCCCATGAAAAACAAATCTACCTAAAGCAGTCCATAAGACATGAAAATCAATCAGGCTTTTCTGTTTCGGCCCAAGGCCCATTCTAGTCTATGTAAACTTTTTGTTCGGGCCCTGGCCCAAAGTCCTAGATCTAGGTGTCATACCTTTAGGCCCACTCAAAACCATTTGTTTCAACCCATTCGAAATCAAGATAGTTTTCGTAACTCATTCATTCTAGTTTCTGGCTTCAAGGCCCAATAGAAATATCAAACAAATCTTAGACTTCAAAGTTTCTCTCTCGGCCCAGTGGCCCATTCATAGTTCATGTGGCTTCCTTCAGCCTGTATGCATCACTTCCAGATTAAGGGCATTCAGGCCCACACATCCATTCTAGTTTAGAAGTCCCTTTGGCCCATATGTTTTACTTCAATCCCAAATCATTTCGGCCCAAGAGCCGCAATCCCAAATCATTCCGACCCAAGTGCCATATTCCCAAACATATTCTGGCCCAAGTGCCACATTCCCAAACACATTTTGGCCCAAGTACCACATCGTCAAACACTTTTTGGCCCTAGTGCCACAATCTCACAACCCATTCCGGCCCAAGTGCCAACCCACTTATGAATCATTCTGGCATGTGTGCCTCACTTTCAATTCATCCAGGCCCGAATGCCTAATCCACATTCATGAAACCGTTTCAACCCATGCACCTCACATTCAGGCCCAAGTGTCTCATGCATCATCCATATGCATTCCTAGTTCAGGTATTCCAAAGAGCCTACTAAGAGTTCAAGAAGAAGATGATCACAGTCATCTTAGCGACGTCCTAACGGTCAAGAGCTCGAGTCTTCAGCATGTCGACTTTAGACGGTTCATTAGTTTCGGATTCAACAGAAATTTTAGGGTTCCCATGCATTCTACTACATAACCTCCATAACACTCATCTTTCAAATGCACCTCTCATAGTTTTCAAAGAATGATCGTTTTCAAACCACTAATAAGAAGCATCGATTTTGTTAAATCATCTTCTTCCTCATGTTCACAAGTGGATGACTTTTTCAAGTCTAAATGGTAAAAAAAGGGATTTTGTTTTACATAAATTTCTTTTGAGAAAATGGTTCATGAAATAATTATTTCCCAACAATGGGATGCAAAGACCTGTTTTTTGTCTCCCAAAATTTGAACATGCTTTGCCAAACATCACAACTCACCCCAAAACATCCAAAACAACCCACGAAGCGGTTTTGAATCCACATCTTTTAAATTATTGTCATAAACCCCAAATCAATACTGGGGGCAATCTGAGTTGAAGTTCATCATCTTTCATCTTTCGTTTAAATGTGTGAACGAGTGAGAGTGTCTTGAGTGTAACACCCCATCTCGATCCAATCGTGGTTATCACAAACTTATTACCATATATACAAACGTTGCAGCGGATTCAAATACATTCCAGGACCCTGCCACGGTCTGACTAACAGAATATACCGAACATTAGTACTTACAAATCTTAACCAAATACATATCATTCTTACAATCCCCTCACATCCTATACAACTTACTAACTCAAAATACCATACGAGGGTACATGCACAACTTGTAGGCCACACTTAACCCGTAACACGTCTACCCCATCTTACTCTCATGACGGTCGCCTTCTGACGTTCACCTGCGTAGTAAAAACAGCCCCCAAAGGGGGTCAGCAAAATTGCTGGTACGATCCTCTCATGGCCCCCAAGCTAACGTGGCTACAACGACTAATTGTCGATAGCATGGAGGTTGATTAGATGCACAACATATTAGAAAGTGCAATAAACAACAAGCCAAATATGAACAATCAAAGTTCAACACAATGAACGTCTTAAATGTGTTCCCTTAATTAGTGAGTCAATTATTTAACTCTTTAAGCTATGTTTCCTCTTATTCTCAATCCAGCCTTATCTTACCTTAATCTTAGTCCTCATCTTAATCTTAGAAATCAACCCATTCTTTAAATAGAAATGGTTGTAGCTTATCTCAGTCTTAGAATACAAACCACTCTTTAAATAGAAATGGTAGTATCTTATCTCAAACCTTATCTTAATCTTAGAATACAAACCATTCTTTAGTTAGAAATGATTGTATCTTATCTCAATGTTTATTTTTGTCGGGTCAAAAGCAACCCTAGCCAATGAGCTATCAACTCCATTGGTTGAATAAACAAATTATCTTAAAATTTAGGATTTAGGTGATCCTACCGCACCATCTTAATGCCTCCTACCTTGGACTGGATGTCCAATGTAGCTGAGCCGACATTCGACCCTAGGCAACAAGTCCGAAGACAAGTCCTTAAGCGGAAGTCGGATCTACTTTAGATGCCGACCCCTTTTCCTTAACATGCATGACCGGAGTCAGCCCCGGATTCCTCACTCCCCCCAAGTTCCAGTTAGTAGAAGTCTCAAGACAATGTTTGTTGGTTAAACCTCTTTCGGTTATTAACAAACTAATATTAGGGAGTGTTCCTTAGTCTCACTCAATTCCTTACTAAACGTTAGTTAGTAAGTTCCCACAGTAAGTTGTGTTAGTTTTCAAACATCACACAACAATACAATAAACATAATATTCCGGTTGCATGCTTTATCTTGTTTAGCCGGCACATATAAACAACTAGCACACAAGCCGAGGGACACCTCGTTAGCAAGCAGGTCACAAGAAGAACTGTACCGTTCACCGTTGGTCGTTCGGTCGCTTACTCTCCTCCGGAGTCCAAACTCTCAAGTCCTAAAACATTCATTCAGTTTTAGGTTATTAATTACTTAATCTTAACCCAACTTACTTAGCTTACTTAGCCATTAATGTTCCCCATCTAATACCACTTAAGTTCTTATAACTTAACTTTAAACACTTAAAACAATTTACTTAACTTAACCCCTTGAGTCCTTATATGCTTATTCATCTAATCATCCTTACCCTCTTAATGGCTTACTACTAACACCACTTAACATCCTTAAAATAGTAATAATAATTTTTTTTGACAACTTAAGGGTCGACCAACCCACCGACCGACCCAACCCCTGGGTCGGTCCATTCCAGTAATTTTTTCCGTCCTCTAAAACTTACCCGACCGACCCAAGGCCAGCCCGACCGACCCAAGATCCTCTGGGTCGGTCCATTCCATAAATATTTCCACCCAGTGTTTTACAGTTCGACCGACCCAGACAGGGTCGGTCCCTGGGTTGGTCCAGTGCAGACTCTTCCCAAAATTTGTCTAATTGCTCCCAAACTCTTCCACAAGTTCCCCAATATGTCTTAATACCATATAGGCACTTAAACTCACCTTAATACATCCACTAAAACCTCTTTAACGATTTTCTCAATCCTTACTAGAAATTCTCAACACTTGTTACTCAATTCCTTATATTCCCAACAAGTAATCCACCTAAGACTTCAACTAACAAAATATTTCCTTTCCATCAATGTAACCACTCCTCAAGCATCTTTATTCAACCATCTTACTTTGCTAAACTTCCCAAGGTTATCTTGCATCTTCATGCACAAGTTTTCTCTCCTTTCCATTTGTTACTCATCACTCCTAAACTCTTGAACATACCCATACCTTTCTTTCCACCCTCTTAGCACCTTAACCTTGTTCTTCATTTACCTTGACCATGCTACACCCTCCTTAGACACTTCCATCTCATTTACTCAATTAACTCACCATTCTCATGATCATACCCTCTTATACATTCTTAGTCTTTTTCCTTGACAATTTACAACATTCTCTTGCAATTCTCTCTTCCATCACCCAAGTCCACTCATTACCATCCCTAGAACCTTATTAATCCACTACTAGCATCTTCACCACTTTCTCAAGCTACCAAGATCTCTCATTGTTATATTCTCAAGTTCATACCTAAATCACCTCAAAACATTATACATCATTTCCTCCAGATTTTTGCTCAAGTCTTAATATTCCTCATACCATGATTTTGGTGTGTTTAATACACCCACAAATCCTCTAATTCCTCCTAGACATCTCTAGGCCGTACCAAACCTCAAGAACTCCTTAATTAACTCTTTTCCACTCAAATTTCTTTTTAATGTCTCCTAGTAAACCTTAGGTCATATTAACTCACAACCACCACCTAAACACTTGTTTCCTACCCAAATTTCGCCATAGCTCCTCTAGTATATCATCATGCCCATGAGCATTGTTTTTCTCATTCAATCATCTCACACACATCCATTCCTTTCTCATCGTGTTTTCTCACCCAAATCAACTCATTCATAATGAACTCAAGGTAGTGCAATAATCTTAAATTGCATAGCACTAAGGCTCTTAAATGACATGGCTCTTAGGCCCTTAAATGACTTAAACTTAAACACTGAATTTCCCACATATAAAAGCTTTCAACCTGCAAATACACACAGCAATGCTCCGTAGCAATATAAGTGTTCTCTTAATTCACCTTAAGCTTATCTTACTAACTCATTCCCATTGGCTCCTTAGTCACAAGTTCACAAGCTTGTTTAAATTCTTTTTCCTAGGTTATATAACCCATTACACAATGTAGGCTTTAAGCTACATTAGTGCTTATCTAAATCTCATCCCCTTAAAACTTAAACCACCATTAGGTAAGCAATTTACCTTATTTTCCTCAAGCTTATCTTACTTTCTCCTTAGGCTTTTCCTTTGGACAATCTCGGCCACCAACTTAGTTTCCCTTGCCAATGTTCTAATCAATATACATTGACTCTCATGAGTGCTAAATAATACACTAACCTTAAGGAATCATTCCTAGGTCAAAAATGTGTTTTAAGACATAAAAGTGGATGATTACCTTTGTAGTCTCAAAGTAGACTTGGGAAATGAATGAAAGAGGACCTCCACTAGTCCTTGGTGATTAAAACAAGCTAGTTCAAGGAGTAAAACAAAACCCCCATGAGTAAGAAATTTTCGGTAATGAGCAAAAGTGAAGGAAACTAGATTTTTCTTTCACTTTTCTTACCTTGAATGGAAGGGGATGCAAAGGAGCTCTTTAAACTTGATTTTGCTCCATCAATGGAGTTTTCTCTTGGCACCGAAATGGATCTTTGAATGATTTGAAAAGAGCACTTTGAAGCCCTTGACTTAACTAAGAGAAATATGTGTTTTGTTTTGGATTTGGAGTTTTGTGTTGACTTGGGCAAGCCATGGAAGTTGAAGAACAATGGAGGGCTGAAGCTTTTACAGTTTGGAGCAGAGAGAATGAAGAAAAACGTTGGGGAAGAAGAAAGAATGAAGAGATGAGGAGAGAGGTATGTAAAAGTAGATATTTATGTTAAAGCAAATAGTACTTTCTTCACTTTTCTTCCCTTTCTTTTCTTATTTGATGAAGTCTATAATGACTCATCCCTTAGAAAACCATCCCCCTAATTAGATAAGGCTATACATGGTCTTTGTTGACCAACTAATTGACTTATGTTGAATTAATGCTAAACTAGGTACTATTTGGGCACTATTCACAAACTAGTGCACAAATTTGTGAAATTTTTGGTTTCCCATTGATTTACTTCCTAATGTGATACTAATTAGTACACATGTTGATTAAGGTGTAATCATGGGCATTTAGCCACTCAAAACCCTTTCTAAAACATTTCTCAAAAAGGTGCTTTAGGAGTCTTAAAGCACATTTTTGTAAGCTTGTTTTTGAGCTTAATTTTCTTTGGTAATTGATTAACATGTCCATTAGCATGTTAATAAGGTCTTATAATGATATTTGGGTGCTAATCAAAGTCACTCCAAGCTTAGAGCACATTTTGCTTAAATTGCCCTTATGGCGTTTTCTTGTGTTTTCCTTGGTTTAAATTGTCTACCAATCTTTCTAAGGCATGTTTTAGCCTTATTACATCTTAACTTGATGTTTACTTAGCATACTTAGGTTTGGGGTATTTCATTGAGTGGTAAAACCATGAGTGAACGAGCGTGTCATTTTACACGACTCTGGTGAGACCACATTCAAAGGTAAGGTAAACGGCATAACTTTGACCGAAGAAGATAATTTGTAAATTTACTCTTAGACCTGTGAAAAGTACAAAGAGTGGATACGCAACTATCAGGAATGACGAAGCACCTAGGTACAACACCATATAGCCAAAAGCTTGTGAACCCTGACATTAAACCCTAAGCACCCCCGCTGAGCCTTTCATATATCCCTTTTCGATATTATGAACTCCAAAAAAATAACCCAGCCAATGATGAATGTCCGACCCGGTGACCAAAGGAAGCGAGGAGTCAAACTCTTAGATAACGTCTCATCAGTCCAAAGAAGCAAAGCTGTTATCAGCATGACGAAGTGATCCGCAAATGGTCCCAGAGTGACACAGGATCTAAAGAGCTCACATCAAAACATCTCTCGAAGCCCAAAACCGAGAAACACAAGAACCCCGAAGGTAAAGTTAAGAAAGGATAAAGCAAAGAGGTAAACCCGAAATGCCTCGAGGAAATCCGAATGACAAAAAGAGGAGAAATGATGTAAAGGATGACTTCAAAAGTCCTAGTCCAGAAGCTCGAAAACAACGTCAACACGAAGCAGCTAGATGACTTCAAGACAAGGAAGATGATTCCGAGAGAAGACACAAAGTGCAGCTTTGGTCACCCCTTTGGCTCCATATACCTAAATTATCCCTCCATGGTCCCGTTGTCTTTCATCACACCCCATGGCCACGTTATAAGCTTTAAAGACTTCCGACTTGATAGTTGTGTGTCCAATCATGTGAAAGTAACAGGTCAAATGCGTAAATCTATCAAATGTTGAATTCAGTGGTCTAAAAGTTATGACCATGAGCGAGAAATGAGTGCAAACACCAAACACGTCGAGTGTAGGTTAGGAAACACCACATCAAAGCATAAGCCTTGATCCTGTGAGGATGAGATTTGTTCGCTTTAATCAAAGAAAATACTGGGGGCAATCGATCGTTCCGATCGATTACCATGAACTCTAGCTCAGATTGTCCTAAGGAAAAATACTAGGGGCAATTGTTGGTTCCAACAATTGCCATAACAACACCAATTGAAACCCAAAGCTTGAGCACCATCATCCCACCACAGGCACACATAAGCCCTTACCTCCACATCAAACACCTCAGGCCTACATAATCCTTTACCTTCAAATCATACACCACAAGTCCATCAAAAGTCCAGACCACCACTCAAACACCACACACTCCCACTAGCGGCATGTTCATCCGCTAAGAAACAAATTGCAGATCTGAAATTCTTAGTTAGGAAATGATTATTTCACTTTCCTTTTTCAGTAGAGTATTACTCAAGCATTGCCACGTTTGGCACATTTTCCAGCAATTTCTTGCTTTGAACAATTTTCAATTCTCATCATTGCCATGTTTGGCACATTTTTCAACAGTTTCTTGCTTTGAACAAGTATCTTACATGCACTGTGATTGCATACAAGCTTTTGCATACACCTCATCATCGCCACGTTTGGCCCTTTTACAATTGGTTTTCACCACATGCATTTGCACGAGACCATTATCTTTCTAACTCATTTTTAGTTCGAGACCCAAAATCAGTACAAGACCCTACATTTTCGTCATTCAGTGTGAGACTTAGCATCTTCATTCAGTGCGAGACCTAGAATCAGTGCGAGATCCAGCTTTTTCTTCATCCATTTAGTACGAGACTTCAGTGCGAGACCCATCATCTTCATCAGTGCGAGACCTATCATTTTCTATAGTGCGAGACCGAGCGTCATCATCCAGTACGAGACCTAGTATCATCTTCAATGCGAGACAAGTACGAGACAAAGCGTGATCTAAGTTGGTGGGATAGAGGCAATAAGTCCCCATCTTCATGTCAACTTTTTGGGAGAAACAACTAGTGGGCAGTGGCAATAAGTCCCCTTGGTAATCTAGAAGTTATCCCAGCACCCCAGTTGGTGGGCAGAGGCAATAAGTCCCCATAGTATACCAACCAGGAGCATTGGAACGGGTTTCGGTCCCCAGAAGCATCCGAGCATCATCAGCATATCATATCATCTTCTTTTGCATGACATCTACATTTGCATTACAGGTTCCCGACACCTTAGAATGTTCGGCATACTTTATTTCACTTTAGGTAGTCAACGCCTTAGAATAGCTTGACATCATTTCATTCATTATAGGTAGTCAACGCCTTAGAATAGCTTGACATCATTAAATTCATTATAGGTAGTCAACGCCTTAGAATAGTTTGACATTATTTCATTCATTATAGGTAGTCAACGCCTTATAATAGCTTGACATCATTTCATTCATCATAGGTAGTCAACGCCTTAGAATAGTTTGACATCATTTCATTCATTATAGGTAGTCAACGCCTTAGAATAGCTTGACATCATCTCATTCATCATAGGTAGTCAATGCCTTAGAATATCTTGACATCATCTCATTCATTATAGGTAGTCGGCGCCTTAGAATAGTCCAACATTACTTCATTTTTACCTTTAGGTGGTCGACGCCTTAGAATCGCTCGACATCCTTCCACTTCACTCATAGGTAGTCAGCGCCTTAGAACAGCTTGACACAATTTGTCGGTTTTCAACTGCATGCAGGGTCTTTTAAGATCCAAAATTTTGGGGTATCACTCAAGCATCAACTAGCCTTTTCATTTCCATTACAAAGTCTACTTGACGGGGGCAATCTGTTATACCCAAAATTTTAACCCCCCCGGAAGGGAGTCTCTACTAATAGGCTAGTTTGGTCAAGTAGCCAGGGTTCCCAGTTCGATCGGCACATTTCAGAGTACTAGGGATAGCTTAGTCATCTTCAGGGGCTTTTTCGTAATTTTTCAAGGCTCCTAAGCCCCCTATGAGCTTTCTCTCTCTTCCAAAGAAGGGTCAAATCAATTCAAAATTCTTTTACATTTTAACCCATGATAGAGGATGACATTTTAGGCATAATGGCGTTGGAATTTTAATTTTTTGAATTTCCAATAATTTTCTAGCAATTTCTGATTGAATCTGACGAGAAATTGAATTTAAAAATATTCCAATATCAAAAAAATTCGATTCCACTTTAGAAAAATCAGAAATACCATCCTTTACCCATGTTTAAAATTTCGTAGTCAAATTCCTTTTGGAAGCCCTTGAGCTAAAACGTCGGTAAATCTCGATTTTTATCGAATTTTTCTATCTTTAAGGAAGCCCATATAAGGAGCCTTATCCCTTGATCAAATCCGAACTCAAAGAGCCCTAAGAAGTCAGAAAACCTAGCCATCCTAAGTCCCCCACATTTTTACGCCAATTTCTTAGCTACAAGTGGATGTACCCAGAGATAGCTGCATCCAGAGGGGAGGGAGGGAGCGCAGACTATTTGCTGTGGTTTTTTTTTTTTTGTGTTCATGCGCGCCGGTAGGTAAGGTTTTTTATTTTTTAATTTTTTTTCTTTTTCTTACTTAATTACAAAACTTTTAAATTGTTATAACTTTTAATATGTAAGTCCAAATTGAAAAAAAATTATATCATTGTTCATCCGAATTCGAGCTTTTCAAAACAAGATTAGTCATGGATATATTTTGACAACTTTTTAAAAAAATTATTTTTTACATGTATACCATGATTTTTCAATATGAGAATGTATGTACATATTTTAATGTGAGAATGTACATGTGTTAATGTGACGATGTACATGTTCAAATGTGAGAATGTACATGTTCTTTAATGAACATTTGTACATGTTTGTATGGCCATATGTACATGTTTGTATGACCGTCTGTACAAGTGTTCTTCATTATATGTACAGGTTTTAATTTAAGGATGTACATATTTTATGATTCAGGTTTATATGACTATCTATACGTTTTTAATGAGAGAATGTACATGTCTTTACGTGAGGATGTACATGTTTTAGTGAACATTTATACAGGTTTGTATGATCATCTGTACAAGTTTTCTTTTATGTTATATGCTCCATACATGTAAAAATAAATTTTTTTAAAGTTGTCAAAATATATCCATGACTAGTCTTGTTTTGGAGAGCTTGAATTTAGGTGAACAATGATATAACTTTTTTTCATTTTGGACTTATATATATTAAAAGTTACAATAATTTAAAATTTTTGTGATAAAGAAATAAATAAATAAAAATCTGAAAAGAAAAAGTAAAATATTAAAAAAAACGTGAGATGCCGGAGGTAAAAAAAAAAAAAAAAAACAAGCGCGCATGTAGCTATCTAGCTACAGTGAGCTGTAGCTAAGAACGTCCCCGTTTTTACACATCCAAGCACCGAAATCACATCAAAAACCCCCCGAAATCACCACCTAAACACATTTTTCAACTCCCAACACTTCAACAATCATCATACATCAACCAAACCACCTCCAAAACGTGAAGAACATCATCAACAATCAACAACCAGAAGCTCGGGTTGAACACAATCTGGAACCGGCATCATCGGAGCCTTCGAAGAACCCCGACGTGAAGAAGCACCTCAAATCCGAAGGTAAAACATGTAGGAATCTTATTTTTCTAACTCCCCATGACCTTTCTGACTTTCCATTGAAATTTGGGTTCGAACCGACTCTTTCCGGCTTCTGTATAGTTGTTCGTTTTCGTTTCTGCCCTTTAACTTGTTTGCTAAGTTTCGTCATTATTCTGGCTTCAAATTAAAATCTTTTGATTACTAACGTACTGTACATCTTTCAGGCTACACATACATAAATTTTGAGCCAAAAAAACCTTCAGGAACCACCAGAAAGCCCCTATCTGTGGGTGGTCCGTGACCTCGGACCTATGGTCCGGGACCACGGACGGCGGCGGGATTTTAATTTTTCAAAAAACTTAGTTTTTTTCTAAACAATGTCCGGGCCCACGGACATCCTGTCCGTGGCCCCGGACTTTTCAAAATTTTTTTTTCTATTTAATTCAGACTTTTATTTCCACATGGATTCACTAGGGTCCGTGGATACGGACATTAGGTCCATAGTCACGGACGGAAACAAATTTTGACCTAATTCTGCCTCCGAAACCCTAGTTTAGGTATTTTAATTTCCACTTTTATTTTCTGTCAAAAAATGTTAAAAAACATAAAAAAATAGAAACTCGCACACTTAGGTTAAAATGACTTCGTAATAAGCCGTAAGTAAACTAATTAGAGGAAAAACGACTTCGAGGGGTAAAGAAAGTAATTTGAACCCTTAATTAAGTCGAATATCAAGCCCCTGAACCCGAACTCTCCTTTCCTAATTTGATCTAGGTTAAAATTAGGTGGCGACTCATAATAGGTTCTAGTGAGCTAGCTTAGGTTTTAATAATTATGGTTATATGACTTAGTTATTAAACTTAGGTTATAAGTGAACCTAAAACCCGCTTAGATCCTAATCAACTTTAATCAACATAGGACAGGGTTTAAAAATCGAGGCTCACACTACCTAAGCAGATGAATGAATTTGTAAAAGCTTTTCTTGAAGGCCTAAACTATATTGTCACACACTTAGCCAATGCTGGAGAAACATCTAAGAGTCAGAGATCAGCTGAAACGGGAATTCTTGAAGTCTATGTTGATCTTTTGCCTTTTGCCTTTAATTTCTACAGCCACCATCCTAGTCATCCTTAGCCTATCGCTACCACTTTTTAAACCGATTCATTTCCTTTTTCTATGGACTACCTATATTTATGTTATGTGTTCCTACACAATGAATTTGAATAAAATCCAATTTTAATGATTTTGCATGCTATTCTACACTTCGTGAGATAAAATTTTTAGTACCAGTTTTTATTTCATGAAAGGGGGAAATATGGTAAATAATTTGGATGTGTTACCTGATTAACAAAATCTTATTGAAGTGTTGCAAGTGTTTCTCATCTCTAGGGGCAATGCACATCTTCAAGGGGAATACTTAATTATCTCACCATACAAGGTTTACTCACATAAAAAGGGGAAATCTGTAAATGTACATTTACTTTGGGCTTTTATGTGGGGGTCTGAGTCTCGCACAAATATCTTAACAACCATCCCACCAATCTCAGTAAAAGAATCTTAATAGATTTCTTAACCCAGCATCAGCTTAATAGCGATCTTATCTAGAAGTTGTTGAAGATATTTAGCCAAAATAATCAGTATTATTCTAAGAGATATTTTAGGATCTTTTATTTGTAAATTGTATTAGATTTAGATAGATAATTTTTGTATATATTTAAGGGAGTTTGTTACCTTTTCATTACTATATATGTATGGAAAAACATCAGAAAAGGTGGGACTTTCACCGCACAAAGAAGAGAGATTTTTAGAGATAAAAGTTTGTTGATTAACATCAATGTGTAGTTTAGTGATAGACGGGTGTGTGATTGTTATAAGTTATTGACCATATCAGGTGAGAAGTTTTCAAGTTATTAATAAAATATTGATAGCGGAGTTTTTCTTCTAAACACATTGTGTTTTGTTTCTCTACTATGTTAGTCTCGTATCGACTCTTCCAATTCTTCACATCATGAACTTACACTTCCCTTCCCCTTCCGGGCAATCACGTCAGCCCTAACCAGCTCTTCCTCCTGGATCGTGACGTCAGCACCTACATTGACTCGTTATTACTTTAGTGGCACCTCTGGCTCCTCTTCCTCCTTCCCCCTTCCCTAACCTTTTCTTCAGAGGAACCGAAGTCCTTCTCCTTCTCCACCACCGGTGTCGTAGCGAGGAGGACGTCGCTCCATGATTTGAAAATTTTATTTTTTGTGGGTTGTTTAACCCTTCTCAGCACAACCTTTTCTCTATTGCATGCCTTCGTTCCTTCCTCAAAAAGATCATTCCCAAACTTGTCAACCATCAGAGCTGGCTTCACTGCTGATCACTTGATGCAGTCTCATTGAAGTAGATGGAGAAAACCACACCCTTTGGCCCGTTCTTCACCTTGAACATTGAAATGCACTCGAACAACTACTTCGACCTCCCCGTTGACATCTGTCTGGTCATTTTGGTGTAGGGACAAGGTTGGTGATTCTTCCGAGCTCTAAGGATGCGCCCTGTGTCCAGCTTTACCACGAACCAGCTACGCTTCCATTTCCCGGCATTGTAGTTTAGGGAGACTAGCGACCAGTTTTTCTTCATCTCAAGTGAGAAGCACCCCGTGTTGGCCAGGAAGGACAAAGTGAAAGAGGAATTGCGATCTGGAGGGCCTATTATCGTAGCACCATGACCGTTTGATAAACAGAGTCATGGCCCGGATTGCATGGGGATGCACCTTCACCAAACTCACCTTCATCCATTTCATGAAGTCTAGGATAAACGGATGAACCAGGAGGTCAGCTTGTCCCTAATCTTCTCTTCGAACACCATGCACCCGTCCACAAATAAGTCATGGTATTATCGATGCGCCATGCTCCGGTATCAGAAATTCAGTTCCGGCCGGTGCCTTCACTAATTCCATCAGATGCACCACCCGAGGATGATTTTCCCCGCCCTGGCAACTGCCGCTCAACGATCAGACAACACCAAACTACTACGTCAACGTTGGGATCTTCGGGGAATGGAACCCTCAGGCTGGCAACAACCTTGGTCACCTTAGTAGCCAGTTGAAGAAGATATCATGAAAAGATCGAGGTTGAGTATAAAGCAAGAGCAAGAAAGCAAGATGGAGCAGAAGGTGCGAGGAAGCAAGGAAATTTGCCAGTAATTTAGTACGTCTGAAAGCGTCAAAAGTTTCTCTATCTCTACTCACCAAAATTTATAGACTCAGAAGCTCAAACGGTTGCTTGTTCTGCCTGCGCAACCATCGCCTCCACTCCTCTAGAGCACCACATGTCCCGTGTCACGTGTCGAAGTTGTACATCAGTCACCAACAAAAGTAAAAATCAAGTATCATCGATAACTCACGCTCATCATTGCCCCGCCGTCACCTCATAAAGACTCTGTCACCCCACGTTTTGCTTCCCCGACGTGGAACCTGATCATGCCATATGGCACCAGTTCGCCTTCCCCACACATTTAAAAAGTTTCAAAAGTTAAACTTCCTGCCCAAACCCGCTGAAAATCGAACTTGAATGAGTAATGGGATACCTAGGCAAAATCTCTCAACTCTTTTGTCACTTCAATTTTTCTTAAGTACTACCTCCTATTCAAAATATAAGTCGTTCTACACTTTCAATCCTTTTAAGGAAAAGTGTAAAATGACTACCACATCCTTACTGTTATGTGAGAAGAGTACAAAAAAGTAACTATACTTTATTGGGAAAATTAGACAAGAGAATGAAGCTTTGTTCCCAACAGGCCCATCCAGTATGACATCAGCCCTATTCCACATGGAAGTACCTCGCTTCACCAACCTGGTCATTAGTTGAGCAACAAGTTGACTCATCTATCTCTTTCCCTATAAATAATAATCAATGCCTCATTTATTTCTCGTGCATGCATTAATACTCTCTCCTAACTTGTTATCTTCCAATCATATTATGAACCTCTATCAACCCCCATGGGCTAGATCATTAAATATCAAACGATGTAAATCCTTGTGTCTCCTTGCTTATTGGCAATTTCGCTTCATAATCACGACTCAACATACACACCAAATAATATAAACCTATAACACATATTACACTCTAATAGATGGTTCTTGAGGTTGTGTGGTTTTGGGTAATTCTTTTTTAGTTCATTATATATTTTACAATGTTCCCACTGATTCAATAGACTTTTAGGATTTGTGGTTTAGAGTTTAGACACTACAAACCCTGAAATAAACCTTTGATGGTTGAGCTGCCATATGGTGGTTCTTTATGGTGTGTGGTTTAACGTGACCTTTTTTCATTCATTCTATATTTTTCAATGTCGCCACTGACTCAACATATGTTTACGGTTTATGACTTATGGTATAAGGACTTTAGACCCTAAACCTTAGACTACAAACCTAAAAAATAAATCTTCGATGATAACTTTCATAGAGTATGTTTGGGGTTTAAGATATCCCCATTTTGGTTCATTTTACACCCTTGTAACGTTTTTGTTATCTCGACAGGTTTTTAGGATTTGAGGTTTTAGATTTATGGTCGTTAGACCTTAAGCTCTAGACTGTAAACTGTAAAATAAACCTTCAACGATTTAATTTTCCTAGTGTATGTTTATGGTTTAAGGTATATTTTTATTGTTCACACAATCAACATTTTAACTTTCCTAGGATATGTTTGTGGTTTATGATATGTTTACAATAGTGTGATTCTTGTTTGTGGGGTAAAAAAATTCCTAAAAAAGCTATTTTTGTTCTACATGTGCTTCATTGCATATTTTTGTGTTACTCTTTAAATTTAAGTGTTTTTTCATCTAACGAGGTATATCTTCAATTTGTATCTTGTTTTGAACAAATATAACCTAGTGTGTGTAGATTAAGCAAAAGAAAAAGAAATAGTCTAAAAAAAGGTAGCCATCCAAAAGCCTTGTAACTACTCAGTGGCTACGAGACACCTAACCGTCTAACAACTACCTTATTTACAACCATGAGATGGCGAGATGCCTCGTAGTCCTTGAGCGGCTAAAGAGATTATGATCTACCGCTCACAACTCGTCGGCTACTTTTTTTGAATACTTTTCTATTTTTTTTCTTTCATAGATTCAAATTTACATGCTTTTAAATAAATTATTACTAATTATAATCTAGTAATTGCGAATAGGGCTACGCATGGTAGGTTAACCGCCTTATTCAGTTAACCACTTTCGTTTAACCGAGTCTTCGATTTCTAAAATTCAATTCCATTACCACCCTTTTAAATCGATTTGGTTAATTTAATTCGGTTTTCTAAAATCTAATTCCATTACCATTCCACTTAGACGTGTTAACCTTTAGTTCGGTTCGGTTTTTTCGGTTAACCTTGTAGTCATATAACTTTTTTTTATTGATGATACCCATAACATTAATATTTTAGTACAACATTGATCATTCACTTAAATCATGAGTGATAAATCAAACACATGTAACAAAAAATATAATTATATTTATATTCCCTCAATAGCTAACATTATTATATAAGGTGAACATTAATATTTGTAGTTTTTCATTGTTTATATAATCGGTTAACTGTTATGGAAAATTTAATACCTTTACTGAATCTGAAACTGGTCAATTTACACAATTTGGTTAACTATATCACAAAAATGATACTCCCTCCGTCCCACTCTCTTTGTCCACTTTACTATTTGAGCTTGTCGTTTGACTTCAATATTTAACATGTAAGATAATATATTTTATAATTTTTTTTTTAATGGAATCCTTATGTGAAAAACTATATATTGTAAAAAAAATTTAAAAATTATTTTATCTTATATATTTAATATTGAAGTGGAAAAACATATCAAAAGCAAATGAGACACTTTGACAGGACGAAGTAATACAATTAACCTAAAAACAGATATAATTCACTTCGGTTTCAATCGGATAGTGCAGTTTCGTCATTTTTTGGACAGCCTTAACTTCGATATCAAACTAAAACATCTCGTTTTAGCACTCACCTATTCCTTTTCTAGAAAGCAGTAGCAGCGACCGGATCCAATCATTCTATACGCCACTATCTTTGTCTACCGGTAACCAATCAGTAAAACGACGTCGTGCTCTTTCCCTTTCCGCGTCGTTCTCTCCAGGCCCACCACCCCATCTTTTCCCCTACCCTTGCTTTACGGGTTGTCCCAACTCCTAAGTCCTAACCCTCCTTCCCCCCACCGCCCTTTTTTACCCTCTTCGCTTTCTCTCTCTATCTAGAGAAGAGGACCCCAACAACCTTTCTCTCAGGTCAGTCAGAAGTAATAGATAATTTAACTCTCCGTCGACCTCGCTCGCCGATCACAAAAATATCTTCCACCAATCCATAAGATACCAACCTTCTCTCTCAAAAACGGCCTCGTTTCAATCCGTAGTTGATCCCCGCCGCCGATTCTCCCCCTTTTCTCTTTCTCTCTTCTAGTTCTACCGACTTACCCACTAATATCCATTGACTCTCCCTTTCCTCTTCCACTTCGATTTAAATCCGCCGGATAGACTGAGCTCTTATCCGCCGATCCGTCAACTATCTCTCTGCTAATCAAACTCTCCATCTCTTTCTCTCTCTAATCATCATCTGTGCTTACTTTCCTCATCCGTTCTGCTTGTGTTGGATGCCAACGGTGCCGTTTAGGGCGGCGGTAAATGTGACTGTGAGCTAGCTAGCTGATTCTTGTATTTGACTGGCTGGAAAGAAAGAAATCCCCCTTTCCTCACCCCATACGGATATGGATCCGGTGCAACATGCCGTGCCGGCTCCTGTGTCTCAGCAGCCTCTCATGCTTGGACCAGGGATGGATATGCCGATCATGCACGACAGCGATAGGTATGATTTTGTACGGGATATCGGTTCGGGGAATTTCGGGGTTGCTAGGTTGATGACAGATAAGGTTACCAAGGAGCTTGTAGCAGTCAAGTATATCGAGCGTGGGGATAAGGTATTCCAACCTCGTTTCTCTCCCTTTCCCTCTACCCTGAATCAATTCCTTCCACCCGTGATTTGATTAATTGAGTATTGTTGTTGTTCAATTTGTTAGTTATCAAAGCTTTGGTTTGGACGCGGGGGAGCTGGATGTGATTCTTCGAGAAGATTTTACTGATGATGAATACTTAGCATATTGATTGATTTTTTCCGGCTGCTATGGTTATGACACAGCTTTTAATTTCCCCCTTTTAATTTCTATTTTGCTACTACTGTGAATAATTATGGTATGTTTTTATGTTTCCAAAATTAGCTCTCTTTCCAAATCAAGAAAAAAATATACACAGGTGGGTGAATTGTTTTTAGCCATCGTGTTCGTGTCTTTTGAACAACGGACGGTTTTATGTATGCTAGATTGCATGTAAAGCTCTTTATTTCCTCTGTTCTATCTATGGAACTCGCTTATGTGATCATATAGTTTCCCTTTCGGGTTTGTGGCGTTATAAAGAATTTCGATCTTCTGATGTCTGTGTGAAGCCAAGTGATATAAGTGAAAGCCCTCCGCTTTTTTCCTGTCTTTGCTGTTTTTAAATCGATGTAATGTGGGTGGTTGGAATTCGAGGTGGAAGTGTTTTTCCGCCAGTATTAGTTATAAAACTTCCTCCTTCTGCTGTCTATAATTGTGTGTTTGCTCTGACCTCCAGCTTACAATTCCATCTCATTTTGAGAATTATACGTGCGCGTCCTTATATTTGAAATTCTGCTGGAACTTCTGGACCCCTTTATACTTGATAATTGAAGTTACATTCAAACGAGTAAAGTGGCCTTTTTTTATTTGCTTGGGTCGTCCTTCTAGTGTAAATATGTTTTATCTGCTTGATAAGCTTTATCGATTCTACAGCTCTTTTTTCTAAGCTTGTTCAATTTTTGCAGATTGATGAGAATGTTCAAAGAGAAATAATCAATCACCGCTCTTTAAGGCATCCCAACATAGTCAGATTCAAAGAGGTTTGCCCCAAGGACCCTGATCATCGCTCTTGGCAGTCATGGAAAATATTTTGGTGAATTTGATTTTGCCTCTCTTTTGAAGGTGATTCTAACTCCTACCCATCTAGCCATTGTCATGGAGTATGCATCTGGAGGGGAGCTTTTCGAGCGAATCTGCAATGCTGGTCGCTTTAGTGAAGATGAAGTATGTTTATTGGTGTTGTTACATTCTTCATGTCCTTGCTGCTTGCACCACATCATAACACACTTGTCTTTGGTTGCAGGCCCGCTTCTTTTTTCAACAACTTATATCTGGTGTGAGCTATTGTCATGCCATGGTATGTGGATCTGGCTGTATATTAAGCTCCCAGTTCATTTCTGGTTAATATATTGTAATAACCTTTTTTATTGTATTCTGCTGAGAAGCAAGTATGCCACCGTGACTTGAAATTGGAGAACACTTTGCTCGATGGAAGTCCAGCTCCTAGATTGAAAATTTGTGACTTTGGATACTCTAAGGTATTTCCTATCCTGTGCTTCCGCATAACACTCCACCTTTACTGGGCTCTCTTAGCTGGGCCTTGAACGGACATTCATAGTTACCATTCTGATCTAGTGTGGACATGGACAAGTAGCTGTCTGCCTGTGTCTAGATCCAAGTGGTGAGACATATTACCTCTGTCGGGAGCGGGTTGTGACATGTTTTTATGACTTGGCTGTTTTGTTTTTATTTATGTTGCAGTCCTCAGTCTATCATTCACAGCCAAAATCGACTGTGGGCACTCCAGCTTATATTGCTCCAGAAGTTCTGCTGAAGAAAGAATATGATGGAAAGGTATGAATGTACCCTCTTTCCCCCTCATTAGTTGACTCTTTGCTGCCAGCTTCTCTGGCTTCTTCTGGGAACATGTATCCCGTCTTGCGTTGTTTGGATCACTCTTGTCTTTGCATCTAACTGTTCAATTATGATAGAGCGCTCTTGTTATGACTTTGAATGAGGATTTATGGTCTCCTTGGAGTTAGGAATTACCTTAAATTTCAAACATTCATTTAAAGCCACAAGAGGATTGTGGTATTCGAATCTAAATATCCTTTGCAAAAGACACTGTCTCAGCTCCATTGTACAGGCTCAATTGCCTTGGCCTTTGTCCCTTACTTCTGTTGTGAAATCAGTTGTTTACTCATTAACAAAGATTGAACCTAAATTATTGCCGTGTAGTTTTTCTTGACTAGGAATATTATTTAATCTATTTGAGTACAATGTCTCCGACCTTTGCAGTTAGTACATCTAGTTTGATATTATCATAGTTGATGATAGTCTTTTGTACCATATTTTCAATCTGAATCCCCTGATCTCATGTTTCAGTTGTTGATGAAGTGCTTTCTTGTGATTCTTGCAGATTGCTGATGTGTGGTCATGTGGTGTGACCTTATATGTCATGTTGATTGGTTCATATCCTTTCGAGGACCCTGATGAACCAAAAGATTTCAGGAAGATGATACAGGTTAGATTCTCTTGCTTTCTTATTTAAAAGGCTTACAACTGCTTTTAATTACAGTTAATGTTGACCCTACTCTTATCTAATATCTATTATGATTCTTACCCTCCCTTCCGTACAGAGAATATTAACTGTTCAATACGCAATCCCAGAAAGTATCAACTTATCTCCCGAGTGCCGCCACCTGATCTCCAGGATCTTTGTTGTCGATCCTGCTGCTGTAAGTATAATGTTCACTCCTCCTTGTATCCTTTAGAAGGCTGTTTCCTTTACTTCGCTTGTTAGCTTTTTTGGACCTTTTGTGAAATCATTCTAGGAATGATTCTTGAAACTCACAGGAGGTGTTCTTTGAGTCGCTGCTGTTATCCTTGATGGTTAACAAAGATTTACTTTGCTAATGTATTGGTGTTTACTGATTGTTGATCTCTTCTATTTACTGGGTATGTGGGTCCGGGGTCCTAAATTCAATCGGACAACAGAGGATATCCATCCCTGAGATAAAGAAGCACAAGTGGTTCCTCATGAATCTCCCTGCTGATCTAATGGATGAGAGCACGATGGGTAATCAGTTCGAAGAAGCTGACCAGCCAATGCAGAGCTTAGAGACAATCATGCAGATAATCTCTGAGGCGACCTTACCTCCAGAAGGGACACGCCGTTTTGACCACTTCATGGACACCCTTGACATGGATGATGACATGATGGATGACCTATCCGACTCTGAGCTCGACATTGATAGCAGCGGGGAGATGTTTATGCTATGTGAGTAGAAGTGTGTTCGATCGATGCCGACCCGCCCTCTGAGCTGACCCCCATGAATGAGTCTTGGACTGTGATCATATCGAGATGATGATACCCTTACCCTGGCAGTGTTGTGGTTGTGTTATATTGGTACTTGGTAGCTTGTATGTAGCAAGAGCGCACTTGTTTTTGGCGATGTACCTTTCTACAGATGTTAGTGAAATTATGTAGCATATCGAGGAGACAGAAAACCTGCGGGGGAAGGAGGGCAGGGGGGTATGGATGAGCCAAGGAATAGAGGCTTGAAGAGGAATGGTCGATGTTGATGTGAAAAATCTCCGATGTACACTCAAACTTTTGCTTTATTTCAGAATATCATTTGTTTTCTATTTGCTTCTCATTGACGATCTTTCAATGACCGTTGATAATATGAAATCATATAATGGTAGTTAGTTCGTACCTCATTACTTTTCCAATTTATTCTACCTTCATTTCTTCTTCGTTTTCTGCGGGTGTGGACGGTAATCATGGTAAATGCCACGTCGTGAAAGCATGTAATTCAGGGCAAGATTTAGGAGCGTATATAATAGTTAGAGGGAGTTGCATTCCAGCTTTAGGTCTCGTTTGTTTTCACCATTAATGTGGAAAATAGGACATTAATCTTGGACAGATGAACAAGTTGTGAGTTTTTTTTTTATATAGGAATTGGTACTCTTTCATTAAAAACCAGGGGCAAAAGGCAGATTATGGGACCTTCAACGGTACCCATTCTCTGAGAAAGTATATGAGTTGGTATCTAAATACCTACTTCAAACTGATCAAAATATACTGAAGAGTGACTCTCCTACGGTTACCATCCCTAATCCAAACAACAACAGAAACATAAACAAAGTAAATTTTAAGAAGACTCCTACCAAGATTACATCCATAACTGTGAATACTATCAGGAATCTTGAACCATCCACTGCACTTGATTGTACGAAACTTGACCTTTCTAAGCAATCCAAGCATTAGATCATACCAATAGCTAAGGCTACCCACCCAAAAGGTAAGCTCCAGAGTAATTTGATTTGATATGAAACTAACAATCTGCAATGTAATAGTGCTGGAACTGATACTTTTGAAATTTAGGCTCGCCTTCACCAGTTCATGGGATAGATCATCCTCCATTGCATACTTTTTCCACATCTCTTGTCTCTCTTGCTTCTCTGTCATGTCATACCCTATATGATGACTGCCAATAACCAGCAAGAGATATAACATCAAGCCAAAGTACCAACAAAAGTATTTCTTTCTCATTCCAGCAGCAGCATTGCTAGAGCTTCTACTACCCTTCTTGCCAATGTAGAACTCATTTGCTAATCTCAGACTTTGAACCATTATCTCACACCTAGTAACCACCAGAACTTGGGTCTCAGCCAAATTGGAACCATCAAGATTATACCTTATTTTCTGGTTCGACTCTTGTAAAACTGCTAGGAGAAGACCAACCCCCCAGCAGTAGAAACTAAGAAGATTCATTTCTCTAGGCTGCCTTGCTTTTCAACAAGGCTAGCCTTATCAAAGATCATCTTATTACATGATGAATCATGCCTAACCAGCTCATAATTTTGGGCTTTAGTCATCTGAAACTTCATTTTTGGGACTCTCCTCTTCTTCTGAATAACTGATTTGGACTCATTACTCATAATGCCAACACTAAATATATGCTTTCCTTCTCCCTGCTTATTCCTTTCAGAGCACTTAGAACTTCCCTCCCTCTTACCTGAAGGGAGAACCAACCTATATATTGCTTCCATAATTTGACGACGATCAAAATCGACCTCAAACAACCACCGAATAGACATAGGCAACAACAAAGCACACCACAAACTCAGGCAAACAGACCCACTAATAGACTGTCGAGACCAGCAAAAATAACTGTCCAGCATAGCTCACCTTTTCCCAAACCTGGAGGGCGGCGATAACCAGAAAACCCAAATGCAACTCTGTGGAGAAAGAAGGATCTCATATCTGGGACTACTACCCGCTCGGAAGGATGAGGACTAACGAGGAAGAGCACTGCCAGTCGATGGAACCCTTACGCCACTCCTGCAGCCTGCCGCACAGGGGAGCCCCGAGAAAACGAATCACAGCTCGCAGGAATAAAGGAAGGGCGGCGAAATAAACTACCAGACTGGAGGATAGATATGTCGGTGCGCTAATCTCACTAAGAGATTAGATGAGAAAACCAAAGAGACCGACAGTAGTTGTCTCTGAAATTGCCTCTTTGAAAGAGAGCGATAAACAGTGCTTTTTCAATCGTCCCCACTCCACTAGATCTTCAAGAATTTTGATCCGCACTAAGGACGGAATTGCTGAAGAGAACGATGATGTTGAAGCGAACAGTTCCGCTGAAGTTGACGAAACACTAGGAGGGCTTCCCTCAAAATCTTCTCCAACGGGAAGATGATACGTAGAAAAATTTACCTAGGGTTTGAGTTCGCCCTCAAATCGCCCCTCAATTAGAGAGCGATGCTACAGTGCCCCCGTGGGCTCTCCCTCAGGTTGACCAATTAACAAGTTGTGAGTTGATCTTCATGCTAATGGTCGATGGATTAGCTTTATGGTGGAGGTTGAAATTAAGCTCCCATATGTGTTTTTTCTTTCTTCACTTTATTATCCCTTTGCCATCGACTTTTACTTGATTGGTACAGTTTTAATTATTCTTCCCTCCTTCTAAAATACTCCTTAGGTTTATAAACCTCTAATTAAAAGATAAATCATGGAATTAGAAAGGCTAATGAGTTTTAAGGAATTAATAACCATGAAAACTCCTAGCACACTTATATGAATAAATATACATAGTCCATGAAGGTTATTAAATCTTATATAAACACATGGACATAAGTGGAGCATAATAAAGGAGGAATTCAACTTACAAGTTGATTTGTCATGACATACATTATTACATGAACAAAGAACACAAATATCTAAGGTAAAATATACCTTAAGAAGTCTTAATGACTTGTAGGTGAAATAATCACTTGAAACACATGTGTATACACCTTAGGACAACTAAATACATGAGTTACAGATATAACACATCACAATCCAAAATGCACAACATGACAAAAAGGAACACCAATATCAAGAGTGAATCAAAGAATGTATTTTTACTAGTCACAATGAATAGTAAAGTATACCAATCACTCAAAAATACAAATTAACATACTTTAGAACAAAGAAATCATGTTTGTCACAAACTAACACATGATATAAGTCCAACCGTACAACATATAAGTCATAATGTTACAAATACAACAAAAAGACTAGTTTACCCCTAAGAGACAAATGTCGGTGGCAAACTCCAAGAACGGTGGATGACACCTTGCAAATTAACACAAATATCTACTAAAGTGTGTTTAGTCACCTAATACTGGTCATCCTTGACTTCTTCATTCTCTTACCAACTAAAGATCAAAGTTTGCACTCTCTTTCCTCCTCTCTTATTCCAAAACTGAGAGCTCCATTCTCCCTTCTTCATTTCTTTGTTCTTGAGCAAGGAAGAAGTCTAAGAGCACAAGCTAAGTTCATGACTCCTTTTACCTTGATTCTTCTTCCCCTTTGCATTAATCAAACAAGGAGCACCATACTAATTAATTTCCATCTTCAAACAAAGTTGAAAGCAAGCTGTTGGAGAGCCAAAAATTTGGCAGAAAAAAACAAGTGTGGAGCAAAGGAAGACAAAGCTATTCTAAGAGGTAAAAATGTGCTCTAAGCTTCCACCCTTCCCTTGATACATTATATGGCCGAAAATCATGAGTCCTTACACTCATTTTGCTTCCCTTTACATGCTAGAGCTTGAGCTCTCCTTCTCCTTAAGGTTGGCCGAAAACATCAAGGAATCATCTCCTAAAGAAAACTTCAAGGGTGAGTCAAATTAGAGTTTTTTTGTGTAACTTAATCAACTCCTTATGTATAACTTTACAAGGGAATGAACTCTCTTCATATTCTTCAAAAATAGGCCGAGAATAGACTAGTAGAACTCCTTAAATTTCAAAGGTAAAATCATCTCTTAAAGTTCATTTTCATGACTTATGATTCTTCCTTATGTTTAGTCCATTCCTAGACCCTAATCATACCTTATTCTCTTTGTCAAATCCATGTCTCAAATCTAAGTAAAATCCCCCCAAATATCCGTGAGCAAGAAGGAAGGAAAACAAGTTCAAAAAGTCATCTTTGAAGGGTAAGAGCAAATCTAAACCCTATACTTTGTTAATCACCACTAAATCTTTATATTTGTGTAAAAATCTAATCTAGAAATATATTGATATGTAGAGCAGAGAGTGGTGTGAAGGAAATCAAATTTGAGCTCCAAATTTGTAGGTAAACTCTTAAGACACATTTTCATGCTTTAAGGTATTTTGAATTGTGTAGCTAATTAAAGCCAAGAGTTTATATGGGAAATTGTCAATATTGACCGTAAAATGTCTAGGAAATAATATGAATAACTTAGGATGGATCAACTAAGTGATGTCATGACTTAAAACTCATATTATAAAGTTTATTATGTGACTAAAATAGAAATACCATAAACTTCTGGGTAAAAAGGAGAAAAGGCTGTGAGAGAAATGTGTTGCTAAGACCATCTTTATGTAATTTTAAGTTATTTTGAGGTTTGTAATAAGGCCATGTGATTTAGGCCAAGTTTTAAGTGTTTAAGTACTTTTAATGCTTTATGATTTAAGCATTTGGTTAGTTTATGATTTGGTGAGAAAACCTATTGTTAAGGGATTATTAAGAGTGTTAAAAACACCTAAGAGAGTTTGGATAAAAATACCTAAGGGTTAGGTGATATTAAGTTGGAGATTAATGTCAAAAATGACATTTAAAGTGCTAAGTAACTTAAGGATTGTTCTAGTGAAAAAATGAGTGCTATGTGAGTGTATGGGTTTAAATAAATAATATTTGGCGTGTGAATCTGTATAATAGCCGAAAGGTGGGCTAAAAAAGGATTTAAGATGCATAATAAAAGTTTTGGAGAAGTTAAGGGCTTAAATGAAGACTTTAGGAGAAAATTGGGGCAAAACCGTAAATATGGGAAAATTTTGGTCAGGGCAGAACCTTAGTGGTCAACCTTGATTAAGGAATTAGTGTTGACCAAGTTTTGGTGAAGAAATAAATCAAATAGCAATTTGAATGAAGTTTAGAAGTTAAGTGTAAGTTTTGTAAAACTTATGGGGCTAAAGTGTAATATATGAAAGTATGGGGCGGAAATGTGATTTAAAAAAGCCTAGGGTCTGTTCATAATTATTGGAAAGTAGTGGGTTGATTTTGGAGTTTTAATAAGTATTGTATAATATAAAGTTTAAAGATGAAATTGTAAGATTGTAAAAGTAAGTGCGGTCAATTTGTAATTTCCAAAAGATTTGGGTGAGAAGAGATAAATCTGGAAAACAGAGGTGATCTGTTCAGAAATTAAATAACCATAGTGGAGATTTTGAGTTATAATTAAATAAGAGAGGAAATGTTATAATATATGGTAATGTAAGGTTGCAATGTCATAAGAGATAATGGGGTAAGAATGTAAATTATCGAAAGTTAGAGGTGCTATGCGAGATTATACAGAACTAAGAGATGAATTTTATAATAAGGTGTAGAATGTCATGATGTGACAAAAAGAGTAAGTTAAATGCTAACTAATTGAAGTTAGTATAAAGTTTAAAGAACTTAAAAGTTCACCTTGAATTATGAGTGTATATGGAATATTATAACTATATACTAAGCTTGTAACTGAATATATTAAGAGAGGAGCTTAATATATGAGAGAATTTATTATAAATAATTAGACATAAAATTCTAAAGTTAATATATGGAGAGTTGGATTAAAGAAGGAATTATATAATTCAAGGGATTAAATTGTGAACTATATAGTTATACTGACTTGAATACCTTAGTCAAGTCAACTACATTGACCTAGTCAATTCAAGTGACCAAGATAGTCAAGATTGACAAACTCTTAAGTAAGAGGAGTTTTGAGAGAAGTAAATATTATAGGTTAATTATATACATAACATATAGTAACAAATATATGGGAATATACATATGGTGCATATATAAATATATATATATTATTATAATATATATATATATATAAAACCTATGATTAAATGAGATAGGTTATTAGAGCTACATCCTAAGTTGAAAGACATACAACAATTTCATTAATACATTAAATAAAGTATCAACTTAACTAATCCCTAACTCATTCAAAAACCCGAGTAACAACGATTTGTTAATCACAGGGTTGAATACCGGGGGGGATTAGCGTTTATTCAGAAATATTGAACTGGATTAAGATCATTGGATATTAATGCGTAGTGTTATACGTATTCCAGATCGTAGTTGATAGAGTGCGGACCCGAGACAGGATTTATACACACACTCTGTCGGTGAACGGTATGTTGTTATGTGATCCGATTGTCTCTGAAGGTTTCCTCGCTTCAGATTTGTGTGAATCTGTGACAAGATTAATTGCTTGCTTGTGTGAATTAATATGCATGATTGTGTATTATATTCTTGCCTAATTTATTGCTATGTTATGCAATACTATTATTTGTTCATATTTATAAACCTAACTAAGGCAAAGCAATGTCATCTTATATTAGGATAAGAGACGTAGTAATAAACGTCATGGTATATGATAATAATGACTTATATTATCCGAGACTTCTTCGAACATACTTAGATGTAGAGCAACGGTTCGATGAAAGCCGCTCTTATCATATTTACATTCGAATAGTATAAATCACCTAGGGATTCTTGGTATAAGTCCTTGATGGCACACATTCGAAATTTTATTCACTGAGACCTAAGTTGATACTTAGGATATAGATAAGAGACCTTAATCATTAGTGACTTGTATATGGAGGAAGTGTGTGGGGAAATCCAAGGGGATATGGCTCTTGGTGCGCGTTGTGATCACAAACATGATGCGAGGATATTCATGTACGGGTCCTTTCGTTCAAATAAATTCCAATGATCCCAGATGTCTCATTGGTCGGATACTCCACTATTGAAGGTGGCTACTGCCAATGGTGACCCGCCGAATATAAGGGTATGGTATAGTGACACATCATTATTTAACGAGACGTTGCCATTAGGCATGAGATGTTTCTCAACTAGACATTAATACGAACAGCTAATGAGCTCATATAATTGGCGAACATAATTGAGTATCTTAAAGATAGAAACAAGAATAAATTGTATATTTATAACTCTCGTATTATTCACCTCGATGTTTAGTATGCTTCAATTGTATTGTGATATACTATGTGAAAAGCATGTGTATGTGTGTTTATTGTATGGTTGGTTATACTAAATTTTACTTTACAGTTTTTATTACTAAACGGTATTGCATGTAAAATGAACTGCATGCTCTCAACCAATTAACTGAGGGGTCCGAGGGGGCATGACGGTTACATAGTAACATACTCAGCGGGGGCTGATTCCATACAATACAAAACAATTCTATAGGTTTATAGCTTATTACCGATTCAGAGGCGTGGATTTTTGATTAGAAGTATACCTTTTAGGATTAGTACACGCTTTACGATTTTGGACTCGGGTTCTGTTATACAGAGGTTGTATTTATTAGATGCTCACATGTACGGATTGTATTATGGACTGCGAACTACTATCTATCTCTTGTAATCACTACGATAATGTTTTGTATTTGTATTCGGTTTAAGTTGGAAGCTTTATCACTCGCATAAGCGAGTGAGGATGGTAACACCATTAGTATACGATAATCTTTATTTTCCGCTGTGATTGGTTTAGTTAAGTACGACGATTAGACGGTATTTAAGAGACGCTTAAGTAGAGGTGTTACACCTTCATTCACCTGCATTGAAAGAAAACACTCTAGTGTCGAGTAGTAGTCATCCATCATCGGTGCATTGAACTAAAGGTTGAAGAAAACACTCATGTGTCTGCGTGATCCCATAAAAAAATGAGGGAAGAAGATAATAAACCAAACCTTAACTTCAGTAGTAAGTTGTTCCAATGATTCAACAACGACAAAAACAAAAGAAACAGGAAAGAAAGGAGACGATTACCAAACACAGGAAACAACAGCATCATAAGAACTGGAATGAAATTAAAGTTGATGAAGCAACAACAAGCCTAAAAGTAAAGAAGGTGGGAAGAAGATCATAGGGAAACAAATATTCAAGGGGGGAATTTGTGGTATTTCATTGTTTCAGTGTTTTGAAATTAGAAGCAAACCACCGAACGACCCAATCTTCTAGGCCACATTAAGGTGGCCTTAATCTGTCAACATTAATGTGGTCTTAATGTCGCTTGATTTGAAGCCAACCACCAAAGAGGTCCTTAAATTATAAGAAGTTGTGGGGAGCTATTTAATTATGCAGTTGTTGACAAGCCAGAATCTCATTTTTAAGCAATGTCTAGTGCTCGAGGTGTTCCCCCACCAATCTAATGCATTGATATTGGGTTGGTTTCTCTAGAATTATATAGTTTTATTATATCTTTGAGAAAATTACGCCATCCACGTATATAATATTGAATATTTATATTGCTCATCCATTTACTTTTCATAAAGTGAAATTAAATACGTAAAACAATGATTTCCCCAAAGATGAAGTTAGAAAACTAAAAAAAATATCATAAATTTATATAATATGATTCTTAGAGAGTCAAATAAATGAAAATATCAACAAATAAAAAACGGAGAAAGTCACAATATACCCCTATCAAGTTTCATACTTTGTTATATACCTCGGTTAAAAAACTTGTTCTTCATATACCCCAAAAGTTTTAAAATTCACAATTTAATATTTCTTCATGAAATGACCTTGAATAATGAGTATTTAACCCTTTGCAGATCATTATGTTTTAATTTCACAATATGCCATTTTTTTATTCAGGGGCATTTTATGAATTTCATGACTATATTTTTGCCAAATACAGGAAATGCCACTTAAAAAAAGAATGTTATGAAACGCCACTATATTTTCCCTAAAATCATGAAATACCAATATAGTTGTTTATTAGGAGGCACAAATACAAAAATATTATACTACTTAGCAAAGTACCTTAACAACTCACAATTTGTCACTAAGTGTTAAAAAATTTAAAACATTCACAAAACATAAATATTATTAAAATAGAGATAACTATAAAAAACTATATAGAATTTATATAAATTGAAAATAAAATTTTAAAAATTTTAAAAATAAATTAAATATTGAATAAAACTAAATAATTCTTTAATTTTATTTTTAAATTAATAAGTGCCATAAAACAATTTATATAAAGTTTTAAAGACATAATTTATATTCTATTACATGGTACTTTCCATTTTTTAGTGTCATGTCATAAATGACAATTACTAATTGTAGAAATAATAAATTTGTCAAAAAAATAAAATTAAAAATATTGGCATAAAGTTATGCTCAGCAGCACAAGAGACCGGGGTGTACTTGTGGTACATGATGGGAAACACCATACCGATCAACAAGGGCAACGATCGTGTCACTACGTACTCTACTGGCCCTTTCGTGACCTCTCACACGTATTCAGACATGCATGAGAAGCTGTTACACTTGCTTGCCTCTTGAACTAGTGACTGTTATTCGAACTAAATTGTTTTAGGGTTCTTACATAATGGTTAAGTATGTAATTGCAGCGCTGGATATATGAGTATTTTCCCATGTTCAGACCAGGAGCATGAGCATTAGGATGACACTAGACTAGTTGTGGAGAAGTGGGAGTGTCCGGCGAAGAATGTGACAGACGATAACAGGATAGGCTCCATTAGAGGGCAGCTAAACACGATGGCCTCGACTGAAGTACGGTTGAATTAGTTGTGAAGTTTTGACACAATTGGGTTTTGGGGTTATGGTTAACACAGTCTAACTTTTATATTTTTGTAATGCAACAAGTTGACTGAGTGTCGTTTGACATCACTGTCACTTAGGTGTATGATTGACTATCTAGATGGTACGACACTATACATTAATTGGATGTCGCCGAGCCTTATATGTCGGACCGCTGTCTCAAACAATTCGGGTACGTTCAGTCCATCAATCTAAATCCTATCATACCCCTTAGCTGCTATCACCATCGGCATAGCTGGAACTCTTAGGTGAGTTATGATTATGGGACCCACCTGTGGAACAATTTGAGCATCATCGACTAGCACTATCAGAAGATGCAAGCTTGCTAGCCTTGGGAGGTGGCGCCAGGCTACATGGAATGGTTCCATGACCGCACCCACCCTCAGGGCACCCCATAGGTCTCACAGAGGTGGCACGAATTCAAGTGTGGCGGACACTCAACTATCGGTACTACTATTTACATATTACTAACACTACTACATTTTTTAGTAGTTATGATTACTAACATATAATTTTTTTTGTAGTACTGGGATCATGTTTAGCCCCGATGTTGAAGCGGCTCGCCTAGAGAACAACCTCAGATATCCTCAGAGCTTGGGTCACTTGTACACTCGAAGCGTGCTTGATTAGTGCTTTAACTTTGCTAGGATGCACATCAGCACCACTCGTACTTATGCTAAAGGATCTGGGCGTGGCGTGGGGACTGTTAATGTAACACCCCTACTTACAATAAACACAGCGAAATATATAATCTCTACTGGCGTTTACAGACCATCGGGTTCCAAACACCCGACACCAAACCTCACCAATTACAACTTATAAAATTACAAAAGCTACGGTCTGAAATCGAGAAAAACAACATAAACATAACTACTAGTAAAATAGAATAACTCTCCACAATTCCTAATTCCCATCCCAATCACTCATGCTCTTCGTGGCCACCTGTATAAACAATTTATACCTGCAAGATGAAACCAAGCAGCCCACCCCGGGTGGGGTGAGTCAGTTCCCTGGAATGGAACTGGTACAATTCTCCAAAAACAAACTTATAAAACATAACTCTTCAAAATAAGCAGTAACTTGAAATCAAACTCTTGAAAGTAAAACCGGGAAAAGAGGCACTTCAAAACAATCAATCATAGAGAAGAGAGAATAAGGTAAGGATAGAGACAAAGAACTTAAGAACCAAGTCAACCACTTAAGAAGTCACACCATGTAGTTAGTAAGCATCCAATATTGATGTTAGAACCAATTCTGGTTAGGAAGAGAAAGACTCAGGTAGTCACAAAGGACTAGGAATGATATGAATACCCATAACTCGTGGTAGGCAGTTTATGTCTCCACCATTTCAGAAAGCTGATTCCCATAGACAAAATATACTCAAGAGTGGAATAAATTCAACTGGGAGAGATGGCCCCCACCGCCAAGTACGTCCTTTTAGGACAGGGGATATACAGCCCCTCACTGTTAACTACGTCCCTTTTGGGACAGGGGATATACAGTCCCTCACTGTTTACTACGTCCCTTTTGGGACAGGGGATATATAGCCCCTCACTGTTACCATTGAAGACGCGCGCACGTCAAAACATCAAGACCCAGCTCATAGATGAAACGATATCCAGAGTCAAAGGAAGAATTACCAAAATTGACCTTCTCCACATTCCCACTAGATCACTAACTACCCAGAGCAATACCAAAACACTCAGTCCTACAGAGTGCAGAAGCGTAAACCCTAGGCAGTTAATGTCTAATGAAACAACCAAATAGAAGGAACCAATACCCATGTAAGTTTCACATTCAAGGCTCAGTTAGACACATCAAGCTGAGTTAGTCACACAAACAGTTTTTCTTAGAAATCAATTTAAGGACAGTTGGCGTTTTCCAAAGCATTCCACAAAGCCCATTAGCAAAAGTATCTAAGTACGAGAAATCGTACCTGGATAACGCTGTAGCAGTTCTAGTCAACTTGCGTAAACAATCAATAGTACTCTGAAGAATATTAAAGGTAGTTTATCATCAATCACTTGTAGCCTACGTTAAGCTTAAATAAACTCCTCACTCTTATTTCTAAGTCCCAATTGCCTTTTAAGCCCTCACTTAAATGTTATGTATAAACTTTGACTTGCCTTAGAATGTTGTATAACTCAAGGTTGTAAGACCAAGGAATGTATTTTATTAACACTTGTTAATTGTTCCACTCTTATCCAGTTTACCCATACTTAACCATAATTCTCACATTCAAGACTTTTGAGACCTTTATATCATAAATGTGTTTTATATTATATAATCAATCTTAGAATTCCAATGATAAACTTAAGCTCAATACTTTTATTCTTAATTTAGAATAAACATTGTATTATGACCTATGATGGATTCATCCCATAATACTATACTATTATTTCACAATGTAATGATTATGTATTTTATCAATATCTACTAGATAATCCATTGTGATTAAGTCTTCCCTTAACTTAACTAAGATCTACATCTTGTATATTGGAATCGTAGTGTTGTAGACGTGTTTTATTATAACTTAATTGAACTGCTAAACTCAATTATCTCATCTTTAGTTCAGAATGACTTTTAATTACAACCATCTAATAAACTTGTCATAAGATGTTAAATTGCTTCTCATCCCGAATAACTATACTATAGTTAACTTAGATTTAACGAATTAATCTTACATTTAGTATTCACAAGGTATATTATATGTTTTATTATTACCTATACAATAAGGTGTTTAGTATAACCTTTTATGTATCCTTACTTACATTTAATTTCCTAAATGTTTTATTTTTACACACATTCCCCCCATAGTCTATGTACAATCCTTTTATACTAAACTTCAATAAACTTAAGTCTTAAATACGTTTTAAATTGTTTTACAACCCTAAGGTTTCAAAGGAATAACTTAATAAATTAATTCCCTTTATTATGTTTTAGGATAAGCATTACATATTAACATAAGGTAAAATTTATCTAAGAGTTAAACTCTGATTCTTAAGTGAAATTGTTAATTATGTACTAAGATAATATATTCTGAAAAATCCCCATACCTTATATTCAAATGATATATTAATATTTTCAATGTTGTAAAGTAGATCAATATGATCTCTTATATAACCTAGTTTCACCTAACTAAAGGTTTTAAGGTTTTAAGTATCTAATTCCTATTTACAAACCTTTCATAAGTTCTAACTACTGAATACATCACTTAATTATAAACTCACATCCTGAATATTGGTAATAAATGTATTTTATATGGCTTATCTAATTCTAAGAAACTTAAGGATAATTATTTAGATAAATTTCCAAATCATAGTTTAATATAGATTATATCATAATCCTTTTAATGATTTTATCTTAAAACATTACATTATATTTCAATACCTTAAATGTTAAGAGATGATATAATCTAGACTTACTAATCCACTTCACATTTAGATGTAAAAGTATTACATTTATTTATTATTAACTATAGAATAAGATCTATTTGTGTAACATTTTATGTAATCTAATTACAAATATTCCTAAATTTTAACTTATTAATTTCTTAACCCAATTATAGATTTATATTGCGGTCATTGACTAAATATATACATGTTTTAATACTGTTTATAAATCTTAGAAATTCAAAGGTAACTCAAAACCCAATTTCATAACCATAAATTAATACCACCTCATATAATCTTTTATTAGTATCATGTAGAGGTTTAGTTTAACTCATTAATTCCTTCATGATATATTTTCCATAAGGTATTTTACTCCCTTTATTTATTTATTTATTTTATGTATATTTATTAGGATTAATTCAAGACATCCTTTATTTAGTTTTATTGCATCTAATTATTTATATTAACCTTTACACATAACTATATCCAATATATGGTTTATAAAATAAAGTATTTTCCTTAGTCCCAATTAAGTATATTAACCTCCACATTATATGATTAGTATAAATATAGATTAATTAAATTCCTTGTTTTAACATATGTTACTATTTTATTTTATAAATATATAATATATATGTATTTAATTTTACCTCACTTAAAAGTTGATACTCAAAAATATTTCTTAACATTCTGTATTAAATGTTAGTTTAGTCTTATTATATTATTTTCAACCTATAAAGTTTATTAATAAGCCATACTTTAATTTTTGTTACATTAAAAACCTTATATTATAAGGTAACTTATGAAAAACCTTAGAAATATAATTTTTAAACCTATTTCTTCTTGTCCAAAAATCCCCAAATTAAATATATAGCTACTATAACAATTTAGACATATTATAAAATTTTTATTTCATAAAAATATCATTTTAATTTAACCAAATAATTCCATAATACTCAGAACTTGTAAAAATTATAACTTACGTTTAAAAACTCAAAACCCATATTAATTTACATCATAATAAACTAGATTTTATAAGGAATCTATGGTTAAACTTTCAAGTCAAAACACATTCGGGAAGGCCATTAACTAAATTCAACAAGTTAGGGTTAAATTCTGAAATATTATAAAACTCGAAACACTCTTTATTATCCACGATCTAATCTCGGCCGTCTGTTCCTTTAAGTCCAGATCGGACGGCCCCTGAACGTTGAGTTCATCAGCTAATACAAAAACAAACTTGAGTACTAAATTCGATATTTCTCTCAATCCACAGAATGAAATCGAGTGATTCTTGTTTCATTGAACTCGAAATTTCCTTGCGGTTCTAATGATACCAATTTCGCTAGCTAACATGCAGTATACACAAAATACGATTCTGGGTTCGAAGTTAGGGTTCTAAGTGGTTTCGAATTTTAATCTGTCAAATTCTCTCAGTATAAAGCATAATAGACGAAATTGATACGTGGGTTTGGTCGAAAATGAGGAATAGATTAGCAACATCGGAAGAATTTGAAGAACAACTCACCGGAATTGCACAAACGAGGAGATTCAAGTTCGGGTTCTGGAAAAATATTCGAACCTTGCCTGTTCGAGTAGCCAACTTCGAAGCACTATAAGTTTCAGTACAAATCGAGTTAGGCTTTGTTCTTGGGCTTAATTGAAAGAGGAAACATAGCTCTACACATTGATAGCAAGAACTCACTCTAATTTGCACTACACCGAAAGAAATCTGAGACAAAAGTTATGAGTTTATACCTTGCATTTTCTGGAAAAATCTATGATTTTATGTGCTGACGAGTCGAGAACTTTAGGCACCTAAATCTTCCAAACGGTTGGGAATTGGCTGATTTCAGAGAAAACCAGAATTCTGGGTTACGAATTCGCAAGGTGGAAACTTTGGATCAATTTTCCCGTCGATGTAGGATGAGTTATAAGATGTATGAGTTATGGTTGGAAAGAGGAGATTAAGGAGAAGAGATTGCAAAAGACGGCACTCAAAAATTCCAAAAGAGGAGAAAGTTATGGAGGTCACAAGTTAGGGCGAAGTCAGTTGCGAAAAACGTGGAGAGAGAATTTATCTAAGTGTTGGGCGTGTGTCCCGAGGCGCCTGATGAGTCAGCAGACTTGCCACATCAGCATCATTTCAAAATTTTGGCTCTAAACTTCATTTTATCATAACTTTGGGTAGGATGATCCGTTTTTGACGTTCTTTTTATCAATCTTCATGGTTTTCCATAACCTATTTATTGGTATAGGTTTCATGTGCTAGTTTGACCATTTTCAAAAAGTCAACCCTAGCAAGGCTTAATAAGCTTTAAGGTTTCTAGGATTTTATATTGACTTTTATGTTTCATATCAATGCTCCCAATATTTCTAAAATCTTTATAATATAATTGGAGTGTCTAGGAATTTTCCCAAGATTTATTGACTTATAAATCTTGTTATTAAATTCATAATACTATATAATAATTTATAATAATTAAATATTTAATTGTATTCTTTAGAGTTAAATAGGAGGAATCCCCTAGATTAATTTCCATAATTCCATATATATTAATACTCATAATTCCATACAATAATTTAATATTCATAATTCCTTATACTAATTTAACATTCATAATTCCATATAATAATTTAATACTTAATAGTATTATTAAAGTTTAATAAAAGAAATCCCCTAAATTAATTTAAATTAATTTAGGGGTATTTCAGTTAACCCTAATCCTCCTCCTGGCATGAGGTGGTACATTACAGGCCGACACACGAGAGGACTTTGGCCTAGGGGGTCAGGTTCAAGGCATGCTCCGGGTGGGAGTAGTGGGAGTAGTGGGGGAGTTAGAGTAGTAGACATCATCTAAAACGTTCATGGTGTGTTTGTAAAATTTTATTTACATGTGTTGTAAGCTTAAACCATAACTTTTATACAATTTATTGGTATTTATCGTAATCAGTTTTTCCTATAACAATATAATCAATTAGAGTAGTTGTAACACCCCTCTTGATAAACACATAATAATCCCTCACGTAGCATAATTAAAGACGTCTTACAGCGGAAGATTAAACAACATTAACTCTCACACGGGTGTCACCTGCCATTACTCGCCCATGCAAGCAACGAAGCAGAAACTAAATCCAACAACCAAAACGAACAGCACTACCATACCGCTGTGACAACGAGATAAGTCCTATGCATCATACTAAGTCCAAAAACCATAACCATCGACAAGTGAGCATCTACCCAATCCTGCACTTCGGCTTCGACGATGATCAACAACCTGCAACATGCCATAAAGGCTTAGTGATAAACGCTGAGTATACGGGCCTGGACCCTATTGGTCACTTGTCATTTTAACCATCTTGTTATTAGATTGATTTCATGCTTTACCACTTTACATATATAATTAATACTGTAATAATCATGCATGAACACATAGTCATCCACCCAATCAATACAGTCATTACATATCACAAACAACAGTTGTATAAACGAATGTTTCAAATAATTACAGTACTGTGTACAATCGCCTTAGCGAACGGTTCCATATTTAATATTATTTGGCCTTCAAGGCCCCATCCATCCAAACCATGTTTAATTAATTACCATTTGGGCGTCATGTTAGGACAACCCGATTAACCTTTCCAATGGACAGTAGTCCTCCCGTACACACAAAGGTGCTCATGTTGCCAGAGGTCCGGAGGCCCCTGGTCGTTCACTTTGCCTCGTAAGGTGTCCATATAAAGGCCATAGTCGTGTACCAACAGCAGGTACCATCTGACTCACGATCCAATTAGGGCTTGTTAGGAAATTTCCTGGAGCGGAACCCGATCGGGTACCCCTCAGTGATCACAAATGCGCATCCAGGTAGTTCGTAAACTACCAGAATTCCTCCCTCATCTCATACCAATTCTCTCATAGGATTAAGATAAACTCTTAGTTTTATGGAGAATATAATTTATTAATTTGCTACCCAATGGGTCTCACGCATACCTAGATGTAGTCTAGGTTATATTCATGTTCGAGATCCATGCTCTAGAGACCGACATTGTCGTATCTCGTACCTAAGTGTTTTACTTAGGTTATTATATACCTAATATTAATACTAAGGGTATTATATTAAGTAACCATCGTGTCATCACATTAAACGCATATGTATGTTTATATAAGTCGATCTATAGTCGACGTAGTGTTAGTCCCATAGGACGCTAGCGCTTAATTAATAACGCAATAAGACACATCATCACATACACATAACCACACACATAACATGCAAGTTATCAAACATATCCGAGCCCTTCCTCAGGTCAACCCGGATCAAACCCTTCTTCACATACCGTACACCTTAGACCAAGGATGCGCAGTGTAGTCCACTAAGCTTGTCGAGCGCGCACGTCTGAAAGGCGATCTAAAAATACGAAGAATGCTAAGTGTCAATCCACATGACAAATTGACTCGATATTTCTGAATAATGTCAGCTCCCCAGTATTACATCCCCGGATTTCAACTGTTATTAGTTAAGGTACCGTTATCCTTTAAACTCCTTACTCGTAGTACGTATTAACACTCGGTTTAACAATGGAGTTGGTTTAATAAGAACGTCGTAGTTAACGTTTTCGGACGTAAGAGTTTATTTTTCTCCAACTCGTAGTAGTTTATAAGCGTTACGCTTTTACATAAGTTCATTCATTCTCGTACATTTAATTCAACTGTTTCATCGCATGCATAGGCACGTATTGTAACCTATAGTTGCATGCATAATATATTTTATAACCTATGGTTGCATGTATTCATGCATTATTTATCGTATAGTATTATTATCCCACCATTCATTATAATACATTGTATTATGTAACCCATTAATCTTGTAATATCTACAATTGAATTCACAAACTTATAACTTATAGTTTATAAACTATTTTCATGTAATAACCTTCACCATTATATTATATGGTTTCCAACCATAATATATATCCATCCTTATATACATAATTCTCGCATATGTATATATTTACCAATATAGGTAAGTTTCATGAGTTATAAAACTCTTATATCATACGTCACATTTTATCATCTTATGTGAGATGATTATTCCCATTAATTGTGTTATATTGCCACAACGCATATTAAGATCATCATCTTAATAATATATATAACATTTTATGTTGTATAATTTCAACTTCTAAGGTTTATTCCATATATACCTTAGTTTATAAATCTCATTTATTTATAGTTTGTCACATTATTTAATGTGAATACCCTTGTTTATATTAATTCCATTTAAACCACATTAATACCATATAATTGTTATAACATTTTTAACATTGTAGACCATAGTCTAAAATTCATTTTCCAACCTTTATAATTTCGGTACAGCACTATACTTTATTTTAAATTTCATTTTGACCACATAACATTATGTAATGTTATACCATATACTAATATCATATACTATGATATCTTTATCTTATATAATTTATAACATATAGTTTTTATACAAAACCAATGTTAATTGCCGAAAAGGCATATCCTTTTAAACCAATCTTATTAACTTACCATATCTTTATGTTTATTACAAAATCACCCCATAATTTATACCATGTTATATATACCATATAATATAACATTTTAAACCTTAATTTAAATATAACCTATAGTTATATATATTCCAAATTTCCGAATAGGACCTAAATTCTGTTCTAATTCATTTCTTAACCCACTAACTTTTTATAATTACAATTTGACCCAATTTACAACATATAGTTTTATAATATCATCAAAACTATATATTATACACTTATCTTATTAAAACACCTTATATTATTCTAAAGATCACCAAACTATACAAAAAGGTTATAAATATCATTCCTAGCCCCTAAACTCTCGGTATTTACATTTCCACCCCATTTTCTTTTCCAAAGTATAACAATGACATAATAACTATATATTATACATATATAGCTTATTTTAATTCCAAATTCAACCCAATAAAATCCTAAAAAATTTTAATAGCCCATGGGTGTTTAAAATACCATTGTACACCCTTAAGTTTCGGTAATCTCCATACATACCCCATATATTTTAAAAATGTTACAATTAAATACTTATCTCATTATATAACCTTAAATAAGTTATTTAACTTATCTAATTTGGTCAAAACCTACCCAATGGTCAAGGTTGACCTCCTTAATACAGCCTTGACCATTACTTTCTTAATTTACGGTTTAAACCCCTAGTTTCCAGAATTTACAAATTAACCCCAAAACTTTATAAAATCTTATAATTTTTATCTTGAATCTTTTTAACACCTAATTTTCGGCATTATTATTATTTAGCCCCCAAGTTTGATTTAATTATAGTTTAACCCCTTATAATTTGCGGTAATAATTATTTCTTACCTAAAACCTAATTTGAACTAAATATTCATAATTAAAATGGCCTAAAGTCCATGGCCTTATTACAAACATTGGCTCATAAAATAAATTACACATAAATGCCCCAAAATACATATAAGCTCACAGCCTTACCATGTTTTTTCCATGAATTACCAATCTTCTACATAAAGTTTAATTTTGACATTTATGTTACTTAATTACTTAGATAAATTTATTAACTCATTCCTTAACCACCTAAGGTCAAAACCAGACCCTTTAGGTTATGTTCACTCACGACAATTATGTAGGAATAGCCTCGGAACACATTTAACATATCAAAGTTAAGGTTTAAGTGATTTATACCTTGATTTAGCAAGGTTAAGACCTTGTTTGGTCTCGGCACCTTAAGGAAAATTTCTCCACAGCTTGATTTACTTGTCTTCATACAGAAAACAAGGCATGATTAAACTCCAAGCATATGAGCTAACCATGGGAAGTGATTTAGCACTTGAATTCAAGGTAAATTTACCTTAGAAATGCTAGGACCACAAGAGCTGTTCTTTGGCCTAGTTTTACAGAAGTAAAAGAGTATCAAAATATCTACTAAAACAAGCCTCAAAACCGGAATAACTCAGGTAAGAAGATGGCTAATTTTCACCTTGATTAAGATGCCAAAAATGGTGTTTTGGCATGGATATGGCTATTCCTTGTAGATCTTGGTATACCAACTGAATCCACATGAAAAGGAGAAGAAAATAAGGCTAAGGAACTATGGTTTACAACCGGAAATGAAAGGAATGAAGAAGTATGTGCTTAAAGCACATTTTTACCTTAAATGACCAAGACTTGAACTTCCCTCCTTCTACCTTGTTACAGCTGATAATCCCCCTTATTTTAACCTCAAAAACACACTACATACATGGATGGAAGTGATTGTAGTTTAGCTCAATGGAAAAAGGAAAGAAAGATGAAGAAAATGGACATTTTCATGCCTTAGAAGCTTACCTAGAGCAAGAGCTCACACCAGCTGAGCTTGGAGTCTCCTCACGGTCAAGGAGGAGCAAAAGAAAGGATTGGGAGCTGGTGAATACGGCTGGATCTTGTAATGGGAGAAAGTTAGTCTCTTTTGCCTTTAATGTCATTTTAGTCTTACTTTAGTGTAATCAATGCTTGGTGACTCATGTGTAGACAATTTAGGTTGTTTAATGGGTAGGAATAAAGCTTGTAGGCAGGCGGCAATGGGTGGCTAGGTGGATAAATGAGTCACACTTAATTAATGACATAATGGAGCATTATTGTCACTTTAGTAAAATAACAATGGTGAGTCATATCCCATTGCTTGGAATAGCTTGGAATCGGACATATAACAAGGGAAACAGCCTCTTAAAATCGGCAATGACACATGGGGTGGTCAAGTGGGTAGACAAGCTTTAATTTTTTTATGTTAAAGGTATACTTTTCTTATTTTATTAAAAGTAAAAGGTGTATTATTGTATAATGGCTAAGTTAGGTAAGGTGAGTGTGATGGACAGCTGTATGGCAGGCTCTACTTGGTCAATGGTCAATGTTGACCAACTTAGTCAAAGGAGACTTAATTTTACATTATTTTATTATTATATTAATATTTTAATGTAAAAATTGTAAATCTCTAGATTTAGAGTTACCAATGTGATATTAATGAGTATATATATTTATTAGAGTATTTATAGGTGTTTCATTGGGTTATATAGACCCAAAACACATTTCCGAGACATTCCCGGGACTTTCGGGACCTTTTTGTGCTTTAAGCGTTTCTCCCCGAAATTTTGTGTATTATTGTAAATCTAACTTGAGAATTCTCTTTATAATGTTAATTAATGGTGGTAGGAACTCTAAGAATGATTTATTTAGGGTTTCGTGCCACTTCGGCATTCCCGGGCCTTTTCTAGGGTTTGTGGGGCCACAAAGGTTCCTCCAGACACTTTTTGTTTAATTGAAAATCACCTCCATGTATTTTGTTTTAAATGATATATCATGATAATTAGTTGATTTTGTATGAGTTTTATAGCTTGTATAACTTGGTTAACCCAAGGTCCGGCTTAACGCACCTTTTTGACCTTAAGGAGTTTAGGTGCGTTTTTAATGCCAAAGTGTTTATGTGCTTTCTTATGGTTTCATAATCCCACAAATAGACCTTTAATTACCATTATTTAATTATTTAATGGTTAGGGGTATTTCAGTAGTAGTATTTATGTGCGCCACAGTTCTGCAAGCCATCCCTGGACTAGTAAAATACAAATTGGTTTAAAACAAATTTAAATGAGCGTTAAAAACATAACCTTTTTACTTGTCTGTCCCACTGAACTTAATGTAAAGACTAACATATATGAGCGCTAATAACATAACCTTTTTGCTTGTTTGTTCAAGTGAACTAAATGTAAACACTAATATATATATAAGTGCTAATAACACAACCTTTTTACTAGTTTGTTCCATCGAACTAAATGTAATGACCAACATATATGAGCATATAACAACATAATCTTTTTAATTTTCATTTCCCCTTCACCGTACTTGTTGTTCCTTTTAAAATGTTGTTTCACTACTCATACATAACCACATTTGCTTTATTTTTTCGTGTGCACATATAAAATGTGAATTCCGGTTGCATTACATATCAACTATGACCTAGAGGCGGATACTTCACGTGGAACTTCTTTTCAATAGTGATCGACATAGACATTCCCTTCCTGGACATCCTTTGCCCAGGGAAGTCATCCATTCATGACACAATTCGTTCCATCTCTATAACCCGCATACGGCGGCGTGCACACGGTAATCCCGTCATACTTGTCATGGTACACACTTCTGCCAGTTCACCTTCATGATTTTTATTACATCTACCATGATGATGCTTGCTAACAAGATTTTTGTAGGGATAAAGGATGTACAAAAAGAATGGAAAAATAGAAGAAAATATAAAATAAACCTACAACTCTATACGGGTAGCAAAAATCCTGGTCGGAATACAGTGTGAGTAGATTACGACCGAGAGTATCGAACCCAAGGGACTTAATAGAAAATCAGTCCTAATCCTACTAAAAGCCTATTCTAAAACAGGGGGAATTGAAAATGACAATTAACTAAAACTACTAACTAAATAAACTAACTTTGACTCGGGATGATATTCAATGTAAGGACAAGTGTAGTTATAAGCCAAACCACAATGTTTCGAAATTTATCTGGCAAAATGGCTTGCCGGATGTCATGCCGGACAAGAGATGCACGACACCTTCAAATTCTTTGAATGTACCGGACACAAACCACCCGGCATCACATCCGGCACCTCTCAAGTTGTGAATGGTACTTCATGTTTCTGGTCTGACAACAGGACTCACTACCCAAATTTTGCTCCGTGCATATCTCATGCCTCGAAACGAACAAGATAATGGAGAATAACAGATTAATCCCAATCTCCAGTCATGTTGCCCACTTTTCAGAACAACACCGTCGAAGACCACTAAGGCCCCTCAACCCATTCTACTTTTGTCTTGTGAACCTCAAATAGAATTTAGAAGAAAGAAGAACAAGTAGCGTTCTCATTCTACTTGGATGAAGACTAAAATCTTAGTTGATGAAACTTGCATTTTTATTAATAACTATAAGAGTAATTACAAGGAAGATCATCCCTAACCAAAGAACTAACCAGGAACTCTACTTCACCATCCACCCAAATACAATAAGAGAATACAAAGGGGAGAAAGGAAATGGTCATAGCCTTAACCCGACAAGATCTTCTTCTTCTCTTCGCGTGGATGGATCTGCAGAATTTCCTTGGACACCAACAATGGAGTGGGACATAAATGGAGTTGGGAATGGAGTGTATAAGGGTGTTGGAATGTGACATTTGATGCAGCCCTTCGGCCTATTTATAGGCAACAATTTCTCCTTGTGCCGGGTGGCATGCCGGGTGAAAGTCATCCGGCACCACGTGTTAAATATGCGTAACCGTTAACAGTCAAAAATGCCAGGCGAAACATTGCTTGTGCCGGACACGATACATCCGACACCATACCCGACAACAGTTGGACTGTCAGTTGTAAATAACTGCCATCGCTTGGTCAACCGTGGTGACTTTTCACATATGTGCTAGATAGGATGTACCCGGCAACATGCCCGGCAGGGCTCCTTTTCTGCTCCAGGCCTATGTCGTGCAGGAGACATCCGGCTTCATGTCCGGCATCACCTGTATTTTTGCCTAGGAATTCGTTCCTTGCACAAAAAGCTCACAAAACATAAGTCTGTACAAATAATATACTTTAATGCATAATATAACATAAATAACATTTGCTTAACCTTATTTAGATTAATATACTCCTAAATCTAATGCATAAAATATGATAAGTCTGCGGCTTATCAACGCTCATGTTGTAGTAATTTGAGACACTTCAGAGACACACGACCCAGCAGACTGAGAAACGGTATTCACTAGTCTTGTCGAGCGAGAACTTCATGTCCCGCTTGAATTCAAAATGTTGTCCCTCGACTTGTGAATACTCTCAAAGGCAGTGTGTAGTGATTCGGTAGATGTGTGAAGCTAAGCATTTAGGGGTGAATGAGGGCTTTCCACCCATGCACGTTCAAATAATTAATTAGAAAGATATCGGACAATAAAAATTGTAACACAAATTTACGTATTGATAATTATTAAGGCACAAATTAGTTGATGCATTACTAAAGTGCAGGACTCTTTTAACCCATATCTCAGCAAATTTCTCACGATGACATTACCATGTAGTATCCAAATACATGGCAAACTGATGATCAGTTCCATACTTCTTAATTAGCGGATCTTATTCTTTGTCATACTATGTGATAGTAAGAGCATAAACAAGTCTGTGCCAGCGATGTACTACTTTGGTGCCTTTGTTCCCATAGTGCAATAGCCTCACGACTTTGGCCTCCACATTCCTACCGACATGCCACCAACATAGTAGGTGGGGAGCACTTGGAATGACCATTGTGAGTGCTTTCACTAAGGCATGTTCATTATCAGTTACAACAACTTCAGGAAGGGAACTCATCAGCTTCACCAATTGATGAAACATCCTAGTGCAGGTAACCTCATCTTCTCTCACCATGAAACTGAATGCAGTGTTGAAGTTTTTGCTTGCTAACGTGACTTTGACTAACTCAACAAGCAAAATCTTGTACTTGTTTGTCTTATAGGTGCCGTCAATTAGCACGACATATGGAAACATCTTGAACATTGTAAGAGTGGACAGGTACATGATGAATATGTGCCCCAACCTAGAGTTATCCTCTATAAAACAACATCGTAACATAAATTTCTTAAAACATTACAACACCAAAACAATTACTTTAAAGAAGTTGGGACATGTACTATGATCTTTCTCTGACCACCAGCTACAGTTACGACTATCGAGCAAATGCACAGTTAATGTAAACAATGGAAGAGTGTAATTAATCAAAAATCTAACAGATGAAACACAAACTTGTTGAAACAGTCATCTTAGGTAAACCCGCTCAAATTAAGTTATAAACGGTCCCAAAAATGTCAAATACGGTCACAAAAAGGTCAAAATTGGAAAAAATAGCCTACACTGGTCAAAACTGGCTGAACCGCCTAGTTTAGCGTTGACACCCAATGTTGGGCAAAATCTATATAAAGAAATATATAAATATGTGCAAATAATAGGAAAGTACACCTAATTTGTGTAGTACAATAACTGTCATATCCACAAGGAAATTGGTTTTATCTCCCTAGCTCGGTACTTAGTGAATTAAAACTTTAAATTGGGTGTTTAACCAGAGGGAATCTTAGTGGTTGGAGTTGAAACGATAAGAATACCAAACATGCAAATTAAATTGGTGTTTTCATAGAATGGATGAAGATGTGCCAAAGGATAATGGTAATCACCTAAATCAAATAAACATGCTCTTAATCCTACCTCACTCTAGTTGTGTATTAGAACTAAAATAAAGACTCTTCAAATCATGAACATCAAATCTAACCTATTTAATTACCGCTCTTAATTCAAAGTAGGTTCAAGTCACTAGATAGCATTAATCACAAATTCTTAACAATAGCCCAAGGTTATACCAACTACTCTAGAAGACAGAAGCTAGGGTTTATCTCTTCCTTGGCCACAACCCGTACCTCAAAACCTAATTTTTCTAGGAGCTACCATAAATGCAATAGGTGATCATTCTAGAGCATTAAATGAGCATTGAAGGGATAAAAAAACTATATATTAAATGAGGTCAGGTATTACCAACACATTTAGGGATTTGAGGTCAAAAACCCATTTTAAGGTTCAAATGGAGTCTACTCTGACATTGAAAGGTAAAAGAAAAAAAGAGTGAGAAATAGCCATTAATGACTGAGATCTTCAATAGAGGTGGAGTTATCCTCCTCTTTCTTCTTCCTCTTTTTTCCCTTTATTTGCTCTCTATTTGGGGCTGGAGGGGTGCATAAGTGAATGAGAGAAAATTTTCTTTTGATTCCATGTTTTAGCATAATTTTAATTTTGCTCTATTTATGATTGCAAGAGAAACACTTGGACCACAGTGACGCGGCTCATTCTTGTTCCTTCAACTCTGATCTAGGGTTGTCATTTGGACACATTCCTGGACCAGGGTCAAAAAGAGGTAGAAATTTTGCGTACCTTTGGTTTATGTATATATGCTAACAGAGAAATTGTTAGGATAAACTATATACATAAAAAGAATAAAATAATAACTAAACCTACAACTCTACTACGGGTAGCAAAATAAAACCCGGTCGGAGTATAGTGTAAATATATTATGACCGAGAGTATCGAACCCAAGGGACTTATAGAAAATTAGTCCTAATCCGGTAATACCTATTCTAAGACAAGGGGGGAAAATAAAGGTTGATTCTAAACTAAGAAAATAAACTAACTTACTAATAATTTGTCCTAGATTCGGGATTAAATCACCAAGTAACAGTATGATCACGCAATGAACTTCAAAACTCGAACTTAACCAAACAACTTGAAAGCGCCGGACATCCTGCCGAACACCAGATGCACGGCACATTCAAAGACGTTGAATGTGCCGGACACAGGAGACCCGGCAGTACACCCGGCACGTTCGTGTGTGAAAACCATTCTCTTGCTTCGGGTCTGACAACAAGAAACTCATCCCTATTAACAAATCGAGCATATATCATGCCACGAAATGAACAAGGAAATGGGGGAAGATGGGTTAATTCGAAATCTCTTATGCTAACCCTAAAACATAGATGAAAACATCAAAGACCACTAAGATTAGTCTAACCTATCCTACTCTTGGGCTTTTCTTCCTCAAGTAGGATTTGCACAAAGGGAATGAGGGATCAACTAATTCCCTTGCAATAAGAACCAATATCTTAATGAACGCTTGAAATTATATGAGATAATCATAGTGTTTACACGAAGGAATTCATCCCTAACCAAGAACTAACAAGGATTTCTACTTCACCATCCACTCAAATAAAGAAGAAATACATAAGGGAGAAGGAGATTGGTTATAGCCTCAACCCTGACAAGATCTTCTCTTCTTCTCGTGGATGGATCCATAGAAATGCCTTGGACACCAACACTTGGAATGTGGGCGGAAATGGAATAATGAATGAAGTATAATATGGTGTTGAAGTGTGTTCAATTGTTGCCTTCCTCGGCCTATTTATAGGCATCAAATGTGTCGTTGCCGGGCGTCGTGCCGGATCACCAGTAGCCGGCACACGTGATAAATGCGCCCAACTGTTAACGGTCGAAACCGTCAATTCCGTGCGAAACAGTGCATATGCCGGGTAGGATATACCCGGCATCATACCCGGCAACATTCTAATCACCAACGGTCAATAACTGCTATCGCTTGGTCAACCGTGGCGACTCTTCACTTATGCCGGATGGAATCTACCCGGCATTAGGTCCGGCAAGGCCTCTTTTCTGTTCTGTGCTTATGTAGTGCAGAAACTACCCGGCATGGAGTCCGGCTTCAACTGAACTTTTGCCTAGAAAATCATTCCTTGCACAGAAAACTCACAAAAACATAAGACTGTACAAATAATATACTTTAACACATAATAAGCATAAATAACATAAATATAACTTTATTTAGATAAATATAATACTAAATCTAGTGCATAAAATATGATAAGTCTGCGGCTTATCAATATATACCCGGACACAAACCTGGACAGGGAACTAAAAGAGGTAGAAACATTGGTCTGGGTTTTCATTCCAGACAAAATCCTACACCATACTCCGTAGTAGACAAAAGTTGCGTCCGCTCATTGGCCCGGGTCTGTATTCCCAGGCACAAACCCGAATAGAGTCCAAAATGCACCAAAATTGTCATTTTGCTCTTATTTGGTCATATCTTGATCTCTAACCTCTAGACATGCATTCCAAGATCTTGTCCAAGTACCCATACAACTATTTTTGCATCTTTACTTCATGCTCTGTTGAGCTTTTACCTAAATTATCACCAAATTGTACAAGTTCACAAAATAATAATGAAATACTCTATAAAGTGGTAAAGATATGTAATAAACTGAATGACATTGAGGTGAATATAAACCCTTAAATTACATATTTTCACTACTTACCACCTACAACAAAGGGTGAGCATCGACACCCGCACTCTTTAGTCGTCGTCAACGACTTGTCTCCTTGGCGGCCGTCAAATACCAGGCGTTGACGCCGGCCCTTGATAAGTGGTGAAAATATGCATTTATAAGGTTTATATTCATCTGCATTTTACTTGGGTTATAACCTATTTTCACCACTTTATAGAGTATTTGGTAATTATTAGTGAACTTATACATTTTTATTATAATTTAGGTTAAAACTCATTGGAGCACGATGGAACGATGAAAAGGAGTTGTTCAGGTGCTTGAATGAGACTTTAGGATGTGTGTCATGAGGTTAGAGATTAAAAAAGGACCAAAAGGGAGCAAAACGTTCATTCTAGTGCATTCTATAATGTGTCCAGGCCTACAAATCCAGACCAACCATGGCTGAAGTCTCTACCAAGTTTTAGATATGGTCCGAGATTATGTCTGATTGTACAGTATCGGACCAACCATCGCTGAAGCCTCTGCTAAGTTTTCAACCTGGTTTGGGTTTGTGTCCGAGTCTACAAACTCGGACCACTCTAGCTGAACTATCTACCAAGGTTTAGACCTGGTCCGGGTGTGCGTTCAGGGAAACAACCCCGATCAAGCATCAACATCTGTAAATCAGCCATGACAGTGTGGTCTGGGTCTGTTTCCCGGATGGAAACCCGGACCACACTTCAATTGTGCCCCTAAAGTCTGCTAAAACACTGAAGAATGAGAAAATAATTCTCATTCAATTTCAGTCGGCTCTAGTCCCATTTTCCACAGAAAGAGACGGACGAGAGAGGAGAAAAGAAGAGGGAAAGAAGAAAAGAAAAGAAAAAAAGGAAGAAGAGAAGAAAAGATCGCCTTCACCAACCATCTGCACTCCATTAATGGCTTCTTCTTACTCCATTGTTCTTTCTATGTCTTCTATGTTTGTGTAAACTCCATTTGGGCTCTAGGATGGAAATAATATTGAGTTCTCCATTTATGCTTGTAAACCTTATCTCATTTAGGATAGTTTTTTTATCTCCATTAATGCTTCATTAATGTCTTGGATTGATCACCCATTGCATTTATTGTGATTTCTAGCAAAATTAAGGTTTGAGCTAGAATTTGGGATATTTGGGGATAAAGCCTAACTTTCATTTCTAGAATTAGTGAGTGGAACTTTAGGGCTATTGTTAGGAGCTTGAAATTAATGCTATCTAATGGCTTTAGCCTTCTTTAAATTAAGAGGTTTTATTAATTATGTATGATTTGGTTAATCCAAGATTTGGAGAATCTTTACTTTAGCTCTAATAGATAACTATGATGTGATATGTTTATGAGTATATTTGGGCATTTTAGAGGATTTCCCGCAATCCGATAGTACTTCCCCTTCAAAATGATCACCAACTTGAAATCATTAAGCTTGCTGTCGGCTTTAGAAATAAAAAATTCTCACTCCCTAAAGCAAAATTTGAGGAAATAAATAAAATGAAAAGGTCGTCGCCTTTCTATCACTGAATGCATAAATGTGCGTACCAAAGTGAAGCCATTGTTTTATCTCAAAATTTTCAAATACTTGAGGAAAAAACACTTTTTTCCCAAAAATGATTTTTTAGCAATACTCCGATTGAAACTCACCCATTTTTATTTATTTATTTACCTACTTTGCTGCTTTATTTTTATTTCATTTTATTCTGTACTTATTCATCTATCCACTTTTATCTTGTTTGTATTTAATTATATTGCATTTTGTTTATCTTGTTTATTTTACAATTACTTATTCATGTTCACCTTTATTATTATTATTGTTATTTCTATTCAATTGCTTATTTTTTTTATTTTACTTATTTTCATCTTGTTTATTTTGAAATACATTCATTTCACCGATAAAACATTTTAGTTTCACTCAGCATTCTCATCTTGAGGCATTAGTGTTTTCAAGGAGATTTACTTAGTTTAAGTTATGTGTCATATATTATTTCCTACGTTTTCTTATCTAAAATTTTCACTGGTGTAACTAGCAAGCATAGGCATTTGAGCACAGATATCCTAGGGACACAATTGTACGCTTATTCCTAAACTTGTACGCTCAGTCGTGTTTTCACTTCTCATAGTCGGAATCTAAAAAAACTTTATGATTTTACTCTTCCTTCAAATTCTTCTATATATACACCCTTACCCTCTACTATCTCTCCACAACATTTCAAACTCTCAATACTCTTCATCTCTCTACAATTCTCTTTAACATCTCTCTAGAAGCTGTAACCAGAGCGGAAGCGGGAGTGAGAGGATAGCCGGTGCGTGAGTCCTAGATTTTTGTCCAGATTCACTAAGCCAGGTTCTTTTCTGTCATAATTTACAGTTTTGTAGCACTATATAGGAGCAAAAGTAGCAAAATTAGAGAAAAAAATCAAAATTGGAACTGGCTCGTGGGTCGTTTTAGTGGACGCGGGCACAAATAGAGTGCAGACGGCGCGGGCGCTGGTCGTTCCTTCACGGCGCAGGCGTGGCCAAAGAAAGGCTGGCGCGGGCACACCCTGAGAGAGGCGCGCCCGAGCACGGCCCGAGAGAGAAGGGTGCGGGCGCGGCCAAAGAAAGGAGGGCGCAGGTGCGGGCTCCAACTGTCGGGACACATTTTTTGACTATTTTCTGACTTAATTACCTGTTTTAGACATTTTGTAGGTCTATTGACATGTTTTTTGACCTATCCTGCATGGTTTAATCAGTTCCTCGATGTTTACGAATGTTTAAATGTTATTGACATTGAACTACGGTAATAAGTATTCATATGACCGGTATTGACAAGCGTCGACCTATCTTGACTAACTTTAAATGTAGTTTAATTAACTTTTACGGTAAATAGCACATGACAGGAAAGATTAAGAGTATTTTCATTGGTATATTTGATGGTGGTAGGGGTAGGGGTTCATTTGAGCGTGGCGAGAGTTCATCGTAGGCCCTTATGACCCCTACTGACCTGGCTATTGCAGAGAGGAGGTGTACACATTACGCCAATGCTTTGGCCAGGAGGCGTAGGGCTGGCAAGCGTGTGCGTAAGCTGGAGAAGAGGAGGCGTGCGAGGTTGGGGTGGCAGCAGGGACCGGAGCAGCAGATGGTGGATGCCGACTCGTTGGTCGGCGATGAGACGCTAGTCGTGTGGGTTGATAGTCCTTCTTGGCCAGCACTCGCACATAGCGGGATGGCTGACATATCATATCGGAAGCCGGAGCCTGATAACAAGGAATCAGATGAGTTGGGTTCTAAGGATGAGGGTAGACGTCTGCCCCTTAACATAGGTTGTAACACCCCAACTAACATTAACATACTTACAATAAACTGCAGCGGAAAAACAATCCTCATCACATTACTTAACTCGTTGGTGTTACACGCCGTTAGCCACCCACGTGGCTAACAAGGCTAATACGCATACATTGTACCGGTCTGATGGGCTAAATTCCCGAGCGACTACACATTATTATCCCTTCCCATTAACAACACGACATACACGTACCTTCCTGCTGTACCGAGTATTTATAAACTGATGCCGATGACAATTTCGGTCTTACTACACCTACTGTACATATACAATTTAAATAATTACCCATGTACATCGACTACCCCGTCCTACTCTCGAACGGCTCCAGCTCTTTGTACCTGAAATAGGAAAAGAAGAGAAAGGGTGGCCCCCAAGGGGCTCAGCACCTTTGCTGGTATGGTAATCCCGCAGCCCACATGCTACCGGGCCACGCACAACTAATTGTCGTCTTAGCATGCGATTGATTATATTTAAATCATGTATGCAACTGTAAACACACAACACAAAACATTTCACCTCAATGGCTCAACAAACGGATAATACATCCTTACTTGATAGGTCACTCATGGTATTCATTACTCCTAGAGTGTTCCTCCTCTACTGGAGCTACTTCCTTAATAGACGACTCTTACCCATAAATCGGGTTATCCTTAAACGTCTCTTGTCACAAACTGGGATTCATTTCCATGATCCACACACTCCATATCTTACAACATACATCATTCCTAACATAACAAACATAACAACACTTTTCACATTTCAACGTGCACATAATAACATCACAATAGTATTTGCATCACAACAACATCACATAACATAACGGGAACAGTCCTCTTAAGAACCGACCCAGACATTGTTAATTCACTGGTGAGCCTAGAGAATGGTGTCACCCTCATGGTAAGCTCGTTATACAATAACAACAACACTCATTACCGTCCTAATAGTCGGACGAGTAACTTAAGTTAAGATGGTTCGGGTTGGAGGCCCGAACACACCACCAAACACATGTTCCCCCTAGACCAATCATAAGTCAGAATAGGAAAGCTTTGGAGTAAGCTTGTGGGAGATTGAAGACCGGGAAAGGAACTCAATCTTAACATATAAAGGGTCGAACCTGGAATGACAACGACCCCCGTCCTCACACGCGTGGCCGGAACATGACCGGACTCCTCACCCCCCATTAGTACATATAAACTTATAAATAGTAGTTAGAGATCCATTATGGAACCTATCACATCCACAAACCATACGGTATCATGACCGAGTTAAGCAAACAAGGGAGGTTCACACACTTGCATTCAACAACAATATCCAACTAACTCACACATAGCCGTGGTTAGAACGTTCCCAAGGTTTGGGCCGTTAACTCCGAATACCGATCTCTCACGTGTTCCTAGTTCTAGTTAGCTAAGGTTTAACACTTATTTGAGGATAAACGGTATCGGAGACCAGATGCGCCACATAAATGAATTACTATAAACTCATTACATGTTTTAATCTTACAAGGTGGCAAACACTCAGAAAAACACATTGGCATACAAGCCGGTGTAATCCGGTAGGACACAGGTTGCAAGAAAACCATACCTGTCACCGGAGTCCACTTTACCACGTCCACTTATGTTCTCGAGCAATTCTCGAACACTGTTAACATTACGTGTGTTTTTATTAACATCGGGGTAGCATGATTATTTAATGTCCAATGCTTATAACTTCTCCCCGTTAACTTAGTTACATAACTTTACATTTTAACTTGTTTTACTTTTACATTCTAATACAACCTTTCACCCACTTAATTGTCATTAAAACTCACCTAGCATGTCCTTAACATTCTTATAACCTCATTACTTAGTAATCACCATTTTTAGGCAACTTTTCCCAACTTAAAGCAACATTTTTGGTCCAGATTGTGGCCTGTCCAACTTGTGTCCGAACCTCCAAGTTCGGACGCAAGCCGTGACTTTAAACTGAAAATAGACACACGTCCGAACTTGTGTCCGGACTTCGGAAGTTCGGACGTTAGTCGAGAATCTCTTAATGCGGAAATCCATGCGTCCGAACATGTGTCCGGACTTCCCAAGTTCGGACACAGTTCGAGTGTGCAAAATTCTTACCCAACAGAGCCTGTCCGAACTTCCATGTCCGGACGGAAGTTCGGACAAGGCAAAATGCTCAATTTCCAAGCCTTTAAACACTTAGCCAAATTCCTCCAAAGCCTCCAACACTTATAGTATCTACTCCCTAGGTTCCTAAGTGATGTTTCATGCCTGTTCTAACCATTATACCAAGACATATCTTCCACACAAACATCATCATCCAAACATCATTTCTTACAAATCAAAACTCCTTATGTCATTCTTACAATTCCTTTTCCAAGCTTACACTTTCTCCTCAATTTACCAAAGTTTGCCTAAGTCTCAACTTAAGTCCAAAATGACTTTGGTATATACTAAAACCCCAAAGTAATGCCTAAATCCATATTACACTCTAGAACACTTCCTAGTTCACCAAAATTCCTTTGAAACACTTTGAACTTCTTATACATTTTCCTAAATTTTGACATGGGTTCTCTTAGCAAATCATCATTCCAAAACTCATGGTTTTCACCACTAAACATTCAAGAACACCTAAATCCATCAAAAACACCATCACACACAAGTCTTCACCAAATTTACACTACATCACAATATAGTGCACCATTAAAATCGCTTGGCACTTAGGCCCTTAAATAGCATGGCTCTTAGGCCCTTAAATTGCATAAACCATAAACACTGAATTTCCCACATAAATAATGCCTTTGACCTGCAAATACACCCAACAATACATATGCCCTTAATAAACTCCTTGAGAGCATTTCACTAGGTCATTCACCTTTGGCTCCTTAGATCATTTTAACAAGCAATATAAGCTCATTTCTCCTAAGGCATTAAACAACGTTAGATTAGCATATTTACCTCTTTTCCACACAAACTTCTTTCTTGTTTCCTTATAAAACCGGTAAGGTATTTGATTCCTTGTCAACTACTAAACAATATATAAACATTGAAATGAGTATACAAGCTTTAAGCTTCATCTCATTGTAAACCCTAATTTTACATTGTTTCAAAAACATTAATGTAGTTGTTTTACCTTGATCTTTGAAGAGAGTTTGAATATCTATCAAGAGAGGACTCCACCTAGTCCATGAAAGGTTGGAATGAAGCTAGAACAAAGTCACACAAGGAGCACCATCAATGTGCATTTTCGGTCAAGGTAAAAACATGGAAGAAACTTGATTTTTCTTTGAGATTCCTTACCTAGAAGCAAAGGAGAGTAATAATATGTAGAAAGGTGAGCTCAAGCTCCTTCAATGGTGAATCTCCATGGCACCAAAATTGAGTTCTTGAAGATTTGAAAAGATAGAAGTGTAGAGCTTGGTCTAACTAAGACAAATATGGTCTTAGAATTTGATTTGGAGCATGGAGTTGGATTTGGCAAGGAAATGAAGATGGAGAAGAGAAGTTGCCATAGCAAATCGTAAATGGAGGAAAGGAGAAGATGAAGAAACCGTGTGAATACAAGAAGGAAAGAGAGAATGAAGTTAAATTTGCTTTTGTTAAGATATTTATGTAAAAAGCAAAATAGTACTTTACTTTAAGCTTTACTTTACTTATTTGATTATCTTTTACAAGTTGGTGACTCACACCTTGAAAAACCGGCCCCCATATAGTTAGAAGGGTATAATAGTCTTTATTTGTCAATTTAATTACTTATGATAACATATGTTACAAACTAGCTTATAAAAATCACTATTCACAAAAACAAGGCACATAGAAGTGAAATTTTTGATTTCCTATTGATATAGACATCCAAATGTGATACTATATAGTACACATATATATTTAAGAGTAATGATGGACATTTAGCCACTCAAAACTCATTTACAAGACAATTTTTCAAAAATGTGCTTTAAGACTCCTTAAAGCACTTTTTGTGTCTTAACTTGTTTTCAAGCTTGGTTTTCTTTGGTAATTGATTTAATATGTTCATTAACATATTTATAAGATATAGGTATGACCATTAGGTCTTATACAAATTTATCCCAAGCTTAGAGCACTTTTTAGCCCATATTGACCTTAAGGTATTTATTTATGTTTTGTTTGGTTCCAATGTCTACCAAGGTTTCCTAAGGACTTAATTAGCCCTATTAAATCATAATTGAATATTATTAAGTCTTGGTAGGCTCTTTGGGTCCTAACCAAGTTCACTCCAAGCTTAGAGCATGTTTTTGCTCACACCGTGTCTTAGTGTTTTATTGTGTTTTAACTATGGTTTAAACTATACACTGATGTTCCTAAGGCACTTTTTAGCCTTTAGATACCATATTTAAACATTTAAACAACATACCGAGGTTTGGGGTATTTCAATCTACCCCCCTTAAAAGAACTTCGTCCTCGAAGTTTACACTTCCCTCACATCTTGGATTAGAATACGGGAATTACTTTAAAATAAACTTCCATTACCAAACACTCTTTACATCCAACCTCGGACTTGACGGTCAGGGCAACATATCCACATCCATACATAACCACCTCGTAACATACTTACATGATTACCTCGGACTCAATGGTCCGGGTACCTTAACCGTATTGTATTTACATAATAATTCTTAGACTCTCAGGTCTGGGTAACATAACAACAGTTAGACTCATAGGTCTAAAATAATATTTCTTACTCATACCACACAACATGTCTTAGCATGTATAACAAACCGAAATGCCTTTTCCATCTCTCCATGGGCTCCAATCCCATGTTGAGTACATATACACTGTGATCCCGCAGAACCCGGTCGCGATGGACACCTTCTGGTCCCCGTTCCTTTGGGAGGTCAAAACAATTGCATACATCTTTAAAATATACTTCCCATGTCACCGGTCCGAAGACAAAGGCTCATACGTCCTCAGCTCGTGAGCAAGTACTACAAAAATATTCCTTACTAGGTTAAGTATATAAGAGAATCCTTTACTCAAAATATGAATCGACCGTTTTGGAAATGCCATTGAAAAACCTTTTGAAAACGCAATTCAACTCCAAGTTCAACTCATGCTCCTTGTATCTTTCTTAACGTGGTTGTTTGTGACCACTTACAGGGAGCTTCAAGAGTCATCCAACCCTGATGTGATCAGCATCAGTGTTGAACTATCTTTCGGCCCCAATTTGTGTTCGGCTTCCCTTGATCTCATGATAATCAAGTTTCACCTCCCACTTCATTTTCAACCAACAACTAATTCAAGCATATTCCATTTTCTATCTTTTAATCCTTCTAGTCATAATCATTACATCTCCCAGGGATAGAACTCCATCTATCAATCATCACTCAAATCCAACTTAATTCAAGTTACCTAGGGAATTTAATTCTCACTAGGTTCTATGTCGGTCTCATACCTCTTCATAAATCACAACACTGTATATATATACATATTTTTTATCAAAATACAATACATGGTTTACATTTATGCACCGTCGGGGTTTTAGTTCCCCGGGAGTTTCTTTACTCCCTTCACTTGTACTCTCACACACCACTGTTAACAAAATAAACACACTTCCCACAATGGTATTCGCATCTTCTGTGCGCAATTACCACAATTTAACCACGAATGAATGCGTATGTTTATATAACACACGCGCCCACCATCATAGAAAATCATTTTTGTGCTATGCACAACATAGTTCACGTACACTTGTACGATAAAACACACTAAGCGGCTTTACGCTCTACCCCCCTTAAAAGGGGTTACGCCCACGTAATCAATTACTAAACATTGGATTAAAACGTTCTGCCGTCGTGAAGTGTTTTAACTTCCACGCGGTCTATTACACAATGGATTCTGATTAGAGGATCTTAACCATATTGGCGGTTTAGTTCCTAAACCAAGAATTCTCATTGGAGTTTGTTTAAACTCTTAGTTAGTTTCGATTCTGGCCTGTTAGGCTTCTAGGCGTTAATAATTAGCCATTCACTCATGTTCACCATGTACATTCAACACTTGAATCACTGGCTCACTAGTTTCTGCTGCGAAACTCTAATAACTGTAGAGCTTAATTGCCCCATTTGTTATCCCCAATTGTCACCTTCATCTTGGTAACAATGGTTTCTCAACCGACGCGTGGTATCTCTTACCGTTAGCGAATTCGGTGAGTTATAAACTTTCTATCCACTTCCATAACAATTTACTGTGTAAATAGTTATGTATTTCACAATGATTGACTTGTTCCCTTCCGACTTACTGTCGGTTGAGATTGAGCTACTACCTAGTGTGTAGTGCTCTCTCAGCTATTTACAACATTTGGGGTATATTCCATACCGATATTTGGCAGTTAGTGCTACTGTAGTCACTTACTGTTAATCATGTCTCCACATTTGGTTTTGTACAGTACTCCTTTATTGGTGCGGTCTTGCATTTCCTATGCATCGGCCATTATAACATTATTGCTCCACAATTAACATGTTCCCAATTCCTAGCTATCCCACTCGATCATTACTGTGCAAGTGCAATACCAAAACACTCAGTCATACAGAGTGCAGAGGCGTAAACTCTTGACAGTAAATCTCTTATGCGATTCGCCATGGAATTCACACTGAGTTTCATTGAGGTTCCGATCTCGTAATACTGGCTACTGGCTTACTGCCGAGTTTGTTTATCATAACTGGTCTTATCTGTCACATTATTACTCAATAACATTGATACAACGGTCGCCCGCTGCGAACCGTGCTCTTACTCATCGCATAACAATAACTTACATGGTATTTACTATCTCATTAACTTCCGCACATATACTTACATTATTCACATTATGGTTCATCACTCATTTGGATGACTACCGGATGCTCCTTGAGCATTGATCAATAAGCCGACATTATTCAGCTCGGTGCTTCACTTTTATGCACACATACTAAACGAACTGCTCTCTCGCAATATCAACATGGCCAATCCTTAACATATTTCTTGGGCTTGATACACATAACTACCGCTCCTGCGGTCTCACAATATCGAGAGGTATCCCCACTCTTAAAGCAGTGGTTCGTTCTCCGCTCTATTTACTTATATAATATAAACTTCTGCAATCAATCTAATTTACATAACATATGTTGCTTGTGGCTTACAAGCCTTATTGCCTTGAGCTGCGCTCATTGTAGGCTGTCCACATACATGTACTTCCTTGTACAACATTACATAGTTTGGATATCGTATTGAGCTCCATGGCAAGGTCGTTACCTTCCATTTCCTTTCATGGGATGCCCCTTAGGATTGTTAGTCCGTCTTCTGACAAGTTATGTCTAAACTGGGTATTAGTTTCAACCCTCATGTTTCTATCACGTTATCTTGTTCAATTATCGTTGATGCGAACACCCTTCAAGGATTGCTCCTGGGTGTCACTAAGTTATGCCATTACATCTGGTTCACACTTATTGGTATATTCAGTTAGCCACGCCGTTTGCGTTCTTAACTGGCCTATTATCTCCTTCTGTGAAGATCAACATTTCCTGGTAGTGTAGGTACTCATTCTGGGAGTTTCATCCCGTTCTTTGCACATTAAGGTGTCCACATTAGGCATCTGCCTTGCCATGTACAGGCTGGGTCACCGTTCCAGCTAACATGTTTATCCTTGAGGATCCTTAAGACGTATAAGATGTCTTTACATTACAGTTAGTGCACTTTGCACCTCCTGACTCTTAAACATTTCCTTAAAAATGAATTCACTAATTCCTTTAGTCTCGTTAACTTGACTTAGTTCCTTTACTTCAACCACTCATGGTAATCCTTAGTTGTTGTTTGACTTATACTGCTGACCTTAGAACGGAGTCGACTACTTCCCGTGTTTCGGACTCCACTCGTATACATATGTGGGGTATCATACTGATACATTACTACTTACCCAACTAACCCATAAGCAGGTCTGTCAGGCCCACAAGCTCCTATTGGAGTGCGGTCGTCCCACAATTCAGTTGGTACACTCGTAGTGTCCGTCACACGCCTAGGTGAAGTATTCTGTTGTCAACTCCCTTATATTGTCCCTTGACAATAGGTGTCCCGTGCTTCCCGAACTGAATCGAAGGAAAGTTTATCCACTGTGTATCCTTGTCAACTGTCCTTGGTTTTGTTTTACTGGTTTGGTATAAAAGAAGGTTAGAAAGAAGTGTTGGTTTGAAAGAAAATCTGGTTTTGAAAAGGAAAGAGTTTGAGTAAATCTGAGTTTGAAAGAAAATTTTCATGGTTTCACAACATCTTCTTACCTTAACCAAGTCTAGCTTCTTGCTGACTGGTGTACTTACAATTACAGGGGTTAGGCTAACAGGCCCTTCCACTGTTATGACGATCACATTTAACTTTATGGTACTTTACCAAGTACTTTGTAGTGGTTATAAATTTCCCGAACAGCCCTGTTATAGCAGCACTTGCCATGGCAAGTGCGCCTTGCTAACTGGCTATCGGTTCAACACATACCGGTTGTGGTATTGGTTTTACTCATACTGTCATCAGTGGCCTTGTTGGCCCTCACTGATCTTACTGCCTTGATAATAACTCTTCTAGGTGACTTCTCACTGTCTTCACATGACGATCATCAACTAGGGTGTTTCCCATTCTGGGAGACCCCTTTTTCTTAGTATAGTATTCTCTTTGTAGCCCGTTCCACGTATTTGGGCACTACGTTGTAGTTCCCTTGTCGGTTGGTATACCGTTGGTGTATTATTTATCAACTGTGGTCCCGTAGACACTCGTCTCGGGTTTCACTAATCCACTTCTTGCCTGTTGCGCGGTCGGTGCGTTGTAAGCTGGTTATCCTCGACTGCTCGGCATGTCGACCCAGGTTGCCGGAAATTCTATTCTTCTATACACAAGATCCTTCATTCTTTGCTATGAAATGCGGTTAACATTGTTTAGATGGGAACCGTCTCCGGGATTCCCAGTTTTCGGGATCTACCGTATGACAGGTTCTCCGTACCTTTAAAGGTATTTAATAACAACCAGATCGGGTATTCCCGAGTAAGAGCGGACTTCCATCTCTCTGGCGTTGTTTCCCCAAGTTATATACAGGGATTGTGGAGGGCGGGATGGATATTGTAGGTTTCCAGTTCACACTAGTAATACCTAACTAGCGTATCTCTCACGCTATCACTCAACCCTTAACCCAAAGCACTAAAATCCTAACTCGGTACTTCCTAAGCTCGGTAATTCAGTCATCAGAACGATACTTCGCTCTGATACCACTTTTTGTAACACCCCAACTAACATTAACATACTTACAATAAACTGCAGCGGAAAAACAATCCTCATCACATTACTTAACTCGTTGGTGTTACACGCCGTTAGCCACCCACGTGGCTAACAAGGCTAATACGCATACATTGTACCGGTCTGATGGGCTAAATTCCCGAGCGACTACACATTATTATCCCTTCCCATTAACAACACGACATACACGTACCTTCCTGCTGTACCGAGTATTTATAAACTGATGCCGATGACAATTTCGGTCTTACTACACCTACTGTACATATACAATTTAAATAATTACCCATGTACATCGACTACCCCGTCCTACTCTCGAACGGCTCCAGCTCTTTGTACCTGAAATAGGAAAAGAAGAGAAAGGGTGGCCCCCAAGGGGCTCAGCACCTTTGCTGGTATGGTAATCCCGCAGCCCACATGCTACCGGGCCACGCACAACTAATTGTCGTCTTAGCATGCGATTGATTATATTTAAATCATGTATGCAACTGTAAACACACAACACAAAACATTTCGCCTCAATGGCTCAACAAACGGATAATACATCCTTACTTGATAGGTCACTCATGGTATTCATTAGTCCTATAGTGTTCCTCCTCTACTGGAGCTACTTCCTTAATAGACGACTCTTACCCATAAATCGGGTTATCCTTAAATGTCTCTTGTCACAAACTGGGATTCATTTCCATGATCCACACACTCCATATCTTACAACATACATCATTCCTCACATAACAAACACAACAACACTTTTCACGTTTCAACGTGCACATAATAACATCGCAATAGTATTTGCATCACAACAACATCACATAACATAACGGGAACGGTCCTCTTAAGAACCGACCCAGACATTGTTAATTCACTGGTGAGCCTAGAGAATGGTGTCACCCTCATGGTAAGCTCGTTATACAATAACAACAACACTCATTACCGTCCTAATAGTCGGACGAGTAACTTAAGTTAAGATGGTTCGGGTTGGAGGCCCGAACACACCACACAAACACATGTTCCCCCTAGACCAATCATAAGTCAGAATAGGAAAGCTTTGGAGTAAGCTTGTGGGAGATTGAAGACCGGGAAAGGAACTCAATCTTAACATATAAGAGGGTCGAACCTGGAATGACAACGACCCCCGTCCTCACACGCGTGGCCGGAACATGACCGGACTCCTCACCCCCCATTAGTACATATAAACTTATAAATAGTAGTTAGAAATCCATTATGGAACCTATCACATCCACACACCATACGGTATCATGACCGAGTTAAGCAAACAAGGGAGGTTCACACACTTGCATTCAACAACAATATCCAACTAACTCACACATAGCCGTGGTTAGAACGTTCCCAAGGTTTGGGCCGTTAACTCCGAATACCAATCTCTCACGTGTTCCTAGTTCTAGTTAGCTAAGGTTTAACACTAATTTGAGGATAAACGGTATCGGAGACCAGATGCGCCACATAAATGAATTACTATAAACTCATTACATGTTTTAATCTTACAAGGTGGCAAACACTCAGAAAAACACATTGGCATACAAGCCGGTGTAATCCGGTAGGACACAGGTTGCAAGAAAACCATACCTGTCACCGGAGTCCACTTTACCACGTCCACTTATGTTGCTCGAGCAATTCTCGAACATTGTTAACATTACGTGTGTTTTTATTAACATCGGGGTAGCATGATTATTTAATGTCCAATGCTTATAACTTCTCCCCGTTAACTTAGTTACATAACTTTACATTTTAACTTGTTTTACTTTTACATTCTAATACAACCTTTCACCCACTTAATTGTCATTAAAACTCACCTAGCATGTCCTTAACATTCTTATAACCTCATTACTTAGTAATCACCATTTTTAGGCAACTTTTCCCAACTTAAAGCAACATTTTTGGTCCAGATTGTGGCCTGTCCGAACTTGTGTCCGAACCTCCAAGTTCGGACGCAAGCCGTGACTTTAAACTGAAAACAGACACACGTCCGAACTTGTGTCCGGACTTCGGAAGTTCGGACGTGAGTCGAGAATCTCTTAATGCGGAAATCCATGCGTCCGAACATGTGTCCGGACTTCCCAAGTTCGGACACAGTTCGAGTGTGCAAAATTCTTACCCAACAGAGCCTGTCCGAACTTCCATGTCCCGACGGAAGTTCGGACAAGGCAAAATGCTCAATTTCCAAGCCTTTAAACACTTAGCCAAATTCCTCCAAAGCCTCCAACACTTATAGTATCTACTCCCTAGGTTCCTAAGTGATGTTTCATGCCTGTTCTAACCATTATACCAAGACATATCTTCCACACAAACATCATCATCCAAACATCCTTTCTTACAAATCAAAACTCCTTATGTCATTCTTACAATTCCTTTTCCAAGCTTACACTTTCTCCTCAATTTACCAAAGTTTGCCTAAGTCTCAACTTAAGTCCAAAATGACTTTGGTATATACTAAAACCCCAAAGTAATGCCTAAATCCATATTACACTCTAGAACACTTCCTAGTTCACCAAAATTCCTTTGAAACACTTTGAACTTCTTATACATTTTCCTAAATTTTGACATGGGTTCTCTTAGCACATCATCATTCCAAAACTCATGGTTTTCACCACTAAACATTCAAGAACACCTAAATCCATCAAAAACACCATCACACACAAGTCTTCACCAAATTTACACTACATCACAATATAGTGCACCATTAAAATCGCTTGGCACTTAGGCCCTTAAATAGCATGGCTCTTAGGCCCTTAAATTGCATAAACCATAAACACTGAATTTCCCACATAAATAATGCCTTTGACCTGCAAATACACCCAACAATACATATGCCCTTAATAAACTCCTTGAGAGCATTTCACTAGGTCATTCACCTTTGGCTCCTTAGATCATTTTAACAAGCAATATAAGCTCATTTCTCCTAAGGCATTAAATACGTTAGATTAGCAGTATTTCCTCTTTTCCCACACAACTTCTTTCTTGTTTTCCTTATAAAAACCGGTAAGGTATTTGATTCCTTGTCAACTACTAAAGATATATAAACATTGAAATGAATATCAAGCTTTAAGCTTCATCTCATTGTAACCCTAATTTTACTTGTTTCAAAAACTTAATGTGTTGTTTTACCTTGATCTTTGAAGAGAGTTTGAATATCTATCAAGAGAGGACTCCACCTATCCTGAAAGGTTGGAATGAAGCTAGAACAAAGTCACACAAGGAGCACCATCAAGGTGCATTTCGGTCAAGGTAAAAACATGGAAGAAACTTGATTTTTCTTTGAGATTCCTTACCTAGAAGCAAAGGAGAGTAATAATATGTAGAAAGGTGAGCTCAAGCTCCTTCAATGGTGAATCTCCATGGCACCAATTGAGTTCTTGAAGATTTGAAAAGATAGAAGTGTAGAGCTTGGTCTAACTAAGACAATATGGTCTTAGAATTTGATTTGGGCATGGAGTTGGATTTGGCAAGGAAATGAAGATGGAGAAGAGAAGTTGCCATAGCACGTAAATGGAGGAAGGAGAATGAAGAAACCGTGTGAATACAAGAAGGAACGAGAGAATGAAGTTAAATTTGCTTTTGTTAAGATATTTATGTAAAAAGCAAAATAGTACTTTACTTTAAGCTTTACTTTACTTCTTATTTGATTATCTTTTACAAGTTGGTGACTCACACCTTGAAAAACCGGCCCCCATATAGTTAGAAGGGTATAATAGTCTTTATTTTTCAATTTAATTACTTATGATAACATATGTTACAAACTAGCTTATAAAAATCACTATTCACAAAAACAAGGCCATAGAAGTGAAATTTTTGATTTCCTATTGATATAGACATCCAATGTGATACTATATAGTACACATATATATTTAAGAGTATGATGGACATTTAGCCACTCAAAACTCATTTACAAGACAATTTTTCAAAAATGTGCTTTAAGACTCCTTAAAGCACTTTTTGTGTCTTAACTTGTTTTCAAGCTTGGTTTTCTTGGTAATTGATTTAATATGTTCATTAACATTTATAAGATATAGGTATGACCATTAGGTCTTATACAAATTTATCCCAAGCTTAGAGCACTTTTTAGCCCATATTGACCTTAAGGTATTTATTTATGTTTTGTTTTGGTTCCAATGTCTACCAGGTTTCCTAAGACTTAATTAGCCCTATTAAATCATAATTGAATATTATTAAGTCTTGTAGGCTCTTTGGGTCCTAACCAAGTTCACTCCCGCTAGAGCATGTTTTTGCTCACACGTGTCTTAGTGTTTTATTGTTTTAACTATGGTTTAAACTATACACTGATGTTCCTAAGGCACTTTTTAGCCTTTAGATACCATATTTAAACATTTAAACAACATACCGAGGTTTGGGGTATTTCATAGGTCCCTGCCGAGGATGTGGCGCAGATGCCAGCGCCAGAGGTTAAGTTGCTAGGGTGGACTCCTATGCCCGGAGGCCCCCATATTACAAGTTTGATCCCCAGCTTCGGTGGACATGTCGCGCTCAACGTGTGGCGGGGAGTGGTATGTTTCCCGTTTTATAATTAATTTTATAAATTAGTTTGTTTAGGAAATGCCATATAGCTGTGACAATTTTAAATATTCAACAGGAGAAGGGATGTTTTAGCTTCAAGTCTAAGGTGAAGTTGTTGGATCTGTGGACTTCGTCGACGCTGAGGCACGAGGACTCTTGAGAGACGGTTGAGGCGAGCGGACTTGGGCATCTAGCCGAGATAGCGCATGGTTGCTTTGACCTCGTGCTTTTTTCTGGGTTCGTGGAAAGATGACAGCCTGACATGAACTCCTTCCACATGCTATTCAGAGAGAAGACTATTACTCTCCATTATGTCTACCACATCTTGGAGATCCCCATCATCGGCATGGCGATTTTCTACATGTTGGAGGAGGCTGGCGCTCGGGTAGGTGATGCAGCCCCACCAATGCACGTTCTTATCCCCCACCTTTCAAAGCTTTTCGAGGTGGCATCGATGCGGAGTTACTGGATAGTAGATTCTTGGACAAGAACCAGGTACCTTACAAAGCTCTCCTTAACACTTGTGGGGGTCGTAGGAGACAAAGGCCTACCTGTGGTATTTGGTGGGTAACACGCTAATGATCAAGAATGGAGGGGATCGTGTCATGCCCTGCTCCTTCTGGCCCCTCTGTGACCCGATAGGGTGGACATGTATGCATGGGGAGCTGTGACGCTGGCATACCTGTACCGACAACTCGGATCGCTTCCCAGGCGGAGACACATCAGCTGGCTGGTTGCCTGACGTTGTTTTAGGTAAGAACTTCATAACGAATGTCTTTTCTTATTTTAAAGTAATTGTCTAGGGGTGTTGTTTAATGGTTACATAATGATTATCGCAGTGTTGGATATACGAGTACATCCCTATGTTTAAGCCGGAGCAGCTTGCGAAATGGGATGACACCTCCCTTGCGGCGGCAAAGTGGCCCTATCACTTGAGGAATGTGACGGACGACAATAGGTTACATAACGTCAGAGGGCGGCTAGACATGATGTCCTCCATTGAGGTATGAGTTAGTTAGCAGTGGTAGTCGTAAGAAGTTGTTTTGTGTCGTATCGTCAAACGTAGCTAACAATTTAAATATCTTGATTGTTTATTCCTTAATCGAAACGTAGGTTGATTGGTTGCCTTTCGGCTTTACCGGTACTACTGTATCAGAGGGGCGCTCCCGGTGGTACGACACCTTGCAGTACTTAGACATGGTTGAGCCGTATATGCCCGACCTGTGTCTGCGACAGTTTAGATTCGTCTAGACCATCCCTCCTGAGCCTATCAGACCAGCCAGCCATTATCGCCCCCGACACAGCAAGAACTACTGGGCTACATACGACTACGGGACATTCGTGTGGAATAACACGACCGGTCCCACCAGGTGGCGGGTTCCTCTAACGCGTGCACGCATGCCATAGGACATGGATCGGGACTACATTCACTGGTTCCAGTGTCGTTCCCACCCGGTGCGAATAGTGACCGTAGTACGCGACCGGAGGATCAACTCCAGGTATTTACTTTTTTTTATTGAATTGTGTTGTTGTTTCAAATTGTTTTTAGTTACTAACGTGCAATCGCTACTTTACTATAGCATTGGGATAAGTGTGCTCCTATGAAAAAAAGCCTGGCACCGACGAACAACCAAAGCTGGCCTGACGGTATGGCCCCCTAGATTGCTGATAGGTTGGAGGCGTGCTTCGACTTCGCCCGACTTCATGTCAGTAGCACCGCGGCACCGCCTACCCATCATAGAAATGAGAACCAGGCTCGTACTGGCATGAACGTCGCGGGCTATCACACTAGAGGGCTTAGGCCTAGAGGGGAGGGTGTGCACCGTAGGCACATGGATGTTGTGTGTTGCCGTGGGTATGATGGGGGACGTGATGAAGAAGGGGGGGGGGGGGGGGGGACGTGGTAATGGGAGGGGGTCGTGGGGATGGTGGGGATGGGTATGGGTGTTAGACTGTTTAGTTTTTTTCTTGTTTGGTCATTGGTTTCTTGTATGGATGATTAAACTTTGTGGTCAGCGTATGTATAATATTTGTTTATTTGCTTTTCAAATAATTCAGTTTTGTTTATGTCATTAGGATGTCGATTCCTGTTGCAATTCATGTGAACCATTACACCATAGTTACACAGTATGGGAGACGGTTCCAACGAGGTCCGGTAGTGATCGATACAGCCATTCAATATCCAAAAAGCATTAACCATATAACATCATCATTAAACCGCGTTGTGCGATCACATTTTGATAACCTTCAGCTGCACGTCTATTGGATTGTCTACCTTAGGATGGACCAAGATTTATACAACTACTCGGTTGCCAACATACAAACCGATGCGGATGTACACCTAATGATCCAGAGCTATTTAGACCATGGAGAAATCATGGAAAGGATTAAGATTCTCGTCAAGCACGAGGATGTTTCAAACTCCGAAGACCCCGCCGTGATACAAGGCAGGGCTGAGGTTGACCGTAGAGCAAACATTTCATGCTACAGGGTAGATGCGACGAGAGGACGTCCCTATTTGATTCCTACAACTACTTAATTATACTATAAATTTGAAAACAATAGCGATAGACGTTTTAATTATTGTACGATTGTGGATGAACTTTTGATAGAAAAATTAATATATTATGTGTTTAAAGCTCAATATTCTTTTTTTTTGGTACTAAACGATTTTGAAAAAAATCTAAGTAAATATTTTTCAATGTTTTATGATATTTTATGATATTTTTTATTTATATTTATATATTTATGTATTTCTATAATATTTTAAATATATTCTTATAATGTTCTATATTTTTTATAATTTTTTGTGAACTTTAGTGAATTTTTAAACATGTAGGAGCATATTGTGAACTTTAAAATTACTTTGTTAACTAGTAGGGGTATTTTTGTCTTTTTTTGCTTTTGGTCAATGACATAGTGGCATTTCATGGAATTTTGTAAAAATATAGTGGCATTTGTGACTTTCTTTTTTTAAGAGCATTTCATGAATTAGCCAAAAATATAGTGGCATTTCATGAAATTTCTCAAAGTAAAATAACCTCCTCACAATATTACTGGGTATTTTAGCAAGGTATTGAAGAAATGTACGCACTGCCAAATTTAAAACGGTACTAAAAAAGCCTTTCAGTGGTGAAATTGAAGCGTTTAGGGTCCATTCAGGAAGGAGTTTTATGCTGCTTTTCCATTTAAAGTAGCTTTATTTTGTCAAAAAGCAGCTTTATTTTATTTTGTCAAAAAGTAGCTTTATTTCAACAGGACAAAGACTATGGCTCCGTTCGACACTCACGAGTGAAATTTAAAGCTATTTTTTTTTTCAAAAAGTGTGACACATGTCAGATGATTATTGGTTATAAGCTTAACTCATCACACATGTCCTCACCTGATAAGTTAACTAGAGTTGCCTTAATTCAAACGCAGCATTAGTCGCGTTTCGAAGTCGTAGTCGAACGCACTCTATATGATAAACGTTGGTTTAACTGCTTTTGGGACTTAAAACAGCTTTTTGATTTTCTAGCTCTATCCAAAATACAAGATTACCCTCTTACTATTTTCATAATTTACAAGTTATACCCATTGTATTCCACCTCACATATCCTCACCATTATTCTCCCTACTCGTTCTCTCTCTTTTTCTCTCTTCCTCAATCTTCACTCACTATAATTTTTCTACTCGATCATTCGATCAATACATGGCATCGATTTCTAGTTCATCCTCTGCTTTCGGTGTCATTCTACTCCAAAACATTGCGTTCATTGATGGCAGCGTCACAAGCCCCTTCGTCCGACCAATGAAGAAGACTGTCGATATGCCCACTTGTAAATTTTCCGAACCGTAACAACTGTGATTTTAGGGTACCGACGGTCTTCAGATTTGCCAATCCAATTGCAACCGTCGTTTAGTTAGTTTCTTTTTCTCTACCTCCCACAGTGTGCACATATGCTTGGTTTGTTCTTCTTGTATGTTGGTGGCCTTCTGGATGAAGATTGTTCTGAAAATTGAATCGTGTTCAGTACTTGGACTTAGTTCAATTCTCCATATCTTTGTTGATGATGCCTATGTTCAATCATTTACCCACATTCATGAAACACTTGTTCACGGTGGTTCATCGGAGTGCTCGGTTGAGATTTCTGCCTCCATAATTTTGTGTACATTGACGGACCAATAATGATGGAAAACTTTTTAGTAATCTGAACAAAATAAGATAGCTTTAACTAAATATTTGTACCGAGGCACATTTTCAAAAAAATAAAACTACCTTTCTACCTTAATCCCCACTTATCAACCTCGGTTTGTCACTTCGTGCTCCAAGTCAAATTTCACTGACAGATTAAAAGCTGCAGAAAAATCCAATCCGACTATGATATGTATGATGTTTATGTACATCCTCGAACAATCTTCACAATTAATCTGAATAACCATCATATAAAGTTGAACAACTTTTAAAGTTGAACAAGTTTTATAATAACACATGTAACTTTTACATCAATATGAACAATCAATACAAAAACTTAAACAAGAATTTAAAAGGAACGGTAGAATTTGCCCAAAAAAATCCCATTAAGGGGCTGTTCGATGCAAAAGCTACAAATCCTGCGATTTGTTTAAGCCATGTGTGGTTAAAGGAGAGAGGGTGTAGTTAACTAATAGTACCCTGACACATGTCCTCTAGTTATATATTAGTGGACCCCAACTAAAAAGTTAAACAAATTAAAAATTGACACATGGACAATCTTGTATTCAAATTAGGAGAATAAAGCTAGAATTTCTGGACAATCTTGTATTCGAACGGGGCCTAATTGTCAAAAGTCTGTCCAGGAAGTGATTCGCGGCTCCATCCTCCATCATGCAACGGCTATTCCATGTACACAAATCCCTTGAACCCATTTCTTCATTCAATCTTCTCTCACCCTTCCGATCCTCTTCTTCCCTGAGCGCCCCTCTCATCGAGAACCCTCATACTCGGAAGAAAGAAGTCTTCCTTGACGAATGCAGAGACGGCGGCGATGCAAATCTACACCGTTTGCAGGGTGAGAAGAGGTTCAAGGAAGCCATATCCTTGCTATGCGAGCAAAAACGTCTGAGAGAAGCAGTTCAGTTACTTCCACGCCTTGATCGCCCTTCTCCATTTATTTATTCCAACCTTCTACAGCTCTGCCTTGAACAAAGAGCTCTTGAAGAGGGCAGAAGGGTTCATGCCCACATCAAAAGTTGTAACTTTTTGCCCAGGTTGTTCATTTGGAATCGTCTATTGGATATGTATGCCAAGTGTGGGAGTTTGGAGGATGCCCGGGGCGTGTTTGATGGAATGAGAGAGAAGGATTTGTGCTCTTGGAACACTATGATCAACGGGTATGCAAAAGCGGGGAAACTTGATGAGGCTCAGAAACTGTTTGACGAAATGCCCCAAAAAGATAATTTCTCTTGGAATTCCATGATATCTGGTGCTTCACCTAAATTATCTTCGTCAAAAAGCTATCTTGTTTGTTATTTATGTTGTTGTCAGGCTGCTAAAGTTTACTATATATTAAAAATTGTTAACTTCCAGTTAACTACTTCAATTATCTTCTGCAATCTTAACGTACTGACATTAACAATCTTCTTTGATGTCAGGTTATGTTGGTCATGATAGTCCAAAGGTGGCTTTGTCATTGTACAGAGCGATGCATACTAGTGGCAATCTGAATTGTGAGAACAAGTTCACAGTCTCCAGTGCAGTTGCCGCTGCAGCTTCTCTTCCAAACCTCCGCCTAGGTAAAGAAATCCATGGCCGAATAGTAAGGATCGGTTTATACTATGATTTTGTGGTATGGAGTGCATTATCTGACATGTATGCCAAATGCGGGAGCATCAAAATAGCAACTCAAATATTCGACAGAACATCGGACCGAGACGTTGTGTCATGGACAACCATGATAGGTAGATGCTTTGAAGACGGGAGGTGGGATCATGGTTTCACATTATTCTCCGAGATGCTTGATGCGAGGATCAGACCAAATGAATTCACCTTTGCGGCACTATTAAACGCCTGCGCGGATCAAACAGTAGAGAAGTCAGGGAAGGAAATTCATGGGTACATGTTGAAGTCCGGGTTTGATCCTCGCTCGTTCGCGGCGAGTGCACTAGTTCACATGTACATGAGGTGTGGCAATGTGAGTCATGCGAAGAAGGTGTTTGAAGGAACGCCGGAGCCCGATTTGGCTTCCTGGACTGGTCTAATTACAGGGTATGCTCAGAATGGAGCCTGAGAAGGCGCTGGAATTGTTTGAGAAATTAGTTCAGTCAGGTAAACGCCCTGATCAGGTGACATTCGTTGGGGTTCTTTCTGCTTGCACACATGCCGGGTTGGTTGATAAAGGGGTTGATATTTTCAATTCCATCAGGAATAAGTATGGCTTAACACTAACTGCTCAGCACTACGGTTGCCTAATTGATCTCCTTAGCCGCTCTGGCCGGTTCAAGGAGGCCGAGGAGTATATAGCCAACATGCCAATGAAACCGGATAAGTTCTTATGGGCATCTCTGCTTGGCGGATGTCGGATCCACAAGAATGTGGAGCTAGCAGAAAGAGCGGCGAAAGCCTTGTTTGAGCTGGAACCCGAAAACGCGGCCACCTACACTACATTAGCAAACATATACGCCACTCATGGAAAGTGGAATGAAGTGGTGAGAGTTAGAAACGCTATGGACGATAAGGGGGTGGTGAAGAAGCCTGGGTTGAGCTGGATTGAGATAAAGAGAAGGAACCATGTATTTATGGTTGGGGACAAATCCCACCCCACATACGAGGAGATTGATGAGTTCTTGAGCAAGATTCGGTTGAGGATGAAAGAGGAGGGGTATGTTCCGGATACGAGTTTGTGTTGCATGATGTTGAGGAGGAGCAGAAGGAGCAGAATCTATCTTATCATAGCGAGAAACTGGCGGTTGCGTTCGGGATAATAGGTACTCCAGCTGGTACAGAGATCAAGGTCTTAAAAATTTGAGGACTTGTGTGGATTGTCATAATGCTATTAAGTTTATATCGAGGATTTCCGAGAGGAAGATTACAGTTAGAGATTCGAATAGGTTCCATTGTTTTGTAGATGGGAAGTGTTCGTGTGGAGACTACTGGTGATTAGTTGTGAGATGCTCGGGGATTTTGTTTGCTGTTATGTTTTTCTGGAAGTGGTGACAATGGTGATAAACATGGACATTGTTGTTTTGGGTGATCAATGAAGATGTTTGACGGGCACAAGTGAAGTGGCATCAGCACCATTCATTTAGATGGATGCCCTCTCTTCACTGCTAATGGACAGGACAGGAGAGAACTATTTGTGTTCTTGTCAGAGCGGGAATGAAGTGGTACTGGAAATCTGTATGCTCTGAGGATGTGTTTTGTTTGGCTGAGATTCTGATCAAAGACACTATCAGGTAATCCTCGCTAGACATACCAGGAGCGATCGACTACTATATACAGCCGTATACGATATGGGGCACTCAGGTCTGTTTCCTAATTTTATTGCGTAATTTCTTTTTGTGATTGTTGATTGAAGTTTTAATAAATCGTAGATTCTGCATAAGAAATCATGTAGGAGTCTGCTTAGAGGGAGTGTTAAAGAAGCACGCATAATTTATATGTCGAAAGTTTTACCTTTAGGAAAATCCTAGATAATGAGACATCAATTCTTTGACAACAGAGAGCCAACGCTGTCATTCTAACTCCCTTCAGTTGAAGGATTTTTTAATTTCCTCGTTATGTACCAGCAACTATCTATAACTGATGTTTTTGATCAAATGTTAGTTCATTGCAAAATAGCTCTTGCCTCATTTTTTCCTGAGAGGAAACATGTATGTTAGACTTCAACATCCAGAGCATTAGCTGTTTGTATTAGTGCTGGAAAGTCCGACTTCTAAGCATGAATATCATCAACATCCTAGCTCCGTGACAGTATTTTCTGACTGTACAACATTATTCCCAGAAACAGAATTTACAAGCAGGGCTGTATTTGAAACATCAGCCATCCAAGATTGATTTGGCTTCATATAGTGAGCGCTGTCTAGCTTGGACAAATAATGGGCTGCCTGAACACTGAAGGGTAGTGGGCACCACTTGTTCTCGCCGCCTTACAACAAAAGGGTAAATTATCCGACAGCATATCCAGACCAATAACTTCATTCTAGATGAACAGTGTAGAGCCCTTTCTTGACTAAATACACAAGAAAGATTTACACCAGCGGTTGCATCTGTGAGAGTTTATAGTCTGATTGATTTCACACTAACCAAGCCCATCTTTCAGGGTTGGGTCCGGACAACAATAACCAGCAGAGGTATAATTTGAATCGATCCTATGCAAAATTTTATCTAAGTAGTGGTTCTGACCTTGACACTGTTAAACCTAGCTGTACCGATTGGTCTAAAGTAACTGAACAGAGGGGCAACCTGGAGGGAATTGAAGCAAAGGAAAAGAACTCCTTGATTCTTGGGATAAAAAATGTAAATTATCGGTCAATGACCGCTGGTCAGGTCAATAGTCTACTGGGAGAGGAAATACCACTCGTAGAAAATCAAAATTGTACATTCCTCTTTCCTCCAATGAGAAAAACGACCTAAACAAAAAATTACAACCAATCTAACCAAACTTACCTTGTATTGTATCACAAAGCATGGTTAAGAGTGTGATCTTGGACCACAATGAGTTCCTATAACCGAACACCCCCTAAGGAATAACCCCAAACACGTGAACCACAACCGAGACACAACTCGTGCAAAAGCAAACGCAGTCATGAGGGCCCTCTGGCACTTGGCCCTTGGGGTTGGGCGCAACCGTGCGATGCCTTGGGTAAATCTGTCAAACACCTATCGGCCCCACAAGCCACCACCAGGTCACAAGATCAAATGGAAGTAGACTTGGTAATTTGGGTCATTCGGTTTGAGTTCGGTTTTGATTGGGATGGTCGATTTGTAGATATTTATTATTCAGTTTGTTCGGTTCGGATTGGGTCCATCTGGTTTAAATATGATTCGGGTGACTCGATTTGGTTGAGTTCGGGTTTGAGTGCTTTCGGTTCGAATCAGCCTCTGCGACATTTGGTTTTTTTGGGTTATAGATCAAATTTGGGTGACTTATCCAGGTTAGGTTTGATTGAAAAAAAATTTAAGGTACGAATTTTAAGCAATTTTTGTAACTTGTATATGTTTTCATATGCAACTCCAAATTCTTTTAATATAATGTTACTCTTGATCAAGACTGCAATTGTGTATTGCTTGGACAAAATCAATTTTTAACTATACATTTATTAATTGTATCGACGAAGTATAAATTAAAATTATGTGAACTAGTGGTCAATATTCGGCACTCGACGTCTAGTCTACCCACCCACGCCTGACACCGTGCCCGCGCCCGTCACAACCTGTGTTCATCACCTCGCACAAGTGTCGCGCGTCTGCACCCATCTGTCCTCGTCTCCCGCAAGCGTCATGTGCACACGGCCATGCATCAACATTCAAACCATTCATAAGTCCTAAACATAAAGAAACCTAAATTAATAAAAATATAGAGTAATATAAAATAATAATGATACACATTACTCTATCTTATAAAAATGCTAGTCTATCCCACGCTTCACAATAATTTACAATTGAGAATATTTATTTTCCTAATTTTATTGCGTAATTTTTTTAAGGCATATACACATCAATCTTGGTTTGTATATGTCAACTAAAAGTTCAGGTTCTATAATTAAACTTCATCAACATTTAAACCATTCCAAGTCTCATGTGTTAAACATAAATGAGCCAAACTTTATTATAATTAAAATTAGTAGAGTATTATAAAATCGTAATGATACACATTAAATTATTATAAAACAGTTTAAAGAAATACATCTATAGTTTGTAGCAAAAACATCTTTATGTGGGAAAGGAAACAACACAATTTATAAATACAACAAGGTTTGAGATGCTTGAAGATTGAAGAGTCCAATATTATATATATCATTTGTGAACAACGAACACTTATTAGATGTCAAAATCTCTATTATATATTTTGGTTTCAAGATTATTTATATGGTTGAAATAACTATAGTAGATTTAGATTTAACAAAACATTCGGATAGATTCAGTTTGGGTTGATTCGGTTCAGATAAATTCAGATTGTACCAAATTTCATTTTTGATCTGGTTACATTTACATTTTTGATCGGTTCAGTTTTTCTCACTTTATTACCATGTCTAAAACTTTACCTTGTCTAGCCGAAACACAACTTTTTAACTTTGTGCGTCGCCTCAGGAACGGAGCCAGAAATTGAAGTTGAGAGGGACATTAACAAAATTATAAAAAGTTAGGGGGAGTCTTTTATCGAAATTTTCTAAAAAAAAAATTTCACTATAATTTTGTGTAATTTAACAAAGTTGGGGGGTGTGTTGTACCCCTATCCCCGTCTGTCTCCGCCCGCCGTCATACTCCAAAATGAATGACCCTAAGCTTTTTAGCTTCCTCTAGCAAGTGATACAATATGAACACTAATATGATTAATGAGAGGTAAGTTACCTATCAGAAGGATAACGCTATGCGACGCGATATAATTGACACACGTCGTTAGGCGAGCATACTTGAAATCTAGGAAGGGTGTTTCCCCGTTTTTTATCTGTTGGAACTCAACCATCAAAGCAACAACAAAACCTTTCAATGTAGCTTCGAGTAGGCCTGTCAAACGGGTTATCCGTTCGGTTTTGGGTCATATCTTTTCGGGTCAATATCCATTCGGGTCATTAAATAGTGTCAGATAGAATCAGATTTCAGTTATTTCGGGTCATGGTTAATATTTTTTTGAAAAAATTATAATATAAATATATACCTAATTTTTTTTAGAATATACAATAGATTACAGAACTTTCAATACAATGTCTATTCTAAATTAGTTTAAATCAAATTTTTTGTCATATTTATTTGGGTCATTCAGGTTTGGGACAATTTATGTCACTATTATTTTATGTTATTCGAGTTTGGCTAATTTTTAATTACTATTATTTCGGTCATTTCGGGTTCAGTCAGTTTCAGGTTATAAATTTTTCGGTCATTTCGGGTTTTACCCAATCGGGTTTCGGTTTATTATTAAATATTTTCGGTTCAATCAGATTTCGGATTCGGATAAAACGGACGGTTTTCAGGTTGGGTCAAATTTTGAGCTCTAGCAAGTATTTTTTAAGCCTATTACTTTTTCAACGCGATATGATCAGCAACAATGCTTCAACGTGTACTGATACGACTAAATTGCAATGGCCGACCTCCGAGTATTGACATAATTGTAGCAATCAATAACATCTGTGGTAATTCCGAGGTTTTATTTAAGTCAAAATTATCTCCGTTGATTTTCTGTATAGAGTGATTAATTTTTTATTTTGTAGTATAATTTATGCATTACATACAAAGCAAAGCATTCGATTCAAATCAAAACGCTTCTCCCAAGTTGAACGTGGTTTTGCTCTCTCAGTGTAGAGAGAAACTCTGAAACAAGAAAAAATGAACAAAGCCGCCGGCTGCTGGTGCTGCTACCTCTACTCCATCTTCTTCTGCTTCTTTTGTCTCCCACTGCTGCTCTGAAACGCCATACTCACCTGTCTGTTCACTTTCTTAAAAACCTTGTCATCCAAAGCCTCATATACTCTTCTGGATTGAACCCTAATTCTATCCCCATACTCCTTTATCCTTCTCTCGTTCTTCACATAGGTAACCGGCACGATCATCCCCATAATCACCCCTGTAATTAATCCCTAAACAAGTTAATCGACCATAATAATATGTTCATAACTAACAGTAACAAGAGTATTATTATAGTAGGGTTGGAGTTAATCAGCAGCTTAACTTTACCTATATAGACCATAGTGATGAAGTCAAAGAAGCGACCCATATACCCAACGAGGAACAAACCAGAAATGACCCCTGCTAATCTTAACCAGTCTCTTCGTGTCTGTTGCGCCGCGCTGACTCTAAACATCCAATGAATTGTATCTTCCACTTGCCCAATCAATCCTCGGGTTACTCTGTTCATATCCTCTTCCGTCACTTCCCATCTACTCCTTAATCTCCACACTCCGCCGCCGCCGACACCACCGTCCTTCTTGGTCAACTTATCCTCTCTGCTTTTCGCTAATTTCTCACCCTCCGCTATCTCTTCCCCCACCACTTCATCATCCGGTCTGTAATGTACAGTACAGATGAAAATAATCTCAAATTATCATTCATGAATCACAGGATTGTGGATGTTTGTCTGATACTTATAGTAGTAGATTCAAATGGGGGAGTTGAGTTGTTGTGATGTAGCAAGAGCAAATTAAGAACCTTTGGGTGAGTCGAAGGATGTTGCCTTGGAGAAAAGGAAGGTGAGGAATGCCATGGCTGCCCAGCAAACCAGTGAGATGAGATGGAATTGGTATACTTCTAAAAGTGTCCAGATCGCTGTTGAACCGACCATAACCCCTGCGCTCCATTGCTTCCTCTTCCACAAGGCTATGTCTTTAACTACCATCGATGAGGAAGAAGATGACCCATAATCTGCAGCTATCGCGCGCAGAATCAACAAATCAATCAATTTTAGTGACAAAGAAGATTATTTGCATCATGATAATAACTGTATATATTCCCGTTTCAATGAAATTTCATCACATTCACACCTAGTGTCGGTGAAGGAGACACGGACACCGGTCGAGGTTGATCAGATGCGACCTCTGAGACGTCGACTGACATGATGGTGGTACTGGTATGGTATATCACAAGAATCTTAAGAGGTGTTATTCGATGTGGTAAGATCTGTTGTAGCTAGCTTCGTCTTTCTTCAGCTCTGTAGTTGTGCTGGTTCATCAATTCTCTTTTCTGTGGTGTTACAAAGAGAGCACGGATGCAGTTATAAGACTTGAAACAGAAGACATCAAGGATAGAGTAACGGTGGGAAGGTGGCTGGGTCGGGTGTGTGGTGAGAGATATGGATGATGACCAGTTACTCATGCTTGCTGAGGTGGCATTAAGTTAGTGTTTGAGAGTGTCACAAACGTGGCGAGGTCTTACATTAGCCACGATAACATACATTTCTTCTGCACAGCACAGGCTGCTTGCTTACTTGTTGTCACCTTATACCGCCGGCTGAATCTGTTGGGACCAATGGTCTCGGTCGTGATAGATTGGGCTGGGCTTCGACGACCGTCTTCATAATTTTCGGGTCCTGTTTATTACAAAAGGCAAAAGTTACGAAATCAAATTATATGGTTTTTGAATGTATCTTAATTATAGAAATTTCTATATTTTATTTAAGAGAAATTTAACGACATATAATTTATCTCATGATAAAATAAAAAACAAAAAATAAAAAATTGGGCCCTAAATATATGAGGTCTTGTCCAATTAACCAGAATGTACCGGCTCTAAGCCGGGGCTTGGGCTTGGGTAGAAGATCCGGATTGGAGTGCTATGCTGGGTTTCTCTTTTGTTTAACATGGTACCTAGCTTTTTGTAAATCGGTTTATGGGTCGAATAAGTTTTTTATTAATTTTTTTTCAATAGCCATACGTAACATTAGTAACAATACATCCTTAAGGATCCAATTAAGATGGATACCTAAAAAAAGTTAAGGGAAAAGATTTCAAAGATATGTCACTTACCAAAAGATCCAATCTGTCTATCATACACATTCCTTGAAGAAGTTTGTGTTTTCGGTAGATAAAGGTTTTATTCGGAGGCAGCGGTTTTGTGATATATATATGTGCCACTTTTGAGGGTATCAGTTTTGGCAAAAATATAAAACACCCACACTGCTAAACAATAGTTTTTAAAGCAGCTATAGATATGTCAACACAAAACAACCAACGGTTTATGCTGCAAAGAGAATGAATAGCATAATTTTGTAAAATTGTCATAATTAAGAGAATGAATACAGTGCATATTATTGTTTACAAGTTAGAGTTGCAAAATTGTAATGATTGATGTGAATAAATTAACTAATTTAGCAAAATTCAATTATTATTTGTTATTATAAAAATGTAATTGAGTAGTAGTTTTTCAAATTATTTACCAACAGTAATGGTAAAAGGATACATTTTATTAAACATAAGCTATAAAATCTGAATATTTAACTATATGTACATATGGTAATATATTGGCCATATTTTTTAACAACTAAATTGTTTTTTTTGTATGATGCAAACATTAATAAAATGAACAAGTAGTCTGGTGTGTTAAAACCATGTAGAGTTACAATTGTTATTATCAATTGATAGAAGTGTGGTTATAATAGTGAAGTTATTTGTATAGATCTTAATATAAATGTTAACAAATATTTATTGTAATAAAACTTTGTTGTTTTCCTAATTAATAAATTATGTATATATTAATCTATATATTTGTTAGTAGTTTCTTTATTTACATCTTAAAAAGTTGTTTTAAAATGTAATATAAATGTTGTAATTGTATCACAAAAATCGGTAAACGCACTGCACGTAACTAACTTATTCAAATATGCTAGAAGAAACAGCGACACTGCCAAACAACAGCTTTTAAAACAACCACAGATATGGCAGCATAAAACAACCAGCACCGCTGCAAAACAGCCAGTCAAAACAACCAAACCAAAATAACTACAAAATAACCACAAAAAAGCCATGCCGAATAGAGCCTTGTGCTGACTCTGTGGCTGTTTTGAAAACTATTGTGAGGTTGATAGGCCCGCCCATCGATACCCAGCCATTGAGATCGGCACCTCCCAAGGGTGAGAATACTCTCCTCGTAAAATTATTCATTCATCTTACCATGTGTATCCCTTTGTATTAACTTAAATTACGGTTGCAATCAGGCACCAGACAGCCCCAACTCCATTATTACTGTAAGCGCTGCGAGAGAGACCACCCAGGCGTTGACTGCAGCGGTAGCAAGGTGGAGTGCCTCTACTGCAAGAAGATGGGGCACCGTGACTTCGAGTGCTACTCAAACCCCGACAGCCGAAACTACAAGGAATCGACGACCACTCAAAAGACCTCAGTTGGAGGATCTGGAGCACCACGGGGCGGCCAAGGAGGCTAGACATCTTCTGACATGTGCTTCCATAAAGGGAAAGGAGTTGATCAGGGACGCGGCACCTTGAATTCCGTGGGAACCTCGGGCGCTGAGGCGGGGGCCCAGCACGCTATAGGTAATCCTAATACCCGACTATTATCGCTTTGAAACCATGTTGTGTGTTAAACGCTTTGAAGCATGTTATATGTATTAAGTATCAACTTTAGAAGAAACTTACCTTAGGAGAACTTCCGCATCTTAGGTAGTTACGACATCTGTTACCCCTTACCTTCAAGACCGAGATCACCAAGACCCGTAGACGAAAGACGGGAGCATCCAAAAGAGAGGAGCCAAATCATCCAACCGGGCATGATTCTGCTTAGAGAATTCCTAACCCTAGACGAGCAAACCGACATCATAGAAGAATGTAGAGCCTTGGGTAGAGAACTAGGTGGGTTTTACATTCCGGGTTTTACGAGTGGATCTAAGATGAAGCTGCACATGATGTACCTAGGCAGGGATTGGGACCCGCAGACTAGGACATACCAGGAAGTGAGGAAATTAGATGGGGCGAGAGTACCTAGGATACTCGAGAGATTCAAGACCTTAGCACGGAAGACGGTGGAGACCGCACAGCAGCTTGAAGACGAACGAGTACCCGACATTGATGCCGATGTTTGCATTGTAAACTTCTATGAAAAAGGTGGGCGACTGGGATTACAGTAGGACCGGGATGAGACACCTGAGTCCATTGTAAAGAAAATTCCCGTAGTGTCGTTCTCCATTGGAGATGAAGCAGAATTTCTTTATGGTGATCAGAAGATAATGAATTTAGCTAGCAAGCTAGTCCTCAAATCCGGATATGTATTGGTATTCAATGGAGATTTGAGGTTAGTATACCACATGATCAAGTGAGTTAAGGTGAATACCGCACCACCAGTCTTAGTAAATGCTACCCACATCAAACCAGGACGTTTAAACTTGACATTTAGAGAGTTTTGATGGAATGTTGTAAGCTACTAGCTATGTATACAAGCATAAAATAATACCTTGATGATTAAATAAAAGAGAAGTTTTTGGAGTTCTTTTGCACACCTGTTTCCATCTTGTTCTTATACACTCTTTAATCCAGGCCATGAATCCGAAAAAGAAGGAACCATCAATATCTTGAATGTGGTGTAGGCCACTAAGATTGGCAACGTCATTACGGGCACCTTCCCAGTAAATGGCACCAATGCATCAGTCTTATTTGACTCAGAGGTGTCTCACTCCTTTGTCTCCTCTTCTTTTGTGAAGAAGTTGGGATTGACCCCAGAGCACCTCTCCGACTTCTCTGTCACATTACCATCTAGAGAGAGAGTGCGATGCACGGGACGCTACACCGACTTGCAGATTGTGATACGGGACGAGACTTTCCCCGTCGACTTGATTGAGTTCAAAGGGTTGGGCTTCGACGTCATCATCGATATGGATTGGCTGGAGAGACATAAGGGCCGGTTACATTGTGCCAAGCACTGACTGTTACTCAAGAGCCTGGGGGCAAGACAGTTTCCAACCGTAGTGTGCCGAAGGAACCCACCATCAAAATAGTGTAAGCTTTGACTTTGATGAAGGAGGTAAGGAAGGGAAAAACCACTTATATGTGCAACGTCCACGACACGAGGCAGGGGAGCAGATGGAGTTGGATATACCAGTGTATCCGACTTCCCTGATCTGTTTACTAAGGAGTTGTCGGGCATGCCACCAGTACGAGCGGTGGAGTTTGCCATCGAACTTATGCCGGGAACTGGGCCTATAGCTAAGTCTCCCTACTGGATGGCTCCAGCCGAGATGAGGGAATTGAAGGTTCAGCTAGAGGACCTACTGGACAAAGGGTTTATCAGACCGAGCGTATCTTCAATGGGAGCGCCTGTATTGTTTGTCAAGAAGAAGGATGGGAGCATGGGACTCTGCATCGACTATCGAGAGTATGTCGTATCAGTCAAGAACAAGTATCCTCTCCCACAAATCGATGACCTATTCGACCAGTTGAGATGAGCTTCAGTATTCTCGAAGATCGACCTCAGATCAGGCTATCATCAGATCCGCATTGCAGAGGGAGACATGGAAAAGATGGCTTTCTAGACGCGTTAAGGTCACTATGAGTTTATCGTGATGCCATTTGGATTGTCAAACGCACCAGCCATATTCATGGACCTCATGAACCATTTTTCAGAGAGCAGCTCGATACATCTGTTGTAGTATTCATCGACGACATCCTAGTCTACTCTAAGACTAAGGAGGAGCACGAGTCTCACCTCAGACAAGTTCTACAGATTATGAGGGAGAACCAGCTATACGCCAAGCTCCCAAAGTGTGAGTTCTAGCTAGATAGCGTGACATTCTTGGGGAACATCATCTCAGCCAGCGGTATATCTGTCGACCTTGCGAAAATCGAGGCAGTCAAGAGCTGGCCAAGAATGAAGACAGTGACAGACATCCGCAGTTTCTTGGGTTTGGCTGGTTACTACAGATGGTTCATTCAGGACTTCTCCAAAGTAGCCAAGCCTATGACGAACTTGATGAAGAAGGACGCTCAGTTTGTGCGGACTACTGATTGCGAGCGTTCCTTCAAGACACTGAAGGACCTTCTAACGTCGGCTCCCATACTCACCATCCCTGAAGGGACCGACGGGTTCGAAGTGTACTGTGATGCCTTAGGTATGGGGCTAGGGTGTGTACTCATGCAGCATGGGAAGGTCGTGGCCTACGCCTCCCGACAACTGAAGAAACATGAGGAGAACTACCTGACACATGATTTGGAGCTGGGAGCAGTGGTTTTTGCGTTGAAGATATGGCGACACTACTTGTACGGAGTCACAGTGATGATCTACTCTGACCACAAAAGCCTTCAGCATCTCTTCACACAGAAGCATCTGAATATGAGGCAGAGGTGATGGGTCGAGTTCTTGACGGACTAGGACATTAACCTGAAGTATAATTAGGGGAAGACAAATGTAGTAGCCGATGCCTTGAGCCGGAGAGCTCACTCCTTACATGCCATGTTAGCGAGCAGTAGTCTAGTCGAAGAAGTATGGTGTGCTTAGGAGAGCGACCAGTACATACAGACCATCATGTAGCCGTTAGTTGACGGCAAATTCGAGGGGCAAAAGTATGATTTCAGGCTCAGTGATGATGGGCTTATCAAATTGAATGGCAGATTGTGCATCCTAGAGTCCAGCCCAGAGTTGAAAGAGAAGATACTTAGTGTAGCTCATTCCTCTTCCTTGTCCATCCACCCAGGATCGTCGAAGATGTATAAAGACCTAAAGACTCACTTTTGGTGGAGTGGCATGAAGAAGGATGTAGCAGAGTTTGTCACCCGCTGCTTGACTTGTCAAAAAGTCAAGTTCGAGCACAGAAGACCGGGAGGTTTGGTGCAGCCTATGCCCATTCCATACTGAAAGTTTAAGGATCTATCCATGGATTTCATTGTCGGCCTTCCACCAACTAAGGGAGGTTCTAACACCATTTGGGTGATCGTCGACAGTGACGAAAGTGGCAAAGTTTATTCCTATCAAGGACACCTGGAAAGTTCCCAAGCTAGCGGATCTTTTCTAGAGAGAGATCATCAGACACCACGGCATGCCGAAGACGATAGTGTCAGATAAAGACCCTCGATTCCTATCACGGTTTTGGGGGCAAGTTCATGAGGCATTGGGTACAAAGCTAAAGCTAAGTACCGCCTTTCACCCACAAATGATGGTCAGAGTGAGAGAACCATTCAGACGTTAGAGGAGATGCTCTGTACATGTGCCTTAGATTTCCAAGAGAGTTGGATTGACTGGTTACACCTGATCGAGTTTGCCTACAATAGCAGCTATCATGCGTCGATTCAGATACCAACCTTCCAAGCGTTGTATGGTAGATTATGTAGGACACCTCTCTACTGGGACGAGGCTAGCGAGAACACATTCCTTGGACCCGAGTACCTTGAGCAGGTAAAGGAGGATGTCTTACAGATCCGTAGAAACATGAAGGCTGTCCAGGATACACAGAAGTCATATGCAGACGCCCTACGGAGAGATCTCGAGTTCCCAGTCGACGATCGAGTCTTCCTCAGAGTGTCACCTATGAAGGGCATCTTCTGGTTCGGAAAGATGAACAAGCTGAGCCCGGAGTATGTTGGTCCATACCGTACTATGGAACGAGTGTGCCTGTTAGCCTACAGGCTAGATTTACCTGCTGAGCTTGGGAGAGTGCATGATGTATTCCATATTTCTCAGCTGAAGAAGTACATGACTCACCCTTCGCATGTATTGGAGCCAGAGCACTTAGAGCTCGACTCGACTCTTAGATACGAAGAGACTCCACTCCGCATTCTAGACACGAAGACGCGGTGAGAGCCTCGACTTTTAAATCCTATCCTAAGTTGATTCAAGTTGATTAGAATCTGATCGTGTTTTAGGTCCACTTATAACCTAAATTTGGTAACTATGTCATAAACACTAATTATTAAATCCTAGATTAGCTCACTGGAACCTATTATGAGTCGCCACCTAATTTTAACCTAGATTAAATTAGGAAAGGAGAGATCATGTTCGGGGGTGTGGAGGGTGATTTTTAGGTATGAGGGGGGTCTATCTAATATGGTCTGACTAAAAAGTCTAGATCCTAGAAATTGTCATTCTGTGGAGGGTGACAACCCGTTATTCTGGTAACCCTCAAATACCTACTAAATCGTCCATCTTTCCTAGAAAGCATAAAGGAGAGTGCTAGTGAGCACTACACCTGCTCTCAATGGGCTCCACACGGACTTATGGCCTAAGGGCGAAAATTGACTAGAGTCCCCACCTAGTTTGACCTATGATAACTAGGAAGGAAGATCAGTCTCTAAGAACCGTTAATTGATTCTGATGATTTGTTGCCTATAGATAGGACTTATCTGATTATACTAGAGATTCTGTGTGGGTTCGCACTGGGTTACACCCCTCGAAAGTGGCAATGACCACAACCTTGGATTGGTGCCCGAGGAAACCTCGGTCTTCAATTGTCGGGATTGTCTTCTTTCAAAACCTTTTAGAGAGATTCATTTAAGAGCCAAGGATAGGACTAGGACGGGAAGAGAGAAAGAAAGTGGATGAGCCAAGCTTTTCTGCCAAGCTAGCGCCAAGAAGAAAAATTGATGAATTTGAATGAGTATAGAATGAAAGATTAGGAGTCTGATTTTGAGAGTTGAAGAAGTCAAGGGTTTGTGGGATTCAGAGGGGATTTGAGTGTTTGACAAACATGAATATCACCTTAAATTGGGAAATGGGTTTTTTGGATTGGAATGGGGTCGCACCCTAGATGGGCTGCCTACGTACTCAACTCCCTGTTGAGATCAGACCTTACGTAGTTCACGGTTTTTGAATTTTTAGAGATTTTGATGTTTGTGGGGTTTGAGGATATTTGAGGTGCTTGAGATTTAGAAGGGTTCAAAGTTTTGAGAAGTTTCGGGTTTGGGATGCTAGTCTGTGAGATGCTCAGGTCTGTGAGACGTTTGAAACCTTGAGATGTCAAAGTCTGTGAGACGTATGGGTCTATGAGACACTCGGGTCTGTGAGACGCTCAAGTCTATGAGACATTCGAATCATTGAAATGACAAAGTCTGTGAGATGCTCGGGTCTATAAGACATTTAGAGTGTAGGAGAAATTAGAATAAAATTGAAATAAAATTTGAATTGGAATTTATTTGGCATTGAAATGGAATTGAATTCGATTTGAAAATTGAATTGAATTGGGCTGATTTGAGATTTGAATTGAATGGAATTGGGTTTGAATTGAATTTGGCTGAATGAATTGGGTTTGAATTGAATTTGGTTTGATTTGAATTGAATTTGGCTGAATGAATTGGGTTTGAATTGAATTTGGGTTGGGGTTGGAAAACAGGTCGGGTCAAAGTTAGACCGAGTCAAAGTGGGATTGAGTCAAAGTTGTGTCAAGGTCAAACTTGGGTTGGTCAAAGTTGGACTGGTCAAAGTTGGACCAGGTTAAAGTTGGGTCAAGGTCAAAGGTTGACTGGTCAAAGTTGGACCAAGTTAAAGTTGGGTCAAGGTCAAAGTTTGGATTGGTCAAAGTTGGACCGAGGTCAAAGTTCGGATTGGTCAAAGTTGGACCAAGGTCAAAGTTCGGATTGGTCAAAGTTGGACCACGGTCAAGGTTCGGATTGGTCAAAGTTGGACCAAGTCAAAGTTGGGTTTTTTGGGCCTGAAGGGCTTTTGGGCTGAATTGGGCCTTTTGAATTTGGGTTGAAGTGGGCTTCACCATTGGGCTGATTTTTGGAGGTAAAGATGGACTGATTTGATAGTAGAGTTGAAACGATTTATGGGGATGTTTTGAGTTTGTTACTGATTTTGGACTTGTTGGGCCAAAGTTGAGATTTGGGCTTGGGCCTCGAATTGGGTTTTCATTTTGGATCTTTGAAAATTGGGCCGAATGGGCCTTATTGATTTTGGTGCCGGATTGGTCTTTTTTATTTGGGCCAGATTGAAATTGAATTTGAATTTGGATTTTTGAATTTATTCTCTTTTTTTTGGTAAAGTTTTTTTAATGAAATTAAGGGGTGGTTTGGGATAAGGCTTTAAAAATGTGGAAGGTATTGTTCCCCACAAAGTAAATAGAAATGAGCTAGTTGTGGGGTACCTTCTAGGGCTTCTCTACACCGGATTTGAGGTTTCGGAAATAATCAGGATGACCTAAAAGGCTGTCTAAGGTCACCTGTTCTAGCCCAATTCTAGCAATGAATTTAACTTTGAAATTTATTTAAGAGAATTTTCACCAAATACCACTGAGTTTTTACTTAATTCACGATATACCACTGTGTTTTTAAAATTACACAGGATAACACTAAGTTTTTACTTATTTCACCAGATAACACTCTATCTCATATTTTGTTAAATGTTTCATTAATATCCCTAGAAAAAAGACTAATGTACCCATATAAATAGTTAAATAAAAGTGGTGCTTATAGAATTTATCAGTATGACAAATTACTTTCAAGTTGTTAATTAATAATAGGAGTAGTTTAGTTATTTTCCTGGAATAATGACGAAACATTTAACAAAATATAAGACAGAGTGTTATTTGATGAAATAAGTAAAAACTTAGTGTTATCTTGTGTAGTTTTCAAAACACAGTGATATATCGTGAATTAAGCAAAAACTCGGTGATATTTGGTGAAATTTCCCTTAAATTAAATTTAGGCCTACAGTTGCATCAACCCAATATACCTAACCCAGTAAGTTGCAAAGCAATAAAGATGGGTAAATATCTAAACGCATGCTGAAGTGACGGTAAAAGACAATAAATAATCTGTTCATGATACAAAACAAATGAGGTATATGATCAGTAACTTAAAACATAAATGAAAGTTCCATGCTGATTTATGAATTCTTTTTTCTGGCCAAAAATCGAGTTCAAACTACAAGTAAACAAAAGTTAATGGCGTCCTCGTGTTCAACTATACAGATGTAAACAAAACTAAGATTAAGTTAAAACGTATTTAACATGTTCCCTTCTCTTTTTTTATTGACATAAGCCAAGTAAGCTAACAAATCTTTGAATCATGGAAATTCAAGAACGAAAGGCCAAGCTTATAATAAGCAAGCTCTTTTAAAGATGTGATTAATCGACGGTGTAAACTATTACACAAATATGACAAGAAGTTCATCGTCTTACTCTCTTGGTTTGTTATTCCCTTTTTCTTAAAAGTCAAATTAAACATACAACTATGTATTCAACAAATCCTCTTTTCTCTTAATGTTGTGTTTTTTTAACACCCAAAAAAGGGAAGGAAAAATAAACTAAATAAACAATCAACAGTCCTAGAAGAAAAAGGCAAATTGTATGTATTAGGAAGCAAACTAACTACCACTTTCAGCCGATAAACAAATAAAACAATTAAGGTGCATGCTTGGGTACCCCTCCTAAAATAAGAGGGTACCATACCCTCTTTTTATAATCCAATTATAAGTTGACATGTGGAATTTGATGTTTAAGATTTTAACTAATTTATTTGTTTGTTAACCATGAGTTAACTCTACCTGAAATACTTTAATAAAAAAACAAAAATACTTAATAAATATAGGGAAACTAGTAACTTCCCAAACATTAACATCCTCCACTATCTATTTTGTTTTGTTACTTTTCTTCTTTCTCCTATTTAATAGGAAATTTTACATACAATTTTTTTAAAATGAAGATTATATTTGTTGTGTCAATAGTTTATATAGTTGTTATTGACAAAAAAGTTGCTTATAATAGTAGTTTATATAACTTCTATTGAAAAAAAGTTGCTAATAAGAAATATATGTTAGGTAAATTTCAATATAAAAGATAGTTTAGATAAGAGACATATATTTCTATTAACAAATAAAATAAATAAAACACTAACTAAAATTTCATCCAACAAATCTATAATTTTCTTTTCATAAAACCAATTTCTAATGACTCTAATAAGTATATTTGTTTTAATCTTTTTTTTTGTTTCTAGGTAATGGGATTCATTCAACTCAATTTTTGGGACCCCTAATTGACTTATCAATACTTTTAGTTATGAGGCGGTGAATTTCAAATATTACAGTTTAAATTCACATTGTATATATTTATTAATTAGTTTAATTATTGAAACCTAATTATATCATGATTCACAAATCCAAAAATAGAATTAGTTTCATCAATGTATCTTGAAAATAAAAATAATAATTAAAACTTCAAAATATATATTGATTATCTTTATTTATTAAGCAAAATTTATAAATATTTAAAACAATTGTTTCTATTTTAATAAGAAAAATAAATTCTACCTACTTACATGTTTATTTCATACTCCATATTATCATATCATTTGTTATATATCATGAATTTGTAAAATTATTATAATATTATTTTAACTGTATAACATTTATACATTAGGATTAAAGTTAGATTAAAAAACAATGAATATGAAGGAAATGTCAAGAAAGTTTGTTAATATACGTTATATACATTGGATATAAGTACAAATTCTTAGTTGAAGTATTGAGATGTTTTTTTTACCTAATAGCTTCTGACAAATAGGTACACACACTTGCAATATTTTCACAGGTTCAAACTCTGTTGATATATTTACAATTTGTGTCAAAAGTAGGTTTAGGTAAAACTAGAGGATTTGAGATAGACTGTCTTACAGTAGCACTCATTTCGTAGAAATATTGTTGGTTTGCATATTTAATAGATCTTATATTAGAAAAAAGAACTTGTATGTCATCATATGAGATTTGGGCCAAACTACATAACTGTAAAAGCTCAGCTCATAAATTCCTAATTATGTTGTATAACAAGACTAAAAGATTTTAATAAGGTGATTACTTTTGTACTTTTATTTTTATTTTTGCTAATTTATGATATGTAGAAATAACTATGATATTTTGGCTTTGACATTGAAAATATATATGGAACACCTACCTACAACATGATGTAACTCATAGCAGGGTAAGCTATAAATTAATATTTTTTTATTTTCACTAAACCAAATATTCAATTAACAGACAGATGATGAGATTAAACTAAAGACTGTAATGAAAGTTGGTGATTGATGAAAATAAATAAATCAAAGTTATTATGAACTCTTTTAAGTGTCTACATACATATCAAAAGACTTTCAGTAATTCTGATCCTCCATCTCTTTGTAATTTTAGTTTACTTAGTTTTACTCTTTTATGGATCTTAATGAATCTTATGCCTTCTTTTTCATCCAATTTGTATGGATCATGGGGTTTTGGGCTATCATGAACGTCCCTTGTGTATTTTACATTTCAGTTGGTCTTCGTCTTTGTAATACTTTATAATCACTCTCAATTTAATAAAGGGATACATAATAATATACCACCGAGATTCCCAAAATTTACCGTATATACACATACGCACTGCATTAAATATCAACCTTACTTCATAAGCTTAAGATTGTAGATTCAAATTTTTACATTCAAAACTTAAGCTTTAAGCTATATAGTGAGGGTTTTATGCATCAACTCTAGGGCTTAGATTTTAATTGCCTTAAATTCAAAGGGTATATGATTTTAGGGTTTAGGATTCTAGGATAAAAGATTAAAATATTATATCTTAAACTTTGGGATTTAGGAGTTTGACCATCTAATTAATGATAAGGAGTAAATTTTCATTACATAAAGTGGTATGCTGTAAAAAATTTAGAAACCTAAATACTATGAAATAACCCTTTCATTAAGAATAACAGGAAACTGTAACCAATTTTCCTCTTTAAGGAGAAAATAAATAAACTGTACAAACATAATAATCTTTTCTCACCCTAAACCAAAACAATGATGACATTGAGAGGGAACCATATCACTCATATTCAAGCTCTTCACCTTAAGTTAAGGCCAACAATATATAATAATAACTTGGCATGACAACAAAAATAATAATGAGGGAGGTGTTATAAGTATATATATTTATGATGAACTTTACCTCTTACCAATAACTTACATATTTTTTACTTAGGGTTTCCCCATGTATCTTATTCTCTATAAATAGAGCCTTTGTATACTCATACTAAAATAAGAAGATCAGTTGCCTCTCTTTCATATCTCTTTGTAATCTCTCTGTAATCTTCTGTAATCTCTCTTCTCATTTACAACAAAGGAAAGTTGGTATAACCTAAAGACATACACTTAATGGTTCTTTTTCTTCTACTTTTTATCGACCCTCACAAAACCCAAAGAGTATTAATTCTACAAACATTTTTAACCAACATCCAAATGTGGTACTTGACAGTTGACACTTCATACATTTTCGCGTTATAACTATTTTATGTTAAATTTGGTGTGCATGTACATATCTTACTTTTTTTATAAACAAATGTACTTTACCTTAATATAAGAAAGATACTCTATATTTTGAAATTGTATCCCCTATGATCTCTTTTTCATTAGGTGGAAAACCCAGGTGAATGAAGACTTATGGTTTTTAGGTGATATTACGAGCATTAAATAAAATATTGAGTTCATTATTTTATATAGTAAAATTACAAATGCACCCTTTATATTTTTCGTATCTCATGTCATTGTCCTTCAATAAGTTTTCGTAGTTACAATTTAGTTATCTTCATATATTTTATAGTATCACGTACATTTCTAATATTCACTTTTTATGTTGTTTAAATCAATAATTTTTCAAGTGTTTAAAATCATCATTTCATTACATCAAGACCAAAATTTTCATCAAGTTAGATTATATTAGTTATTTATTACTATTTGTCTAGAATTTTTTGAGTTACTACAATTATATATTTTAGAATTTGTGCTATTAAATTTTTAATGTTAACATAGTTAAATAAAAATGAATAGGTAATAGATAGTAAAATCTATTTGTATATTTAGTCAAATAGTTTCACAAAATTTTAAAATTTTATTCAAAATAACATAAATTATTATATTATTAAGAAATATATATATATTTTTAAAAAATTAACCTAATAATAATTGGACAATGATATTCATCCTATATGTGTCTATTTGCGTGATTGAAATATTAACTTATTGTAAATTAATATTTTAGAAAGATAGTCCAGTTACTAATGATATTCATGAATTCATTTGCTTGAAAGTGGTAGAAAAAAAAGGTGTAATCTAATAAGAAAAAAAAATTCATCCAACTACGTAAGAGTTTATGTTGTTTTCAATTGATGGATGTAAGAAATTGGGTTACTATAGTTAAGGTTAACCATAAGAGTCGTAGATGAGAGAATATTTAAAATAAAACAATTTAAATCTCCACTCTCAACTCCCACTTGTCAAAATATAATTGGTCTAAATAGAAAGGGTACCATACCCCCTCTAAATTGAAAGGGTATACAAGAATTCACCAACAATTAATCATAACAACATTGGGAGAATCAAACAAAGCTTAAACACATTCATCTCAGATGGCATCAAGAATTGTTTGGATAAAGTAACGTACCGAGATGGAGACAAATTTAGGTTGCCACCAGGAGTACGCTGATTTCGATGAAGATAAACTGTAATGTTGTTGCAACAATCACTAGTAGAAAAAGGCCTATTTCGGCGGTTCCAATGGGCCTATTTCGGCGGTTGTGAACCGCCGAAATGAGCACCGCCGAAATATGGTGTACCTATCTCGGCGGTTCTTAGAGAACAACCGCCGAGATAGACTCATGGTCAATCTCAGCATCGGTCAATCCCATGGGTCTATCTCGGCGGTTGTTCTCTAAGAACCGCTGAGATAGCCATATTTTTTGTATCTATTTCGGCGGTCGAAATAGCCCCCCCTTTTTTTGTTTTTTTTCCATCCCAGCTTATATATATATTCACCGCATTTGGTTCAATGAGACCTGTAATAAAGCTTCATCCACACAGGGAGCTCCAGCACACATTTAAAAGTTATAAAAGCTCCCAATTAATACCAACGACGCATCACAATTTGAGAGTTAACAAAACCAATGCAATTACACTTAATTACACACTTTCATTACAAATAAAAAACCACATTACAATTCAAATCTACCATTACACCATCCACAAGTGTACAGAGTTACAATTACATACTCGAAAAAGTTCACAAAACATCTTCATGATCATCAATTCATTAAACTTGTGCAGACGAACTCCGACCATTCCTCAAGCATCTCAACAATTTGAGCATCATCATACTGACCACCTTTGAACACTTCTTCGTAAGCCTTGAAAAAAATGAACATTAATCTAAAACGTACAAGTCTAACAACATGTAAAGAGCATAACTGAAACTTTCAAAGAATGTTACCTTGCCTAACGAGTGCTCTGGTAAAAAGTTCGCCGCTCCTACTATGTCACTCATGAATCTCATGACATAGTATCCACATTCTGAACCCCCAGGCTGCACCGGACACTATACAAACACACACATTGAGTTATAAACAAGTTTAAACATTATCACACAAATTTATCAATTAATAGAGTACCATGACAGTGTTCCAAGGGATGTTACTCTTCATTGTTTTATTATGGAGAGAATGCATCTCTCATGGAACTATATACATCAGCAATATATATAGATTTAAGCATCAGTAGCAAGTTATGAAACAGTTAATGTTAAGTAATAATAATTGTTGTTTACGATAACAAACTAATTACCTCAGTATTGCGGTGGAGATCTTCGGTCTCTTGGCACCCTTACCAAGTGAGTCAAATTGCAAGATTCGTGGGTGCTTCAACATCACCAGCACAAGCAATGACCAATGTCGACTGTCCACAAATTACACAATGTGTTGAAATCATTAAACAACTAACACAAACTATATGTTTTAGATAATACTAAGAGAAATAGTCAAATATCATACCCTGAATGATATGGCAACATAATAATTGACTTGTTAGAACATTCAAAGAGGGCATTCGTCATATATTGCATAAGGCCTTCCGTATCACTTGTCATCTGGACTTCACTGCACATAGCAGGACACAGGAATCCTGATAAGTGCAAAACATATAGACTTATTAAGGTTTAATCACCTTATAAATTTTAACATTTTGAGTAATGTTTCTCACTTATCTTGGGTTTTTCCTATAATTATGTTGTATAAACTGATGTATTATATGTGTTAAATGTTGGAAAAATACCATATAAATACACTTTACAAAGGGATTAAAATTAGCCACGCGACATGCACGTGCTAAACCTGTTAGCCGTGTCACGTCCATGCCAAGTTCGCACAGAAAAGGGCGGACAAGAAGAGAACAGAGACGTGTCCGTGCCACGTCCATGGAATAAAGGGCGGACAGGTTAGAGACGTCCGCGGATTTAAACCCGGACAAAACACGGACGGGAACTAAGAAGAGGCTTGAGTCACGTCCGCGATTTAAACCCGGACAAGGGACGGACTAAGCCATGACCGTGGCTTGTCCGCGGAAATAAACCCGGACAAGAGACAAGGGCAACTGTGAGACGTCCATGGAAAAAGACCCGGACACAGAGGCGGACGCGTGTAAATTCCCAGATCCAGATCCAATTATTTGACGCCCCGACCGTCTTCCCCAGTTTTCTTGCGGCGCCTGCAAACACATCTATCTACTATCGTCAATATCAGGCGCCGCCCCAATCCACTCCTCAAATGTCTCACGCATTGTCGCAGCTGTCTTCTTCCTCTTCCTTCTTATATAAAACCCACGCTCCTTCAACCTTCTTGAACCCCCCTTCTCTCCCAATTTAAGTTCTTTCTTGTACTTTGTTCATCAGCCTTACGCTTTTAGTTTCCAGAGAACCAACTAGGATCGAATGCCATCATTCATTCTTCTTCGTTGGTTCCTACTATTTTATTTCTTATGTTTGTTTTACTGTATAATTATGTTGTGTAATAAACCTAGCTTCCCGGGTTTTAAGCAAGCCTATTTTATATAACTGTGTTTGTAAGCTCTCCATATAATTTATCTAAGCAGTTATTTTGATTCTTGTCCTTAATGCGCTTTTAATCTTCCTGCAAATTATTAAAGTGATATTTGTAGTTCTCTTGTTAAAATGCAGTGCTGAGCAAACAAGGTTCCTAAGACATAGGAAGTCAAATGGGTTAACGACTAGAAGCGATTTTTCTCTCGCCGTATAGGTTTATCTATCTCCAATAGGATTACTAATAATGCGATTAATTATTATAACTTGAGCAAGGTTTGCACTTGTTGTTTAAATTAATTATGGTTTATTAGACAGGGAACGGTCAATAAACTAATTAAGATTCTTGAGTTTATTGCTAAAGTGGGAAAGTTATATGAATATGATTAAATAAAATAGGTAAGCAGAGTAACCCGGGATGCTTCTTAAAAAACATAAAAAAGATTTCTAATTTCTATTTTTTTCTGTTTTGATTAATTGTTTTAATTATTATCTTATGAGTTTACTGTTATTTCACTCCTAAAAAAGATAAAATCTGTTTATAGAATCTAAGTCAATTTATTACACTATCAGTTATCCACAGCGAGGTCCCCAAGAGTACGACAACCCACATATCCACTATTCCGCAAAACGATAGGTACACTGCCTAAGTGGTAAGAAGTAGTCACATATTTCTTCCAACAAGTTTTGGCGCCGTTGCCGGGGACCTCCGGCACGGTTAATTGATAGTTCTTAATTTTATTGAGTTTTCTATTTATAAATAATGATATATTTTGTGCTACTCTTATTATGTAATATATTTGCTAATCTTTAATTTTTGTTCTATTATATTTGTTTTATTATATATTGTTTCTGTTATATTTTCTATTATATTTTGTTTCTGTTATATTTTGTTTCTATTACTCTATTATATTTTAATTGTGTAGTATTCTGTTTAATATATTAATTTGTGTTTCATAATTCAGTCATTTACTTTCAGCAACTAACTCCTAACATTTAATTTTCTGTCATTTAAATTCTGCAATCTAATTCCTAACATTTAAATTTCTGTCATTTAAATTCAGCATCTAACTTCTATCATTTAAATTTCTGTCATTTAAATTCAGTTCTTAAATTTCTGTCATTTAATTACTGTCATTTAAATTCCAGCAATTTATATTCTGCACTTTTTCTTTAATTATTTACTACTGCATTTACTTTTTTTATTTTATTTTCTTTTGGTTTCATTATTTACGGTTATTTAAATCAATCAAAAAATTAAAAAAAACGAAGTTAAGTTTGTCCGGCCCTAAAAAGCCGGACACAAACACGGACGTCTAACAAAAATAAAAAAAATGAAAACGGGACCTACGTCCGCCTAAAAAAGGGCGGACGCAAGCCGGACACAAAGAAAGACGGGACTCACGTCCGCCCTTATTTCCACGGACGCAAAGGCGGACTCGCCCAGCGTGTTAAAAAAAATTGTCTGGTTTATTTCTTCTTCTCCCCCAAACCCGTCTTCTACCTCTGAAACTCGCCGCCCCTCTTCTCTCGACACCACCACCACACCGCCTAGCCCCCCCAACGCCACGCACTCCGACGCCGCCCACCAAGGAACCGACGCCGCGCCGCCCAGACCACCAGGGAACCACCGGCCTTCAAACCGAAAACAGATCTTCAAACCAGGTTTGCATTTTTTAATTTATTTCTGTCGAATTGAGGAAATTAGGTAGTTCTTAGGTGAACTCTTGCATAAATTCGAATGTGGAAAGACGAAAACTAGTGGTGTTGTGTGAACTTGCGATTTGTTGTAGAGGAATTTTGTGAGAATTTGGGTGAGAATTGAAAACTAGTCACGGCGAACTGCGATTTAGGGTTCTTGAGCTGTCCGGGTCTGCGTCCGGCCCTGTGTCCGGCCCTGTAGACCCGAACGTGTATATATATAAAAAAATGAAAAAAAAATTGAGAAAAATACAAAAATGTTAGGTGATGCATTATAGTGTTTTTGTTTGATAATAATTAAATTTTTATGCTATTTATGTTTATTTACTTTTAATTTCAAAAATCATTAGTATGGCTCGTACACGAGGTGGCCATTCGGATTCTGGCCCTACTAGGGGCAACTGCCCCGGTGCGTCTTCGTCTTCTGCACCTCCTCCTCATCCGACTTTACGGGATGATGGTTTTGTCTCGGCAGAGGCCCATGCCTGGTACGACCTGGGCAAGGACTTTGTGATGGAGAGGCGAATAGCGCCTGAGGTGATAGAGGCTACAGGGGTGGACACCCTGTTTGCCGGTTTTGGACTTTCAAAAGTCCTAAAGATGGGCGAGGGACTCTTCATTCCAGCGTTGATTACAGAGTTCTATGCGAATGCCCAGGCGAGCAACCAGAGCATCACGTCTTTCGTCCGCCATCTCCCTATTGAGATTACACCGGTGACCTTCTCTACTATCCTGGAGATTCCGGATAGTCCTGACCATATACGAGGATTCCCAGAGGATCACCTACAGAGATCGAAGGCGAGGTGGCTTCAGGATATAGGTCGACGACCCGACGTAGAGGGGGAGGACAAGGACATCCTCCCTTACACGAGTTTCCCCACACTGCTTCAGAGGCTTCTACTGGAGATCCTCAGTCATCAGATCCGCCCCCATGGCGCGATCGATGCTTCTGATGAGGATTGCGCGCTCTTGGACTACTTCCTCTCGCCATCTCCACCCACTCAGCGCGTCTCCATCTCGCACATCATGTTCGGCCAGCTCCATAAGGTGGTCTACTATCTGAGGACGAAGAAGAAGAAGATCACTCTATTTTTTCCTTCTTCATCATGCACCACCTTTTCTCTCTCCTGCCAGAGACCGCCACACGATGTTTAGAGCTCAGGACGGGAGAACGCCCAGTCACACTGCAGACTGTGAGGCGCTGGGGCTTTATGCCTTTAGAGGACGGTACCTGGGTCAGAGGTCATACTGGCCGGTCGTCCCTCCTCCACTGCACGCAGGGACCAGTACGGGAGCTACGCCTTCAGCTGATCCCGAGCCACCTACCAGCTGACACAAGAGGGAGATGAGCCCTACGTGCCGACGACCACTGTGATGCAGATCCCAGCTCCTGTTCCGATACCGCCTGTCACATCAGACCTGCAGGCTCAGCTTCAGGCCTTTCACCAGATGCAGCAGCAGATGCATCAGAGGTTCAAAAGCTTTGAGCAGACCCAGCAGAGGATGCTGGCTGAGCAGACTTCACTCCGTGAGGCCCAGTTACGGATGACTCAGCGCTTGGACCGGAGTGACGAGTTGCATGCACAGACAGCTCAGCAACAGGAGCGGACCGCTCAGCTCTTACCATCTCGTCGCTTAGATAGGCCATGTAACACCCCTCTCAAATAAACACGTAATAGTCACTCACGTTAACAGAAAAATAAGACGTCTTACAGCGGAAGAATAAACAACATCATTAAAACTCACTCGGGTGTCACCTGCCATTACTCGCCCATGCGAGTAACGAAGCAGAAACTACATCCAAACTAAACAACAACACTTCAAAAAAAAACTGTGATAACGAGATACCCTATACATCATACTAAGTCCACATCCTATATATCATTCTAACCAAGAATAGCTTTAACGACAAGTGAGCATCACCCAAGTCCCGAATAAATACATCCATACCGCTCTACATCCATAGCTGACGGTGTTATACAAATAATTTTTGTGTACAGTAATTAAATTGACCCTGACTACCGGTACCCCACTTCGGCTTCAACGTTAATCAACAACCTGCACAATAAGTGTAGTCTCAGCGATAGACGCTGAGTATGCCGGATCTGGACCCTATTGGTCACTTGTCGTTTTTAACCGTCTTGATATTAGATTATTTTCATGCTTTACCATTTTACATATAATAATATGTAACAACATGCCTGATTATATAACCATTCATCCAATCCAAACAGTCATATATAACTATACACAGTACTGTCATACATCATACAATACAATAGCATTGAGAACTCATTCATCGTATGTTGACATCATCACGTAATACATCACTCGGCCCTCCGGGCCTTCACATATCGTTTGTTTTGGTTAGCACTGTCGGGCATCAGTTAGGACAACCCGAAATATACTCACTTGGACAGTAGTCCCACGTACACACAAAGTGCTCACTGCCTTGATCATCCGAAGACTCTGGACTTATTCACTTTGCCTTTGTAAAGGCGTCCATTTAGGTGGCCAAGGGCCTAGTGCCAACGGTAGCACACTCCGCCTGACGATCTATGTAGGCTCATTCAGGATTAACTAGGGTAAAACCCGATACGGGATAACCCAAGAGATCTCTACGCGCGACCAGCCAGTGACTGTCTGGATTAAGGTACATCATCACTTTCATTCACACTCCACTGTTAACTTCGTTAGTTAGATAGTCAGTTACAGTTTAGTTATGGAGTACATCACTTAATTTGTTGGCTGCCCTATGGGTCTTACGCATGCCTAGAATTATTCTAGGTAGTATTCACGTTCGAGTCAAAGCTCTAGAGACCGACAATGTCGTGTCCCGTTCCTAAGTGTTTCACTTAGGTTATAACTACATACTTGTAATACTTAGCGTATTAGGTCAAGCAACGGTGGTCACAATCACACATTTCGCATATGTAGTTTTGTATAAGTCGATCTATAGTCGACGTAGTATTAGTCCCTAGGACGTTCGTGCATAAATAAATAATGCAGTAAACATAACTACCCTTCACACACATAAATCACATACATACTGTAACACCCCTCTCCATAATCACGATATAATCCCTCACGTAGCAATAATTAAAACGTCTCACAGCGGAAAAATAAATAACAATTACAAATCTCGCTCGGGTGTCACCGGCCATTACTCGCCCATGCGAGCAACGTAGCCAAACTACATCCAACTTCCAAAATAACAAGCTGCTAACCGCAGTGATAACGAGAAACTCCTATACATCATACTAATCCATAAATCATAAACATCGACAAGTGAGCGTCTACCCAATCCTGAAAAATACATAACCTTACCATACGACCATACACCATCCTCATTGCTAAACCCAATGAACTCCATGTGTGGTAACAAAAGCAAAACTCCAATTACCTTGTTCCTGCTCTTCAGCTTCAACAATGATCAACAACCTGAAATGATGTAGTATCAGCGATAGACGCTGAGTATGCCGGGCCTGGACCCTAATTGTCACTTGTCATTTTAACCATCTTATTACTAGGTCGGTTTCATGCTTTACCATTTTATAGTTATAACAATACTGTAATAAACATGTATATTACACATATTCATCCAACCAAATATTCATAGATATTCAACCATCCATCCAATCCACAATCATTTAATAACACAGTCCACAATTATATATCGAACGTATCGAACAATAACAATATAATGTACAATGTACATTCGCCGTAGCGTAGGCTCATATTTAATTTACCTTAGCCTCGTAGGCTCCATCCAACCATCAACATACAATAAAATAACCACAAGTATAACCAATGAACAACAAAGCGAAACAACGAGAATAATAACAAGTATTAAGTCTCGTCCATGGTATTGTTCGCCACTGTATAAGTCTCAATTGTTTTAGTTGTTCAGTTATACCTAGTGACAATGTCTCGTTAAAACGACATGTCTCTAGTTACCCATATATTATGGCGGGTCACCCACGGAGTAGCCACTCCAACGGTAGAGTCTCCGACCAACGAGCCATTCTAGCTCACGGGAAATTTTCTTGATACTTGCGGACCCGTACGCGGACATCCTGCTATCGTTTTTGTGATCACAGCGCGCACCAAGAGCCACATCCTCTTGGCTTTACTTCCATTCCATTAATTAATTAATTATACATCGCATCGCATTACCAAATTTTCTAACACAGCAGACTAAGGTCATTAGTCCAATCCGGAGTCTGTAAACTCGGGATCCAGTGTTAGATACGAGAGCGGCGTATAGAAAAGGCCAATGCTCCGTACAAAAGTCTCAGATAATATGTATATGTTATTATCATAGTGCTACAACGTTTTACTTACGTTCCTTATATCTCATATAAGATAGCACCATAGCCGCTAGTTCGTTTTATATATTGGTTCATATACGAACCGATACTGTTAACTCAACAACAGTAAATAATAAGCTATAAATATACAATTCATGCATATTAATTAACACATTCAGACAATCAATCTTGTCACAGATCACACAGAAGTCTGAACTGAGGAAGCCCTCAGAGACAATCAGAGACACATACAACATACAAGTTATATCAACCAAATCCGAGCCCAAGGAGCAACCTTAGGACAACTTGGATCAAACCCCTTTACATACCGTTCACCCTGATCGTATTACGGTGGAGTATGAATCAGCAAGATCCTATGCTCTGTGTAGTCCGCTAGCTTGTCAAGCGTCCTTGTCAGAAGTATAATCTAAACGGTATTAAAACCATAAGTCAGTCTCCATGACTAACAACATCCGGTATTTCCGAATAATAAGTAACCCCGACAGTTCACCCCTGTTTTCTACAGTTGTTTGTTACTGGTTTCTCTAAAACAGTCGGCTTTGTTACTTAAAACGCGTACGTCAAAACATTCAACTGTTAAGTTTAATTCCTTATATTCCTTTTAGTCTTATCCACATCTAGTTTAGGTACGTAACCTATAGTTGCATGTATACATGCATTCTTATATTACATTGCATTCTAAAATTCATAACTTATAGTTCGTAACTATATTTTTTTTAAAATAACCACCACCATTAAATCATATGGTTTCCAACCAAAATATATATCCACCTTATATACATTATCCTTGTGTATGTATATATTTACCACGTAGGTAATTCCCATGAGTTTAACAAACTCCTATGTTTTGTGTTACTTTTTATCATCTTTTGTAAGATGATTATTCCCATTAGTTGTATTATATTATACAACCTATATTAAGATTATTATCCTAATACTATGTAACATTTTATGTTGTATATTTACAACTCCTAAGGTTTATTCCATAAACACCTTAGTTTATAAATCCCATTTATTTATAGTTTGTCACATTCTTTGATGTGAATATCCTTACTCATATTAATTCCACCTAAACCATATATTGTTATAACATTTATAACATTATAGACCTTAGTCAAAATTTCATTTTCCAAACTTTATCAATCCGGTAAAGCCCTTGAATTTATTTAAATTCTATTTTGACCACATAACATTATGTAATGCCATTCCATATGCTAATATCATTTGACATGATATTCTTATTTCCTTTAATTAATAACCTATGGTTTTTACACCAACTATTTATTATTACCGCATGGGCACCATATCAAAACCATATTCTTTTTCATAAACCGTAGTTTCCTTTATTTACAAAATCACCCCTTAATTTATACCATGTTATATATTCCATTTAATATAACATTTCTAACTTATAAAAAAAAGGTATAACCTATGGTTATTTTTTTGTAAATTTCGAACAGCCCTTGTGCTATTCTATAATTGCCATTTGGCCCTATTTATAACATATAGTTTACCATATCATTAAAACTATATCTTATACACATAACTTATTAAATTCTCTTAATAATTCTAAAAATCATCAAATTCCACCAAAGGGTTATAAATATCCTTATTAACCCATATACTTTCGATATTTACCATTCCACCATCTATTTTTCTTCAAAGTGTCATAATGACATAATAACTATATATTATACATATATAGTTCATTCTAATTCCAAAAACAACCCAATAAATTCCTAAAAATTCCTAATAGCCCATGGGTGTTTATAATACCATTATACACCCTTAATTTTCGGTATTAACATATTTACCACATATGTTATGAAAATATTACCATAAGATACTTATCTTTTTATAAAACCTTAAATAAGTTATCTAACTTATTTATTTTGGTCAAAACCTAGCATATGGTCAAGGTTGACCACCTTAATATTCCTTGACCATTAATTCCTTATAATTACGGTTTTAACCCCTAAGTTTCCAAAATTCATCATTTAACCCCAAAACTTTATAAAATCTTATAAACTTTATTTTAACTCCTTTTTAACTCTAATTTTCGGCCTTATTATTCTAAAGCCCCCAAATTTAATTTAATTACACCATAACCCCTCATTCTTTTCGGTAATTATTTTTCACCACTTAAACTTAATTAAAAGCTTGTAAATGCATAAATAAAATGGCCTAAAATACATGGCCTTATTACAAACATTGTCTTGCAAAATAAATTACACATAAATGTCCCAAAAATACATATAGATTTCGGCCTCACCACACACTTTTTATTTATTTACCAAACTTCCACATAATGTCTTAAATTTGACAATTATGCTTGTTTAATTAGTTATAAAATTTATTAAACCATTCCTTAAACATTTTAAGGTCAAACAAGACCTTATTTTTCTCCTTCACTCACGGCAATTTAATTAGAAGTGGTTTAAGAACATATTAACTTAGCAAAGTTAATGTTTAAGTTATTTATACCTTGATTTAACTTAGGTAGATCCTTGTTTGGATTCGCCACCTCAAGGAGAATTTCTCCAAAGCTTCTCTTACATGTTTTCAAACAGAAAACAAGGCCTAGTTACTCTCCAAGCAAGATCTAACCATGAGAAGTAATTTAAGTCATGAAAATCATGGATTTTTACCTTAGATCTTCAAGCTTGATGTAGATCTACTTCGGCCCTATTTTTCCAGAAGAGAAAGAGTATCAAAACTCTCTTAAAAACAAGGTATAAAACCGTGGGTGAATTAGCTTGGAAGATAGCTAAGTTTTACCTTGTTTAAGATGTAAAAATGGTGTTTTTGGCTTGGATCTAGCTACTCCTTGTAGATCTTGGTATACCAACTGAATCTACATGAAAAGGAGAAGAAAATAAGGCTAGGGATCCAAGGTTTACAACCGAAATTCACAAGGAAGAAGAGATATGTGCTTAGAGCACATTTTTACCTTAAATGGTCAAGACTTGAACTTTCCTCCTTAGATCTGGGTATGGCCGAATTTTAACCTTCCTTTAACCTCCAAGACACTCTACATAGATGTATAGAAAAGGTTGGAGTCTAGATCAATCGAAAAAGGAAAGAAAGATGAAGAAAATGGGCATTTTTATGCCTTAGAAGCTTACCTAGAGCTTGAGCTCTCATCAATGGAGCTTGGGAACCTTACCTTCGGTCAAGAGGAGCAAAAGGGAGAGCTTGGCAATGAGCTCCACGGTTGGAATGGAGCTAATGAGAGAAGGTGACCTAATTTGGCTTAAAACACATTTTTTTCCTTATTTTAAGTTATTATTGTTTTGATGACTCATCAATGCTTGATTGATGTTGATTATTGAAGCTCAATTCGGTGGAGACAAGAAGGGGACAGCCGTGTATGATAGGAGAAATGTGGTGTATAATCAATTCCAATTTTGATTCAAAAATGAGATATTATGTTACTTTAAGCAATAAGTGAATAGGTGACTCATCTCCCTTGTCTTCTTCTTGCTTGGAGTGCCGTGTAATAAGGAGGGAAGGAGGCTCCAATCGGCTGGCTCATCACACGGGTAAGCAAGTGGAGACAACCCTTTTTGTTTTATAAGGTAAAGTTAACTTTTACTTATTTTATGCAAAAGTAAGGTAGAATAAATAATTGTCACATGGGTTTTGTCTCTTGGTCTATTAAGAGACTTGCTCCATCGATTTTGTGTTTTCCAATTCGTGGTCAACGGTCAACATTGACCAACTTAGTCAATGTTGACCCAAACGGGCCCCACTTTAGGGTTTTATTAATATTTTAATATTAAATTTGTAAAAAATTGTAAATTTCTGGAATTAAATTCCTAATATCATAATATGATTTTATTATATTTAAAGGTAATTATAACCTTTTAGCCCATTTAAAACCAATTTAGAAGGCAATTTCACAAAAACGTGCTTTAAGGAGTTTTAGTGCACGTTTTGTGTCGCAAGGTGTTTCTGAGCTCTGTTTCTTTGACAACGGTTGTGTTGTGTTCCTTACATGATATTTGATCATGGTATCCAATTTTATATCATTTAGAGGTCATTAGACCTTTAAGGTATTCTTAGAGCACATTTTTGCCCTTTTTGACCTTGAAGCATGAAAGTGCTTGTTCTTTGTGTTGGAGTGTTGTCCAACCGTTATAATATGTTCAATATTATGTTAATAAACTTAGGACAAATTTTTAGGTCCTAAGAAGTTCATTTGGGTATTTATTTACCCTTAACAGTCAAAGGGTGCAACATCTTGTTTTGTGTTGACCGCTGTTGTTCTCAGTTGACTTTTAAGGCATGTTTAGGCCTTAATTAATGTGATTAAATATTTAATCCATGTTTTATTAATTTGGGGTATTTCACATACATTCACACAAGTTATTTATCAAACAAATCCGAGCCCGAGGAATTCCTCAGGACAACTCGGATCAAATCCCTTTACATACCGTACACCGTGTCTAGGTTCGCGCAGTGCAGACCACTAAAGCTTTCGAGCGCGCACGTCTGAAGGGCGATCTAGAAACACAAGGAACGCTAAGCGTCAATCCACATGACAGTATAATTCGGTATTTCCGAATAACGTTTGAAATCCCAGTACTACGCCCCTGGATTTTTCAACTGTTATTAGTTAAGGTACCGTTGTCCTTAAAAACTCCTTACTCATAGTATGTATTAACATACGGTTTACAGTGGAGTCGGTTTCATAAGACGTTGTAGTTAACGTTTTCAACGTAGGAATTATATTTTCCAACCCGTAGTAGTTTATAAACGTTACACTTATACAGGTTCGTTCGCTCTTGTATATTTAATTTAACTGTTACTTCGTATGCACCAATATAGTGCTATTCTTTAATATACTTTATATTATACAACTTCTCAATTATGTAACAGGTTGTATCCATTTAAGACCTTATAATTTCATAGTAATAATTATACTAATGAGTTAACATTTTGTATTCACTATTATATGGCTCATAAACCATAATTTTGTATGTTACTTGCGCCAGTAACTTATGTGTATAAATGCACATTGGCTTTTAATGGGATATGAAACCTCACATTGTTCACATGTTATTATTATTATTATTTTCATTCAAGATTTATTTTTCATACCAAACTCATATCTTAACCATAGTATTTATGTCATTGTACCCTATGGCTTACATCTTCATTTTTGGCATATATTTATATACATATGCTTGCGCTTAGCATGTTAGTTTTAACAACTATGTTTTTGATCACTTAATATCGTATAGTGTTACACTTACATTGTGATAGCACATAGTATGATATTTATATGTCATTGAACTTTATAACATATGGTTTTGGTGACCGTATGTACGTACCGAAAGTATTATTCTCATTAAACGTAATATAACCTCATAACTTATATTATGTTGTAAGTATCTAATCTTGTAATATCAAAACCTTGTAGTAAAATATCACCCAAAGTTTTATAAGCTCACCTAGGTATGTTGAGATGTTTTAGGTTCATTAATAACTCAATATCACTCTCTGTAACATGGTTATACAGAAGCTCAGATATTATCGGTATCTAGACAACAACCTATATATTCCTTCCTAGTTCTTGTTCTTAGTTAGTCCTAGTGCTGTTTGATTTTTCCCCACTGTATCTGTCTAACTATCTATGGTGTTATTGATTGCTTTAACCCAAAATTGAACCACTAAAACATTCACCTAGCCCCTGCACTTAATTGCACAGAGACCGGCCCTAGTGAAAGTTTGAACCCAGAAATCAGAAAACAGAAAACAAGGATCTGTTTATAACTTCTTCTTCTTTCTTCCATCTTTCATGTCTGTTAGACTGTCTCCTAACCTCCCCCATGAGTATCTCAACCTAACTGAGTGTATTAGCCACGATTTGGGTTGTTTATTAACCACACACAACCCTCTTAACACAACTGTAATTCAGTTATATAGAGGACAGTCATCATAGGAAACTGAATAAAACTGAAACACTTCAGCTGCCGTTTCTTTTTCCTTCTTCTGTTTCTTGCTAACCTGGTTCTTCAGTTCTCTTTCCCCCCACATCATTTAATTTCCTATTTGGGTGTCTTAAAGTAATTCTATCCTCAAAGGAATCCACAGCAACATTGTTAACCTCACTGTTACATCCCAAAACTAAAACCGATACATAACTGATTTACCTTCTTCTGTTTCTTTTTGTTTGTTCAGGAATTTGACTTTCGATTGTTCCTCCAACCTTCTTACCTAGTTAGTAAGTGAATTAGAAAGGTTTTAAGCTCTTGAACCACTCAATGCCATTCACTCATACTCTCTGTAGCATAGTTATACAGAGACAAAAAATTCCTGAAACTACAACTAAGCTTATACACTGACTTATGTTCTTATTGTTTTCTCTGTCTGTTTTCTAAACTGACTTATACTCCCCCTAGCTCCTTACCTACTTAGCTAAAGGTTTATCGAGATTTCAGACTCATGAACAACCCAAAGCAACTTACTAATGCTACTGGACTTGTGTTTACTGGAAATCAGAACTGCAGAACAGAAAACTGCAACAGGTATACTTTCCCTTCCATTTCTTTTCCCTCTGTTTGCTTTTTTTTTTTATCCCTAAACCTTCCCAAATTGTTGACCCAGTTACTTCAGTATCCTATCAAACTTCTAAACCCAAACTAAATCCAAAACAACTTCATCACAGACACAGAAATAACCAACCACTGAACTGGAAAGAAAACTGAAACTGAATAAAAACTGAAATCTGAAACTGGTGTTTCTTTACTTTTCTGTTTCTCTTATAGTTCACTCATCAGGTTGTATTTTCCCCAGTAGTCTAGCTATTCCGTTAATTGTCTAGATATCCTTTTTAATCTTCATAGTAGCCCCAAAGAGACATGGAGCACACCCTGGAAGTTCTTTACACAGAAAGAGAGAACAACAAAAGAAAATTTGCAACAGAAGCTGCAACTGCTGTAAGTATTTTCCTGTTGCCTTGTTTTCTGTTATCTAACTTCTTTCTTAGTCTTCCCCACATGTTTAGGTAGTTTATTCAGTGTTTGACTCAAAATACACCCAAGGTGATACGGTTAAACCCCTCTGTAGTTGCTTATGCCAAACCCGAAATTTTCATAGCCTAAAACAAATCTGATGTTCGGATATTGATTCTTTTCTGTCTCTTTACAGCTGGCTTACAGTTTTACTTTTCTTTCCCTTTTCTCTCCAAAATGCTTACATATCAGTTAAGTGCGTTAGCAGGATTTTAAGCTTAAGGACAGACCCAAAATGACATAGATCTCAACAAACAGAAACCTGGAGACTGAACTCGACCATTTGAAACTGGGAAAGAAACTGTCACATCTTCTTCAATTTATGTTTTCTCTTACAGACTGACTATCACTTTACCCCCATCTTGTTTTAGTTGCCTAGCTATGTTTTAATGTAGTTTGAACCACAAAGCAACCCAAGGCCACAAGGGCTATGTTCCAGAAAATCCTTTATACAGAATACAAAAACTGAAACAACTGAAGCATTTAGGACTGCTGTTCTTTTTTTTTTCTTTCCACGGTTAGTGTAACAGGTTGGGTTCTCAACCCTCCCAAAATGTCCCTATCCATACTAGAGTGTGTTAGAAGGTTTTGGTTCATTAATTCACAGCACAAGCCTGTTATACAGAAACACGAAAATCCTAGAACTAAACTGAAGCATCAGAAACTGATAACTTCCTTGGGTTTCTGAGAGTTCTTAATCTTGGGTTTTCTTTTCAATTTTTTTTTCCTTCAGTTGATTTACACATAGCATAATGACTTGGCGAGGTTTGAGTTCATTATCCAACTCTACTGCCTTTACTGGGGTTTTTAGTTTTAACTTAACCCTTACTACCCTCACACTTCCTCTGCAAAGTAAGTACACAAGATACGATTTCATCAGTTGAAAACTACACTAAAACAAAACATAACTGTTGCATCTGTTCCATGTCTTTTTCTTTCTTTTTAGTTGTGATCTGTTTTTATTTCTTTTCCTTCCACAACCTCACGTTTATAGAGACTTAGCTAGGTGCATTATAAGATTAAAACGCATTAGCTCAAGACTACTCAAAAACATCAAGACTCAGCCTCAGAAAGTTATTATACAGAAAGGCTCTGGTTTTAAAATCTGTACAAAATGCTAGATGATTTGGTACCTTTGATTTCTTTCTGTCTTACTGCAATGGGGTTCCTCCTGGTGATCCTTGCACGGTACAACTCTTAGACTTTTGAACTCATGACTCCACTGTAATGGTTCCTCAGATGTTATTATTCTTTTCTTTTGGGTTCAATAGAAAACGGCATAGATAAGAGGGTCGATGCAAAACTGAAATTGTTCACATGTTTTTACCTTCTGGTTACTTCTTCAGGTGATGTATTAGGTAGCCACACTCCAGCATAGCCTTGTTAAGGCTTAGAAATCTGCAAGTGTGGTTGTTGCGTAACAGGGGCCAGAAAGGAATGGTTAAAAGGCTTCTACTGTTATCCACGATAGAAGGCAGAAGGACAAACAGAAAGAGAGAACGGTGTTTACCTATATGCTGTTGTTCGAACCAAGGTGTTAGTCCTTATCAGTTTTTTTTGTTTGAATGGAGATGCAGCGACATACAGAGAGGCCTGGCCATGTTGCATGAGTTATGTTTTGGAATTAGGGATGGAGGAATCAAGAAAGACAGAGGAACAACCATAAGGCCTTGGCTTACCTTCACGTAAGGGGAACAGTGGGTGTTCTTGGCTTGCCGTTGGTGGGCATGCAAGCGAGGAGAAGAAGGATTGGAATGAGTATTAAGTATCGGTAGAAGCAGGAGAGTATGACTCAGAGGTTAAAAAAAATCTATTGCTGTAAGTTCCAAGGAAATTGAGCATGACTTTGGTGCGCAGGTTACCAGGAAGTTATGGGTGATAAGGAAAAGAATACAATCTTGTCGCCTGGTAGTTGGGAACAAGGGAAATTGTTACTGTTTTTCTTTTGGGTTCTGTTCGATCTTACTGTATCGAGAAAGAATGGGGAGAAACCGACACAGAGGTGTGTTGGTTCTTCCCCTTTTTTTTGTTATCTTATGGATCCAATACTAGTTTAAATTCGTGTGTGTTATATACTGAATTCGAGCTCAGCTCAACCGGTTAAGGCTTCGGGAATGGTACGAAAGGTCTTGGGTTCGAATCCCGACTAGAGCATGCTTGCTCTTTTTCTTTGTTTTTTGTTTCAGCCTCATTTATATCTATTTCTAGTATATATATGTGACTGGATTAACATGTCGTGTTATTTGTTATATGTACACATATATGTAAGCGACTATTTTGTTATGTCACGTTGTTGATTAAACCCTTATATGGATACGACTATTTTATTTGTCGTGTTTTAGATATATACAGTTATAATGTTGTGACGTTGTGTACAGGTATTTTCCATATACGTATATATATATGCGACTGTATTATATGCCCGTGCTAAATCTAATTGTTCGTTTGTTCACACGTCGTTACATACTCATAATAATGTAACACATCCCCTTTAATGTAACCTTATGCTTAATTGTTTAGGCCTTAATGTAATCAATTATATGTTTAAATCATGTTTAATTAAGTAGGGGTATTTCAGTCTACCCCCCTTAAAAGGACTTCGTCCCGAAGTTGCTTTACTTAAATAGGTGTATTAATAACTACCCTTATAATCCCATAATGTATATCTATGTGATATATCATTTACGCACATCGTATTGCACTTATACATCACATAGCCATCATTTGTGGCGTTAATTCAAACATATGGATGTAGGCGATCCATCAGCACCATTATTTCCTATCAGTTCTACCAATCCTGACAACCTCCCCGAGGTGTCCATACCATGCCATCATTACACATTCCATATCTAAGGATTTATTTTGTATCCAGACTATATCATATGTAATCAATCTACAAGGTACTATAAATATATATATCACACATATCATAAAGAACAGTACTACATTCATGGATGTAGACACATCATTTCAACAAGTATTTCATAAGATACATACAACAAGTGCACATCACACACAGCAATTGACAACTTACGCCCCGCGTACCACACACCACCAACAAAACGAATAACAACATCAACAAACAACATCGTATGCCCCACATACGAAACAAACCAACATCGTATGACCCGCATACCCACGAATTGTTGTATGCCCCGCATACGAAATAACAGAATTCAGTGAAAACATGTGGAATTCAGTGCAAACATGTGTACAGCCAAGAGGCTCTACCCCCCTTAAAAAGGGTTATGCCCCCGTACCCCACAAGTATTCAACAGGCTCTCCACAAGGAGCGCTGGATACTTGGCTCTCATAGAGTCCTCTAACTCTCATGTGGTATCTTCCATCTTTGGAGTAGATTATTCTCACATTAGAGAGACAGGTATGACTCTAGCCCCTTCGGGCTCTTAAATATATAAAGGGTGAGGCACGTGTTTGTGCTCTCTCCCGAATTCGTTCTGATGGGCCCACTCGCTCCATACAGAGGTGTAGACCCATGAATATAGGCTCGGTTGATTCCTTACATTGTCGTATATCCCATCGTTGGGATTACTAGCATTTTCCCGTATCTTCTCTCATAGACTTTCAGTTTGAGTTGTCATATGACATTGGCTATTATTAGTACTTGGTGCTCTTTGCACCTTTCTTGGTAATATCAAGACGTACTAGCCTTGATGTCTACTTCGATATCGATTGTCATCCATGTCTCCTGGTGGTTTTTGTTCCGGAGTGACACATTGTTCGTGTTGATATAATTATACCCTCTTCCCGTGTGTCGGGTCAGCAACAACGTTCGTATTGTTTTTCCTGCTTCCTGCCAGGGAAATCCATATGTTGTGCTCGTATTAGAGTTTGCAACTCATTTTCATTTCCATATTTCATTATTCTACGGGTTTACTCGTCTAAGTTCGCCCACGTATTTACTATTGATAGTTGTTTGTGTTTGTCGCTTCCGCGCGCATCACATTTCAGTCGATTCGACGGTGTGTTAGTCATTATCATTTATGTTCTTGTTTAAGCATCTGCTAGTATACTAGCTTTGTTTTTCCATTATTGCGTAGTTACGCATTTAAGTTCACATCATTTGGTGGATCCCTCTGGATTGCAAGAACTTGCATGATCCTTGTGAGGGTCCTACGTATTATTCGTCCATACAGTGGGTTTCCTGTTCCTGTTATCAGCGTCGTCGTCTTCGAAGGGTCTCCTTGTCTTCACTGTGTATCGTCCGCTACTCTGTGTTGTAGGTTCTTGGTTTCTCTAGCCCGTTGGTTAACTGCGGCTCTTCTCGTCCATCTTCGAGGTAATCTGCATCGCTGTCCGTAGCACGGAGTTGACTACTTCTCGTGTTCCTAACACTACTTGTCTACATGCATGGGGTACCATACTAATACATTACTACTTACCTGACTAACCTATAAATAAGTCTGTCAGGCCCACATACTCCTATCGGAGTGCGGTCGTCCCATGTCTCGTTTAGTAAACTGGTAGCATCCGTCACACACTATTGTGAAGTATTCTATTGTCAATCTCCCTTTTGATGGATGTCCTTGTTGTAGTTTGATGTTGATTGGTCCGCAATGTCGGTTATCTTGTCGTAGGTGCTAATGTTCCAGTAGCATGGTGGTAAGGTGGTTGAAACATTATTTTTGTTCCCTGGACTCATGTCCTTACTAATACACTAAAGGTAGCACTTGGTTGTTAACCAGTTAAACGTTAGATGCTGGTTCTTCTGTATGGTTGTAATCGATCAATGTAATGTTCGTGCTAAGCTAGCAATGTCAGTTCTCCTATCTCGATCTCCATGAGTATATACATAATCCTTTCCTCTAGGTTTAATCATTATCATATCTTACCTATGCTTCCCGATACGGCGTAGGGTAAGTTCTCATACTTGGGTATTTATATGCGTTCCCTCTTCCGTTTAATTGGGTGTATTGTAGATTGCATGATTGCTTGAGCAACTTGGCTCCTCATCTAATCAACTATTCTCATTGATGGTACTACACCCACAAGAGTATGCCATTTCTCATAAGATTAGGTTTGTCCATTAGGACTAAACATTTATCACTATTAGTGATTAGCATTGAATGCTGGTATATACTTCAGCAATGTCTTTGTTGTTACTTATTGTTTAGTGCTAGTTATTTGTAACTGCAGTTATTTGTATTTCAAGTGCGCGGTTTGGCGCCTGTTATTAAATCATGATTGTTATTCCCATTGGTTACGGTATGTACCGTAGCTCTCTTACTTCATTATATTAACTTTGACTTTGTTATGTTATTCATATGTCTCGAAAGGTAATTGGAGTCGGTGTTGCCGGTCTCCTGGGCTCATGCCCTTTATTGCTCATTAGGTACTTGCGTACTCGCGCTATTTAGCGTTTGGTTAAGTGTTTGCCATTGTTTTAATTTGAACATTCGTTCATCACTGACAGTCGTCACAACAGTGATCGACATGTTTTTAACACATATTGATACTTATCATTTTCTTTACATGGCGGGATGCCCATGGCGGTAGCCCTTCTTCTACTTAGAACTTGTCTGATAATCAGTATGATCTTGACAATACATATTAACTTAATCTTGATGTTGATTAGTTGTAATTGTACATAACAATATGGCACTCCTTGGTAAAGGTGGTGCTCAGAGGTGGTAATTATTCATGCGTTCAGTGTTGATTCGTGTTCATTTTTACGAAGGTATTGGTAATGTCCGTATTACGGTAGAATTGTTCTTTTCACTCTTGGTCCATCTGTGGACTGATACGTTTTACCAATTCCCTTGTGTTCATCACAGGTTGTGTATACGTACATATAGTTAGTGAACTATAAGTTACATTTATTATAAGGTTAAAATGTTATAACGTATGATGTGTATAACATTTTATTAAATACGTGGCAATACTGTAATAATGAAAGCATTAGGAGTGATGGAAATAAGAATTTTGATGTATATGCCTTTTGGCAATAATATAGTTTTTATTAAAAGTATGGTTTAGTATTTTAATGAGAAAATGGAATTTATAACCTAAGGTTAGTAATAAATAAAATCTTAGGAATTATAAATATATGTTCTGAAATGTTACAAATATTAAGATAAGGTTCTTAATATATGTTGCATAATATAATGCATCAAATCGAATAATCATCTTACATTAAGATGATGATGAAAATGTGACATAAGATATAAGAAATAAATTATGAAATAAATGTAAGTGAATAAATATTAGTACTGAGCACATGATATACTTGGAAACTATATGGTAGTGGTCGTTATACGATCGTATCCTCTTCATAGTTTTCTTTGTGTGATTTAATGTATACAACGTAAACTGTTAATCGCAAGTTTCCTTATTTAATATCTTGTCGCTAAATTGTTGCTAGTTGTTTGTAACTAGGATACTGCAGTTTTGTTTATCCTTACTATAATTAATTTTGGCAACTTGTGAAGGGTCTCGGAGTCATACGACTCTGGTGTGATCCGCACCAGTGTTGAACTATCCTTCCACCCCAATTCGTGGTTGGTTTCCTTTGATCCCCGGGAATCAAGTTTTACCTTCCACTTCCAATTCAGCCATTAAATGGTTTGATAACTAAATTATGTTATCTTGGCTCCTAAGCCTGTCATTTGATTCGTTCTCGTTTAGTAGTTATAATTTGTTATGGGCTGGTGTGCCATTTTATTGCATTAGTCGGACTCGTCGGGTTCTTCAGAGGTTGTAGGTCTCATATCTTAGTGGTTTATTGCAACAATTGTAGTTATGTAGTTTATACTAGAGGTACAATTGTTTGGTGATTATTGGTAGCCATGGTGTTGTACCATAGGTCTACGCAGTTTACAGTATTCGTTTGTAACGATAATAGCAGTGGTAACTGCAGTAGTAATTGCTTGCAGCACTTGCAGTAGCAAGTGCGCGGGGTAGACGAAATTACTGGTACGTTGTTTAAGTCAGCGCTTGCAGTGGCAATCGCACCATGCAAGTAGAGTTATCGGTATCCGACTTGTTATCTCGCTGCTGCATGGGTTGTTTAAGTACCGTTAGAATGGTTGTTCTTGAATAAGACGGTATTTGGATTTGGGAAATTTTCCTGACCACATTGTCATTAGAATAATCAAGTCCCTCCTCACATTATATCTATAATAGCGTAAACGTTTGGTCTTGTTCGACAGGGTCCTAGTGTCACAGTATTGTGTGCACACACGTTTAGGATTGAAGTTTGAACATAACAGGACGGTATTCTCCCAAAGTTCCTCCACGTTCTCAAGATAAGTTCTTTTTACAGTTTGGTGGTTAAAGGTCCCATTACGGGCAACGGTCTCGCGGAGTTCATGGTGCTCCCGGTCCGCTTGCCCTGATGTTCTTGGGTGACCCCTTTCCACGTTATAGTAGTAGTGGCGCTCGCCTCTGGCAGTGCCTATTGATACGGCGCTTGGTCGTCAATGGAGGTATGACATTGAGGTTGTATTAATATTACAGGAGCAGGAATTATTCATTCGCTGCGAGAGTGTTTAGACAGTCCGTTGGCTTGGTAGCCCTTTCCCTATATTCGGGGATTATATTCTTTAGTTGTATTATACTCATTGGGTTGTGGCGGGAGGGGTACTGTCGGCGTAGTTTGTACTGGGCTTCCACATGCAGGTGGATTGTCGCCAATGTACTCATGACGTTTGTGTCTCCTCCTGGTGAGCTCTCAGCTAGTCCTTAACAGGGGTAATATTCCCGGGCCTTTATGCCCTTGGCCAGCTCCCTGGCTCACACCACCACTAGATGTCGGTATTACCGTTCGTCTTCTCAATAACGCACCATAATATACTCAACTCATTTGTGTGCCCCCAAGGGCTAACACTTGCAGGTCAAAGGCTCTGCCAACACATAATTTCATTAAGACACAGATGTTTCGTACCTCACAAACGTTTCCCAAGTCCTAAGCTCACTGTCTTAACCTAGTATCTCGTCATCAGAGCGGTACTCCGCTCTGATACCACTTTTGTAACACCCCTCTCAAATAAACACGTAATAGTCACTCACGTTAACAGAAAAATAAGACGTCTTACAGCGGAAGAATAAACAACATCATTAAAACTCACTCGGGTGTCACCTGCCATTACTCGCCCATGCGAGTAACGAAGCAGAAACTACATCCAAACTAAAACAACAACACTTCTAAAACGCTGTGATATTGAGTACCCTATACATCATACTAAGTCCACATCCTATACATCATTCTAACCAAGAATAGCTTTAACGACAAGTGAGCATCTACCCAAGTCCCGAATAAATACATCCATACCGTTCTACATCCATAGCTGACGGTGTTATACAAATAATTTTTGTGTACAGTAATTAAATTGACCCTGACTACCCGGTACCCGCACTTCGGCTTCAACGTTAATCAGCAACCTGCACAATAAGTGTAGTCTCAGTGATAGACGCTGAGTATGCCGGATCTGGACCCTATTGGTCACTTGTCGTTTTTAACCGTCTTGATATTAGATTGTTTTCATGCTTTACCATTTTACAGATATAATAAATACTGTAACAACATGCATGATTATATAACCATTCATCCAATCCAAACAGTCATATATAACTATACACAGTACTGTCATACATCATACAATACAATAGCATTGAGAACTCATTCATCGTATGTTGACATCATCACGTAATACATCACTCGGCCTCCGGGCCTTCACATATCGTTTGTTTTGGTTAGCACTGTCGGGCGTCAGTTAGGACAACCCGAAATATACTCACTTGGACAGTAGTCCCACGTACACACAAAGGTGCTCACTGCCCTAATCATCCGAAGACTCTAGGACTTATTCACTTTGCCTTTGTAAAGGCGTCCATTTAGGTGGCCAAGGGCCTGGTGCCAACGGTAGCACACTCCGCCTGACGATCTATGTAGGCTCGTTCAGGATTAACTAGGGTAAAACCCGATACGGGATAACCCAAGAGATCTCTACGCGCGACCAGCAGCCAGTGACTGTCTGGATTAAGGTACATCATCACTTTCATTCACACTCCACTGTTAACTTTGTTAGTTAGATAGTCAGTTACAGTTTAGTTATGGAGTACATCACTTAATTTGTTGGCTGCCTATGGGTCTTACGCATGCCTAGAATTATTCTAGGTAGTATTCACGTTCGAGTCAAAGCTCTAGAGACCGACATGTCGTGTCCGTTCCTAAGTTTTACTTAGGTTATAACTACATATTTGTAATACTTAGCGTATTAGGTCAAGCAACGGTGGTCACAATCACACATTTCGCATATGTAGTTTTGTATAAGTCGATCTATAGTCGACGTAGTATTAGTCCGTAGGACGTTCGTGCATAAATAAATAATGCAGTAAACATAACTACCCTTCACACACATAAATCACATACATACATTCACACAAGTTATTTATCAAACAAATCCGAGCCCGAGAAGAATTCCTCAGGACAACTCGGATCAAATCCCTTTACATCGTACACCGTGTCTAGGTTCGCGCAGTGCAGACCACTAAAGCTTTCGAGCGCGCACGTCTGAAGGGCGATCTAGAAACACAAGGAACGCTAAGCGTCAATCCACATGACAGTATAATTCGGTATTTCCGAATAACGTTTGAAATCCCAGTACTACGCCCCGGATTTTTCAACTGTTATTAGTTAAGGTACCGTTGTCCTTAAAAACTCCTTACTCATAGTATGTATTAACATACGGTTTACAGTGGAGTCGGTTTCATAAGACGTTGTAGTTAACGTTTTCAACGTAGGAATTATATTTTCCAACCCGTAGTAGTTTATAAAGTTACACTTATACAGGTTCGTTCGCTCTTGTATATTTAATTTAACTGTTACTTCGTATGCACCAATATAGTGCTATTCTTTAATATACTTTATATTATACAACTTCTCAATTATGTAACAGGTTGTATCCATTTAAGACCTTATAATTTCATAGTATATAATTATACTAATGAGTTAACATTTTGTATTCACTATTATATGGCTCATAAACCATAATTTATGTATGTTACTTGCGCCAGTAACTTATGTGTATAAATGCACATTGGCTTTAATGGGATATGAAACCTCACATTGTTCACATGTTATTATTATTATTATTTTCATTCAAGATTATTTTTCATACCAAACTCATATCTTAACCATAGTATTTATGTCATTGTACCCTATGGCTTACATCTTCATTTTTGGCATATATTTATATACATATGCTTGCGCTTAGCATGTTAGTTTTAACAACTATGTTTTTGATCACTTAATATCGTTAGTGTTACACTTACATTGTGATCACATAGTATGATATTTTATATGTCATTGAACTTTATAACATATGGTTTTGGTGACCGTATGTACGTACCGAAAGTATTATTCTCATTAAACGTAATATAACCTCATAACTTATATTATGTTGTAAGTATCTAATCTTGTAATATCAAAACCTTGTAGTAAAATATCACCCAAAGTTTTATAAGCTCACCTAGGTATGTTGAGATGTTTTAGGTTCATTAATAACTCAATATCACTCTCTGTAACATGGTTATACAGAAGCTCAGATATTATCGGTATCTAGACAACAACCTATATATTCCTTCCTAGTTCTTGTTCTTAGTTAGTCCTAGTGCTGTTTGATTTTTCCCCACTGTATCTGTCTAACTATCTATGGTGTTATTGATTGCTTTAACCCAAAATTGAACCACTAAAACATTCACCTAGCCCCTGCACTTAATTGCACAGAGACCGGCCCTAGTGAAAGTTGAACCCAGAAATCAGAAAACAGAAAACAAGGATCTGTTTATAACTTCTTCTTCTTTCTTCCATCTTTCATGTCTGTTAGACTGTCTTCTAACCTCCCCCATGAGTATCTCAACCTAACTGAGTGTATTAGCCACAATTTGGGTTGATTATTAACCACACACAACCCTCTTAACACAACTGTAATTCAGTTATACAGAGGACAGTCATCACAGGAAACTGAATAAAACTGAAACACTACAGCTGCCGTTTCTTTTTCCTTCTTCTGTTTCTTGCTAACCTGGTTCTTCAGTTCTTTTCCCCCACATCATTTAATTTCCTATTTGGGTGTCTTAAAGTAATTCTATCCTCAAAGGAATCCACAGCAACATTGTTAACCTCACTGTTACATCCCAAAACTGAAACCGATATATAACTGATTTACCTTCTTCTGTTTCTTTTTCTTTGTTCAGGAATTTGACTTTCGATTTTCCTCCAACCTTCTTACCTAGTTAGTAAGTGAATTAGAAAGGTTTTAAGCTCTTGAACCACTCAATGCCATTCACTCATACTCTCTGTAGCATAGTTATACAGAGACAAAAAATTCCTGAAACTACAACTAAGCTTATACACTGACTTATGTTCTTATTGTTTTCTCTGTCTGTTTTCTAAACTGACTTATACTCCCCTAGCTCCTTACCTACTTAGCTAAAGGTTTATCGAGATTTCAGACTCATGAACAACCCAAAGCAACTTACTAATGCTACTGGACTTGTGTTTACTGGAAATCAGAACTGCAGAACAGAAAACTGCAACAGGTATACTTTCCCTTCCATTTCTTTTCCCTCTGTTTGCTTTTTTTTATCCCTAAACCTTCCCAAATTGTTGACCCAGTTACTTCAGTATCCTATCAAACTTCTAAACCCAAACTAAATCCAAAACAACTTCGTTACAGACACAGAAATAACCAACCACTGAACTGGAAAGAAAACTGAAACTGAATAAAAACTGAAATCTGAAACTGGTGTTTCTTTACTTTTCTGTTTCTCTTATAGTTCACTCATCAGGTTGTATTTTCCCAGTAGTCTAGCTATTCCGTTAATTGTCTAGATATCCTTTTTAATCTTCATAGTAGCCCGAAGGAGACATGGACCACACCCTGGAAGTTCTTTACACAGAAAAGAAAGAACAACAAAAGAAAATTGCAACAGAAGCTGCAACTGCTGTAAGTATTTTCCTGTTGCCTTGTTTTCTGTTATCTAACTTCTTTCTTAGTCTTCCCCACATGTTTAGGTAGTTTATTCAGTGTTTGACTCAAAATACACCCAAGGTGATACGGTTAAACCCCTCTGTAGTTGCTTATGCCAAACCCGAAATTTTCATAGCCTAAAACAAATCTGATGTTTGGATATTGATTCTTTTCTGTCTCTTTACAGCTGGCTTACAGTTTTACTTTTCTTTCCCTTTTCTCTCCAAAATGCTTACATATCAGTTAAGTGCGTTAGCAGGATTTTAAGCTTAAGGACAGACCCAAAATGACATAAATCTCAACAAACAGAAACCTGGAGACTGAACTCGACCATTTGAAACTGGGAAAGAAACTGTCACATCTTCTTCAATTTATGTTTTCTCTTACAGACTGACTATCACTTTACCCCCATCTTGTTTTAGTTGCCTAGTTATATGTTTTAATGTAGTTTGAACCACAAAGCAACCCAAGGCCACAAGGGCTATGTTCCAGAAAATCCTTTATACAGAATACAAAAACTGAAACAACTGAAGCATTTAGGACTGCTGTTCTTTTTTTTTCCACGGTTAGAGTAACAGGTTGGGTTCTCAACCCTCCCAAAATGTCCCTATCCATACTAGAGTGTGTTAGAAGGTTTTGGTTCATTAATTCATAGCACAAGCCTGTTATACAGAAACACAAAAATCCTAGAACTAAACTGAAGCATCAGAAACTGATAACTTCCTTGGGTTTCTGAGAGTTCTTAATCTTGGGTTTTCTTTTGAATTTTTCCTTCAGTTGATTTACACATAGCATAATGACTTGGCAAGGTTTGAGTTCATTATCCAACTCTGCTGCCTTTACTGGGGTTTTTAGTTTTAACTTAACCCTTACTACCCTCACACTTCCTCTGCAAAGTAAGTACACAAGATACGGATTTCATCAGTTGAAAACTACACTAGAAACAAAATATAACTATTGCATCTGTTCCATGTCTTTTTCTTTCTTTTTAGTTGTGATATGTTTTTATTTCTTTTCCTTCCACAACCTCACGTTTATAGAGACTTAGCTAGGTGCATTATAAGATAATAAACACATTAGCAACTCAAGAATACTCAAAAACATCAAGGACTCAGCCTCAGAAAGTTATTATACAGAAAGGCTCTGGGTTTTAAAATCTGTACAGAATGCTAGATGATTCGGTACCTTTGATTTCTTTCTGTCTTACTGAAATGGGGTTCCTCCTGGTGGTCCTTGCATGGTGCAACTCTTAGACTTTTGAACTCATGACTCCACTGTAATGGTTCCTCAGATGTTATTATTCTTTTCTTTTGGGTTCAACAGAAAACGGCATGGATAAGAGGGTCGATGTAGAAACTGAAATTGTTCACATGTTTTTACCTTCTGGTTACTTCTTCAGGTGATGTATTAGGTAGCCACACTCCAGCATAGCCCTGTTAAGGCTTAGAAATCTGCAAGTGTGGTTGTTGCGTAACAGGGGCCAGAAAGGAATGGTTAAAAGGCTTCTACTATTATCCACGACAGAAGGCAGAAGGAGAGAATGGTGTTTACCTGATGCTGCTGTTCGAACCAAGGTGTTAGTTCCTTAATCAGTTTTTTTTGTTTGAATGGAGATGCAGTGACATACAGAGAGGCCTGGCCATGTTGCATGAGTTATGTTTTGGAATTAGGGATGGAGGAATCAAGAAAGACAGAGGAACAGCCATAAGGCCTTGGCTTACCTTCACATAAGGGGAACAGTGGGTGTTCTTGGCTTGCCGTTGGCGTGGGCATGCAAGCGAGGAGAAGAAGGATTGGAATGGAGTATTAAGTATCGGTAGAAGCAGGAGAGTATGACTCAGAGGTTAAAAAAATTGTTGCTGTAAGTTCCAAGGAAATTGAGCATGACTTTGGTGCGCAGGTTACCAGGAAGTTATGGGTGATAAGGAAAAGAATACAATCTTGTCGCCTGGTAGTTGGGAACAAGGGAAATTGTTAGTTTTTCTTTTGGGTTCTGTTCGATCTTACTGTATCGAGAAAGAATGGGGAGAAACCGACACAGAGGTGTGTTTGGTTCTTCCCCATTTTTTTTTGTTATCTTAATGGATCCAGTACTAGTTTAAATTCGTGTGTGTATATACCGAATTCGAGCTCAGCTCAACCGGTTAAGGCTTCGGGAATGGTACGAAAGGTCTCGGGTTCGAATCCCGACCAGAGCATGCTTGCTCTTTTTCTTTGTTTTTTGTTTCAGCCTCATTTATATCTATTTCTAGTATATATATGTGACTGGATTAACATGTCGTGTTATTTGTTATATGTACACATATATGTAAGCGACTATTTTGTTATGTCACGTTGTGATTATACCCTTATATGGATACGACTATTTTATTTGTCGTGTTTTAGATATATACAACGTTATAATGTTGTGACGTTGTGTACAGGTATTTTCCATATACGTATATATATGTGACTGTATTATATGCCCGTGCTAAATCTAATTGTTCGTTTGTTCGCACGTCGTTACATACTCATAATAATGTAACACATCCCCTTTAATGTAACCTTATGCTTAATTGTTTAGGCCTTAATGTAATCAATTATATGTTTAATCATGTTTAATTAAGTAGGGGTATTTCAGGCCAGGGATCACACAGCCTCCACCGCCACCGCAGTGATTTTTATTTTTTTCATTTTTATTTTATTTTATTTATATTTCTCTATTGTTCACTAACTTTTTGTAGACTCATACTGTTTTAACCTTGTCAAACTTTTGTTGTATTTAGGAAGGTAATAGTTCAGTTTACTTTATGCTTTTATTTTATGCTTTACATTTACATTTTTATTTATGCTTTTCCTTTAATTATTTTGGGTGCAATTTGAGTTCTGCTGGCTATACATGTTTTTCTTTTCAGAATAAATTCTATATTCGAACATATAGCTGAACTCGCATATGGAAAGCAACCCCAGTTGCTCTAGGAATTTTGATACCTTCGGTTGAACACTTGCGTGAACTTAAGTGTGAGGAATGTCTCACCCCTACCAAAGCTTTAAGTGTGACCTTCCTCAATCTACGATATAAGGGGAGTCTCAGTTCTATCTCTATTATATTAATGTTCAACCTATCTGATGTTAATCCTACTCTATTAATTTAATCCTTTATGAGTCTGTCATATTTGAAAGGTCCTTTTTCTTGAATTAATTTTGAACAATGAGGACATTGTTCCTCTCAAGTGTGAGGAAGTAGAGACCTTTCCCTGAAAATATGACAGTTGTTCGTTAATGCCACACTCGCTTTTTGCTACTCTAAATGCCAACATTTTTGAAAAAAATGAGATAAGATAATTGTAGAAGTGTTTGAAATTAAGTCAAGTGACAACTGAAAGATGGTTTTATTTAAAGGAGTTTGTATAAAATTATTTTAAATCAAAATACTCTATTTTCATTCAAAATATGATAGACCTGCTAATTGTAAAAACCAGTTTAGTTTAGCTTGGGATTTTGGAAATGATTGGAAAGTTATTAAATAAAAGGATAAAGACAAGGTACTCCGCTGTTTATAAATTTTCTAAACCAAAAACAGGCCTCGTCTATCCGGTTATTAAGTTCTTCGGGGTACTTTAACACCTATCTACCTAAGGTCTCGTGATCTGGGATAGAAAGCCCAACACCGCTACAAGGATAGAGAGAAAAGTCTGGGGTACAGGAAAAATAATGCAATAAAAAAATGTTTGCTTTGTATATATAATCTTAGCATTCAATAAAAAAGAATGAAAGTAACAAATTGCAATTTTTATTTGTAAACATGAGTACGTGGTGTTGAAAGGTACTGCGGAATAAGGTAATACTTCACACCCCTTGTCATCCCGGTTTAGAGAATTGAAACTGGAGGAAAATCCCAGGTTAATCTAACTTGTTTTCTGCAATCTAGTTTTTCTATGCTTTTATTAAATTGCTCTTCTTCACTGTTTGCAAAAACCTACTTCTCAGAACATAATTATTCTTTCAATTGTCACTTTGTCTAAATTCCCTTCTACACATATTTAATCTTGTTTTATACTATGGCTTAGAGATAATTATATTCCTTATTTTGCTTGAGGACAAGCAAAAGCCAAGTGTGAGGAAGTTTGATAAGTGCAAAACATATAGACTTATTAAGGTTTAACCACCTTATAAATTGTAACATTTTAAGTAATGTTTCTCACTTATCTTGGGTTTTTCCTATAATTATGTTGTACTATAAACTGATGTATTATATGTGTTAAATGTAGGAAAAATACCATATAAATACACTTACAAAGGGATTAAAATTAGCCACGCGACATGCACGTGCTAAACCTGTTAGCCGTGTCACGTCCGTGCCAAGTCCGCACAGAAAAGGGCGGACAAGAAGAAAACAGAGACGTGTCCGTGCCACGTCCGGGGAATAAAGGGCGGACAGGTTAGAGACGTCCACGGATTTAAACCCGGACAAGACACGGATGGGAATTAAGAAGAGGCTTGAGTCACGTCCACGGATTTAAACCCGGACAAGGGACGGACTAAGCCATGACCGTGGCTTGTCCGCGGAAATAAACCCGGACAAGAGACAGGGGCAACTGTGAGACGTCTGTGGAAAAAGACCCGGACACAGAGGCGGACGCGTGTAAATTCCCAGATCCAGATCCAATTATTTGACGCCCTGACCGTCTTCCCCAGTTTTCTTGCGGTGCCTGCAAACACATCTATCTACTATCGTCAATATCAGGCACCGCCCCAATCCACTCCTCAAATGTCTCACGTGTTGTCGCAGCTGTCTTCTTCCTCTTCCTTCTTCTATAAAACCCACGCTCCTTCAACCTTCTTGAACCCCCCTTCTTTCCCAGTTTAAGTTTCTTTGTTCTTTGTTCATCAGCCTTACGTTGTTAGTTTCCAGAGAACCAACGAAGGAGTCGAATGGCCAATCATTCGTTCTTCTTCATTGGTTCCAACTTTTTATTTCTTACGTTTGTTTTACTGTATAATTATGTGTGAATAATAAACCTAGCTTCCCGGGTTTTGAAGCAAGCCTATTTTATATAAATGTGTTATGTAAGCTCTCCAGTATAATTTATCTAAGTAGTATTTTGATTCTTGCCCTTATTGCGCTTTAATCTTCCTGCAAATTATTAAAGTGATATTTGTAGTTCTTTGTTAAAATGCAGTGTTGAGACAAAGTTCTAGACATAGGAAGTCAAATGGGTTAACGACTAGAAGCGAAGTTTGTCGCCGTATAGGTTAATCTATCTCCAATAGGGATTACTAATAATGCGATTAATTTATTAATAACTTGAGCAAGGTTTGCGCTTGTTGTTTAAATTAATTAGGGTTTATTAGACAGGGAACAGTCAATAAACTAATTAAGATTCTTGAGTTTATTGCTAAAGTGGGAAAGATATATTAATATGATTAAATAAAATAGGAAAGCAGAGTAACCCGGGATGCTTCTTAAAAAACATAAAAAGATTTCTAATTTCTATTTATTTTCTGTTTTGATTAATTGTTTTAATTATTATCTTATGAGTTAACTGTTAATTTCACTGCCTAAAAAAGATAAAATCTGTTTATAGAAATCTCAGTCAATTTATTACACTATCAGTTATCCACAGAGAGGTCCCCAAGAGTACGACAACCCACATATCCACTATTCCACAAAACGATAGGTACACTGCCTAAGTGGTAAGAAGTAGTCACATATTTCTTCCAACAAATCTGAATCTGTGATCTTCATAGACATTGATCACCTTATTATGCACCCACCTATGAGGAAATATCATTAGTCATTAACTTTTTATTCAAACATCTAATTCATCACCGATCAATGAATTCAAAATATAAAAGGTAGAAGTCACTCACATGGCTGCTGACTTGATAATCGACACATTCAACCAATCCCTCCTGAAGCACTCCTCGAAGTCGGACATATACATCCCAAATCGATGTATATATTCTCCTTGAACTATATAGTGAAATATCCGCTCGGGATCTTCCATAGTGAGGGAATCACAATGAGGTGGTAGCAGCAACAACGATGAATGCAGAATCTGCATATTAGTCGACAAGCCGGCCAATATTCTTTTCTCCACCAAATTAGGTCTAAGCATGAAATTTGTGGATGCCTTTGATTACACAGGTGCAGCAATTCTTTTCCCTTTTCCCTTATCAGTCTTCGGTCGGCTCATATCCTATGATATTAACTAATTAAGTATATGGATGCAAGGTGGTACATCAATAGTTTTATAGCAACGGTTAAGAGTAAATACCTGCCCAGGGAGTTTGACCAATTGTGCTGGCCACTGCACTGTCAAAGTTTGTGCGGAACGCAAGGTACGTCTTTATGGGCTCGGCACCGGTAAACAGACGTCACCATGCTCTGCAACAAATTCGTCCAGAAGCACTCGTGCATGGTAATGTCGGAGTGGTTCACCGTGCACAATATCACTTGGAACTGAAGGGAAAAGTTTTCCCCATGCCACCATGACCTCTTGTACTCCAATTTGTAAAAACAGATGGCACTCAGTGGGTGCCTGAGTGTTATGTGGAACTTGTTTAGATTAAAATTATGAATTCCTCTATGATGATATTAGTGATCAAATGAAAAATCTTAATCGTCATGTACTCAATTGAAATGTAAGTCTAACCTTTAGAGATGCATAGGGAAACGGCTCAACCGACTGGACACTACTTCCCACTACCGGTGAACTCTGATGATGAATGGGTGACTCAACTGGTGGTCGAGAAACCTCTTGGCTGCCATGCTTTGTGTCTCAATCCTTGACATAGCCTGAGCGATCCTCTCGTTGACGCTCTGATGAATCCTCTGCTCCATCTCAGCCATCTCTCTCAGGTGCTCCTCGTAGCTAATCATCCTTCCCTGTGCACTTCTGGACCCGGGTACGCCAAATGCCTGGCGGATACCAACGTGCCCACCAAACCCAATGGCACAACCTGGATGATCCTTCTTACCAAGAGCACGTGTAAGAGGATCATCATTCCTCTGTGAGGTCCAGGTGCCCTGGGTGAGCTGAGAGCTTAATTCACCCTAATACAACACACAAATACAGTTATTAGTTTAACATAAGTTCATATGCAAATGAAATGAACAGTTCGACTAAAAATGAAATGACATCCTTACCATTTGAGCAATAACTGCTCTCGTGGCATCATCGTATTGAGGATTTTCGGGAGTAGAGTTCTTCGGAATGTGGCTTAACTCCCACACTTTCATTCTTCTACCACTAGTATCCAATGAGCCATCCGTGGGCAGATATCCCTTTTGCTCCCATTCTGGTACCCTTTGAGCAATACTTTTTCCACCTAAGTGGTGAGGGTACAGATTCTTCTTAGCATTTGCTTGTTGTTGTGCATGGAGAGCCTGCATAAATTAATATGATCATGTTTGGTGAAATTGAACACAAAAGACATAAGAAATTAAGAGTAATTTATGTATGTATGACACTAAAGTGCACCTGGAACTCCGGTGTCTGACGTGACTCAACAAATTGTACCCATTGCTCTTCGGTGATTCCTTCGTAAACCTCCCATGGTGGTCTCTCACCGCCGAAACCATGATCTGGATCATCTAGATCTTCTGGATCAGGCATCTTGTAGATGAACTTGTCAGCCAACTTATTCTTGTGGTCCCGGAACTGTTTCGACATCGATGATAGCACATCCTTTTTAAGTGCGGGATCCACGGAGAAACGAGACTACATACATGATCATTCAGTTAGTAAAGTAAACATAAATATTCTATTATTTCACAATAGATCATAGTAATAATGTAGAGATTTACCTGGAGACGCTCAAACATAGTATCCTTCAACGATTGAGGCACTTGCTTCCAGGTGTGGTTTATGTTACAAAATGTCTTCACCAAATGGCTACCGTAAGCGGTGAAGTCTTCTTCCAATTTCCATGAGGTTGGTTGAACTGATTGAATTCCACAGGTTTTGTAGGAGGGCCCTTTAAAGCCTTCAGCCCACGTGTAGCACCTCTCTTCTTTTGCTTCTTGGTCTCTGATGGGACAACTAACGGCTCTTCGGTCTGCTGTGAAGGGCCAGCCTCAGTCTCATCGCGTGCAGCTACTTGGTCTTTCTTTTTCTTTCCTCCTCTTGTGACCCGCTTACTTGGTCTACCCTGGTATGGCTCAGCTTCTCCAGTCATGAGAAGCTGTCCAACGGGGTCATCCATAGGGTGATCATCCACTGCAAAAAAGAAATAAAGCATTTTCATCAGATATATAAATTAACATAAATACTATGAAGCATAACAATAACAGTTAAGATGACATTACAGTCTACATTCTGCTAACAACATTACCTGACACGAAAACATAAATCATTTCATATTGTCTACCCAAACACCCTCATCATGGTCTGATCGTGCGTAGAGCAAATCGTTTTCGGTAACATCAATCGAATCCGGTAATCCGGTAGGAAACAAGGATGTTTCCTCTACCGTTTCATTATCAGTTATCCTCATTCTCATTTTCGATTACAACCGACCTTCTTCCTGGAAGAACAACATACCATCTGCAGTCTTTCGGATCCTCAACATACCACACTTGTTCGCAATCCTTTCCCAGAACAAATTGATCATCCGTATAACCGGCACGTGAAAGATCAACCAAGGTAAGCCCTCCATCATTTTGGTACCCACGTCGGTTGTCCACCCACTTGCACCGGAACAACAGAAAGGAATCAATGTCGTAGTCTAGTTCCCAGATGTCCTCGATGACACCATAATACCAACTAGAGTTACTAACTGGTTGAGATCGGTTACCACTGTGATACTCAGTGGCAGCAGCTTCAATTTTTACCCCACTATTCCGGTTTATCGATTTGGCATCTTGGCGTGCAGCTTCTGATCTCTTCACTTACAGCTTCTGGATCTGATGATGCTAATGTCAACACATAATCTTTGAACCATTGGATAGAAACTCGGTTTTGTTCCTTTGTCAGCCAAATGTGGTCTTTCAAAGGATTATGATGCCTTACACTACTAGAAAACGGTAGTTTACCTACGAAAAATATTCCGTAGGTAATTACCTACGGTTATTATACCAAGCCTTGGTTAAGCCGTTACCTACGGAATACCGATGGAATTCCAACAACAATTTACCGACGGAATATTCCGTAGGTAAATTCGGAGGAAAAAGTGCGGGAGAACTGGCTTGTAATGGCGCGTATAATGCCAACAAATTATCTACAGATATTTTCCGTAGGTAAATAGGCGGGATTTGAAAAAAAGTTTACCGACAGATTACCGACGAGCAGATGGGTGATCAAACGCTGAGGTTTAGTTGATATGATTACCGACGGACAATTCCGTCAGTATATAATAAGCTTGAATGCTGCCGTTTTAGTAATACATGATTACCGACGGATAATTCTGTGGGTAAAAGCTGCTTGAAAATTACCTACGGAATTCGTCCGTACGTAAATTCTGCTTAAACATTACCTACGGTTCTTGTCCATCGGTAATCCTTTCTGTCTATAAACAACAGGCGGGGGTTCAAATCGGTGAAGCGTTGTCATTTCATATACATGTGTACCGACGGATTGTTCCGTCGGTAAGTTTATTAATCCAACACATCGTTTTATTGATAGAGTTACCGTCGGAATTAGTCCGTCGGTAAGCTTAGTAAAAATAAACCGCGCATCCAATTTTTCTTCCTAAGTGCGCATCTGCTACTTTCATCTACTTTCTATCTTTCCGAAACTATTCTCTCGCATTAGTCCTTCGTTCTCTCGCGCTTCATCCGAATTTTTCTGTCGATCCATTGAAGAACTTTGTCACGCTTCTGCTCCGTGGTTCTCTCACGCTGGCATCCATTGAAGAACTGAGCTTATTGTTTCATGCCAAAGTGAAGAGGGGCTGAAATCGGAGGAGCTGAAACCAGTAATATACTCTGAACTTATGTTATTCACTGGAAACTACAAAATTAGACGATATTTAATTTTCTATCACAATTCACACCTCATATGATAATTAGGGTTCTGTTTTTCAGTAGTTGGATAATTAGGGTTCATGCTTGTTTTTTCTGATGGAAATTATGGTCGTAATTGTAACTTTAATACTTCATTCCACTCTTCAATTATTCACCGTCGTTTAGTTACTCAAGTGTTCTTTGTTCGTGATTTGAAAGAATTTTGTTTTATACACACACTTTCGTTTAGTTACTCAAGTGTTCTACGGCCAGTGATGATTTGACATGTAAAGGAAGAAATTTTCATCAGATATTGAAAAAGTTGAGCAAACTGATCAGTTCTTATACAATGCATATAAGTAGTATACAATTATCACGCATAACCAAATGGTATTGTTTACCTAATACTAAGAATAGCAATTTGACTTCTTCAATGACGTCAAGTCCGAGAATAATTGATTCTAACCTAATGTACTATATAATTAGAATCATGATTTTAGGTCCACTGAAGTTGTTCACACAAAGGGATCAGATTGCTCAACAAAATAATCACCATGCTTGCAGTACTTATCTCGAGATACTCCTATTGTGTCTTTCAAACACATAAGAAGGGCTATACAAATACAACTTATTGCAATTATATATGTGACTGTAGCACTGATCAATAAATTGGGTGATCGTTGGAATTTTGCTTTCCTTCCACACAACATCATTTATTCACCAACCCATTATAAGATTTAATTACTATTAAGACAAACACACCTCTTCACTCTCAATATTCTGCGTATAGGTTTCATCAATTTTTTTTGGAATCAACAAACAGAATGAGCACATGTATATTTCGTTGGATCCATCAAGCCTAAATCTGTTGGTAATGATTCTGTATTTGCTAGAGTTGTTCTAGGAGTTATAAGTCCAGATATAACCATTACAGTAAGGAAAAACTCATATACCCTATATTCATAACAATCCCTCAAGAGTCAAAACTTATTTGTTGGCAGCATCAAAGTAAAATAATACTGAGACCTCATGGACTTGTAAAGATATGTGTGTGTGAGTGAGATAGAACATGAGAACTATGAATAATTCAAGTGTCATAATATCCAATGAAGTATATATGGACAGAAAAAAGATTTATAATAAATTAAAATCATTCTGATCAATCTTTGCCTTTTTTTCTATCAGTTTGGTTACGTTCTGCTGCTGGTGTGCACTGGAGATGTGCTGCGACTGCATGTTTTGATCGAGTAAAAGCTTCTTGATATCCATCTAGTAAGAAGTAAGTAACTAGACTATTCATCATATTCTTCTTCTTCCCCACTGATTGTTATTCGTGAATATGAGGGGATTGATGCAAACAACCCATTTCCTAGTTTCACTGATTTTATCGTCATTATTGTTGTAGTTCTGCTCATCTTCTGTACTCATTTATGACGAGTACAGGATGTCTTTGCCTTCTCTGGTTATGTATACCTCTTAAACCATTTTGGTTAAAGCTAATTTTCAAGTATTATAACTTGTTATTTAAAGCTGTTTTAGTACCTAAAAAAATTGAAAACTAAATATTCTTTCTCAAGGCTCCAGTTTGATTGGGTTTTCAGGGTTGCCTCTCTCGTTTGGCTTTGCTGTTGGTATTGACAACCAAATGTTAGCAAAACTAATTAACTTGTTAATACTACTTGATAAATCAATTTGGGCATCTTATAATAAAAACCCTTCAATAGAAGCATGGTTATTTTGCAATCCTAATTTCAGTCAAGAGCACATCTTGATTTTCTGTCTTCTCAAAAGTAAGGTAGGATTTTAAAACCTTCTGCTCAAAACAATCCTAAGAAATGGAAAAGCTATACAGTTTGCGCTGGATTTTTGCCCTGCTTTCATACTCCTAATAAAACTGAGATAATAAAATTAAAAGGATCATCTTGTTGCTAGTTTTCTGCTGTTTCAGAAGTTCATAGAGTCAGATGTTTTTTTTATATTATTTCGACAAAAAATCAGCCTATTTGAAAGTGTTTTTGAGCTGAGAGAAGCCGGTTCTGAATTTTTCGCTTGAAACTTTATCTCTAGTTTATACCGCTGTTATGGTCACCTTCTGTTATACAAATTTTGATTAAGGCTGATCCTCGTTTCATTCTTAGTTTATAAATCATATCAGAAATCCTGTTTTATTTTTTACTATGAGTTAACAATAGTCTCAATAGTTTACCAGCGATCAATATGCTCATATTCACATTAGTCATTACTCTTTTTGAAAAAATTGGGAATAGCTGAACCTACCTATGTCTGGCTTTTTAAATTTTGATTATAAACATGCTCCTTGTAGAGTTTACAAAGTCTTGTTTATCTTTACTGAGAATTGATGAGATATAGTACCATGTAAATTTTCAAACTGATTCTGTTTTTGTTTCCAAGAAACACTAAGTTACAAATAGTTTCTGTTGACAGATTTCGTTAAGATGCATTGGAGGAAACCATACCCTAATTCTGTTTTCACTTCTTTCTCTATTGCTTATACCTGATTTTGTTTCTCTTTGTAAACCATACCCTGTTACGAACTAATAAAATTATACGGTACAAGTTATAGCAGGATTTTTTCAGTTAAACTTCTTGATTTACTTCCATTCTTACTTCTGTTTTAAGTTTTGGATATAGTTTTCATCTGATCTAGACTGTTGTTCGTTTCTTCATCTATGAAGCGTTATTGTTGCTGGGTTATTAAATTGTTTCAACAGTTTTTTACCTTCTAACAGTAGGTAGAGAAATCTGAAACTGAATTAGGGGTGTTTCTCGAACTCTGATTTGTGGTAAGTGATTGATATGATTCTTTTTAAACTTGAAGTAGTGCATTGATTGATCCGAAAGAGAGATCTGAAATCCATTGAAGATTGTGTGTGAATAATCTTGCTTGATTTCTACCCAAGTCTCTGTTAGGAGAGGTCTCTGTTCAACGATGTTATGTGCCCAATATCAAAACAAAGTTTCACTCAGTCTTTCAGTTTCACTTAAAACCATAGGTTGCTTTGATTTAGGTCCGTTTTTGTTGTTACTTAGTACAGTAGTTCTTCTAGCCAAACTTAGCGTCCGTGTTTGTGCTGTATTTTTGTTTCACTTCTTTCTCTATTGCTTATACCTGATTCTGTTTCTCTTAGTAAACCATACCATGTTACGAACTAATAAAATTAAACGGTACAAGTTACAGCAGGATCTTTTGTACTACTCCGCATCATCTTAGTTATGTCAAACTAATTGTGGAATCTGTAAAGGACAACCAGAAGCTGTAATACAGTTGTGACCAATTTTTTAATCAAATGTCAGCGTCTGTTTCGAGTTTGAATCATTAACCAATTTTTTAATCAATGTCAGCATCTGTTTCGAGTTTGAATCATTAACTATGCATTTCACAAGCTTTTAGGAAGCCATTTAGCATCTGTCTTTTGTTGGAAATATGAGTTATTTTAACCATCTATTTTTGCTGATGTTGCTGTCTACTTAAAGTATTATTGTTGCTGAAGTTTTAACCATCCGCTTCTTTTTATTCTTTCAGTTTGGCTACGTTTTGCTACTGCTGTGCACTAGAGATGTGCTGCGACTGAATGTCCTGATCGAGTAAAATGCTTCCTGTAATCCCTCTGTAAGAAACAAATACCTAGTATGTTCATCTTATTCTTCTTCATTTTCACTAATTAAGAAATATTCCGACAAGACCACTTACATCTGAAATATGTCAGATTCTACTTAATTAATAGCAAACCACATACTACTAGTACTATGCATTGTCAGTTAAGGTTTTTTTTTCTTTTACATAACTTTATGTTGTTCCTCTCTTTTTGTTTATTCAGGAGAAAATTAGGTCTTCAAGCGTCCCTTTTGTGTTAGCTCATCAGCGGCTCTCGTATATTTTCCAGAGTGGGATACCGACACAGGGATGGTGGGGTCCACCACAGATTGTACCTCATGCCCCACCATCTATATCACATGCTTAGGTTCCGCCGAAAGGGAACCTGCATCAAGCTAGGGATGGAGATACTGATACGTCTGATAGTTCAGATAGTGACTGATATGGTGTATGTATGATTGTTGTAAACTTTTAGGTTTTATCAGTATAGTTTTATGGTTATTCTATTTACGATGTTGAATATTAGTTTTCGGATTTATAAAACGAGTTATATATATGTTATAAAATTAATATTCTAAGTACTGTGCTTTATATAATATATAATTTGTGCCTATTGAACATTTTAACATTATATTGTTTAATAATTTTAATTCTGAAATAGCTTTATAATTCAAATATTAAAAAATGATGAATAAATTGTAATATAAACTAAATATGATCAAATAAATGCAAAATACAAAAAAATAAAGACTTACGGATTACCTAGGGTCTGTCTAATAATAATAGTTGGTATAAAGGTTTGAAGGTAATCTGTAGGTAACACTTTACCTACGGATTATTTCCGTAGGTAATATTTTACCTACGGATTACCTACGGAATGCTTAATAAAAATGGTTGTATAAGACGCCGTCGGTAATCCGTAGGTAGCCGTAGGTAATATTTTACCTACGGATTACCGATGGATATTAAGATGTGGGGAAACGATGACATGGCATCGGATTACCAACGGAATTTTCGTAGGTAATTTACCTTCGGATCATTCCGTAGGTAATCCGTCGGTAATTACGGCTGACATTTCCGTAGGTAATCCGTAGGTAATTTACCGACGGACACATTTTTCCGTCGGTAATCTTATTACCGACCAATTAAATACCGACGGATGGTTTGGGTGAATTTTTGTCGGTATTCCGTCGGTAATTCTGATTACCTACGGATTACCTACGGAATCGTCCGTAGGTAATTTGCTGTTTTCTAGTAGTGAATTAACTCAACCATATGGGTTTCGAAATAAGGTTCAACAACCTCAAGATGTTGTAAGACAAACAAATGTGCTTGATGAATAAGTTGACGCGAAACTTGCACGATCTTTCTACCAATGACACCTTTACCCTTAAACCTGCCATAGTGTCGTGGTTTTGGGATACCAATAGACTCTGCCTCACTCAAATAATCGGTCACAAATTCCGTGACTTCCTCAGTCACTGTTGCTTCAACAATGCTCCCCTCTGGTCGATACCTATTCTTCATTCTACTTTTCAGAATACCCATGTACCGTTCAAAAGGGTACATGTACCGTAAGTATACCGGACCACAGAACTGTATCTCTCGAACGATGTGCACAATTAGATGCACCATTATGTCAAAGAAAGATGGTGGGAAATACATCTCAAGTTGACATAATGTGACAACAATTTCACGTTGTAGATCATCTAGAGAGGTTACGTCAATTGCCTTGGAGCAAACAGTGTTGAAAAAGAAACATAACCGAGTTAAAGCATTTCTGACATCAGATGGCAATATCCCTCGAATTGCGACCGGAAGAAGATGTAACATCAGTACATGATAATCGTGAGATTTCATGCCTAAAAGTTTTAAATCCTTCATCGATACAATGTTCTTCCAGTTTGAAGAGTACCCAGACGGTACTTTTACCGAGTGCAGACATTTGCAGAAACTAATCTTTTCAGCCTTTGAGAGCGTGTAGCATGGAGGTAGGTAGATTCGTTTCCCATTCTCTTGTGGGTGTAACTCCTTTCGTATACCCATGGTTTGCATGTCCTTTCTGACTTTCAATCCGTCTTTTGTTTTGCCGGGTATATTGAGTAAAGTCCCACTCACTGCCTCACCAACGTTCTTCACAATGTGCATGATGTCTAAGCAGTGTCTCACAGGAAGATGACGCCAATAAGGTAGATCCCAAAAGATAGAACACTTTTTCCAAATGTTTTTCGCCGGTTTTGATGTGTTTCCAAATACATTTGCAATGTCCTTAACCTTTACGTACACTTCCTCAGAGCTCAGAGGTAGACGGGCCACACGAGTTTCGGCTTGACCATTGAACAACTTTCTCTTCGTTACTCGATAAGGGTGATCGTCGGGGAGAAGACGTCGATGACACATATAAACATTCTTCCCACAATGTTTTAAACGGTCCGAACAAGTGTCTTCCTCGCATATGGGACATGCAAATGTTCCTTTAACCGTGTAACCGGACAGGTTCCCATACGCAGGGAAGTCATTGACGGTACAGAACAACAAAGCCTTGAGCGTGAAATTCTCTCTTGCATAAGCATCATATACCACGGTCCCCTCATTCCACAATAGCTTCAGATCGTCGATCAGAGGGGCAAGGTACACATCAATGCTATTACCTGGCTGCTTGGGACCAGATATCAGGAGAGATAACATGATGTACTTTCGTTTCATACACAACCATGAGGGCAAATTGTAGATCACTAGCAGAACAGGCCATGTACTGTGTTGACTACTCAATGTGCCGTACGGGTTCATTCCATCAGTACATAACCCAAGCCTCAGATTCCTATCTTCATGTCCGAAATGTTCTTTGTACCGTCTGTTGATGTTTCTCCACTGAGGCCCATCTGCTGGATGTCTTAATTTCTCATCATCTTTCTACCCTCCGCATGCCATCGTAAGTTATTTGAATTTCGGATTCGCAAACAACCGTTTGAATCTGGGTATAATCGGCAAATACCAAAGTAGTTTTGCTGGAGGGCTTTTTTCTGAACGGAGGAGTACTCACCATCTTTATGCTTATACCGGGACAACGAACATTTCGGGCAATTGTCCAGATGTTCGTATTCACCCCTGTACAACACACAGTTGTTTGGACACGCGTGAATTTTTTTGTACTCTGCTCCCATTGGACACACCCATTTCTTTGCCTCATACGTGGTGGTAGGGAGACCGTTCTCATCCGGTAGCATATCATGAATCAGCTGAGGTAGCGTTAAACCTTTGTCATCAATCCATATCTTCCTTAGTTGAACAAATTCATATAGCTGTCAATTTCGTGTACTTAGTGCAAGTACGATACAACGTTGTCTTCGATGCGTCCAACAACCTTTGATACTCATCCTGTCGGTCGACAAAATTATCCTCAATGTTATCAAGCATCTCATCCATTTACCATCATGATAAGTCGACTCACTGTCAACATTGACTCCGGAAGCGCTTAGGAGTTCTGACTCGTTAGTAGCATCGAATGTCTGCTCGGTTCTTGAGTTACACCGATCGTGACTGTAGGAAGCTGAAGCATTATCTTCAATAGGTTCTCCATGAAAAGTCCATTTTGTATAATGTGGCATGAAACCACGGGTCTACAGATGGAATTGTACGACGTTGATGCTTGAATATTGTCTGACCACACCACAATCAACACAAGGACATGTAATTTTCTCCGCCTTTGTCCTGTCCTTGTGTTGCACTGCAGCTTTGCAAAACTCTTTCAGCATCTTGTCAAAATGTTCCCCTCTATCACCATACATCCAGTCACGCTCCATACTATATGTGCAATAGATCCAAGTGTGAGTTATAGCCTTTGTGAAACTAAAATGTTTATAGAATATGGTCTGTATTAAGTTGCACATGTTTATTTCTTAATGGAGCATGACTGGGATGATTACCAAGTAGTCTAGCCTAACTCTAAGGTTGCAAACAAAAAATAAACTAGCATTTTAAATTTAACAAATTGTTGCACTTCTAAAACAGAAACCGGTGTTTAAAACAATATTACGAATACTTTTTCTACAAAAAATTCTGCATGACCTTCGCATAATTGTACACATCCCGTGCTTATTATTCAGCACTCACCAAAGTCATCACAACCACAAACATTCCAACAATGACAACAACCAACAATTAAAATAAATCAATTCTTTACTAGCTAACTGAAAACCAATTGCAAATTCAGATCATCAAACCAACATTTTCAATTCTCCACTGTATAAGTTCAAACCGGTTTAGAGATTAAAACAGAATCCAGAGTTAAAATACGTACTTGTTTTTTAAGGATTTATGGAGAGGGGAGACTGGTGCCTGAGAGGTAGGCTTCTGTGCGAGAGATGCAACAATACCACTTCTAATATGTCTCTGCAAGGGAGCAACAAAAAATAAATTACACAAGAAATGCATCAACAAATATGGAATGAAGCTAAATTATGTACTAGCACTTATATTTAAATACATAATTGCATTTATTAAACAAAAAATAAGGTTTAGTTACTTACTTGTGCACAGAGGAGGAAGTGCAACAGTAATGGAAGAAGGCGGGAAACAAGAGAGGTGATTCACGGACTTGAATGTAGTGAGACCTGATAAAAAAAATTAGATATTGTTAGACATATACACATACATCAAACAATATTAATTAGAAGAGATTTTGAAAAAACAAATCGGCATGACTTTTGCATAATTTTACCTATCCCATGCTTATTATTAAGCATTCACCAACCATTCATCAACACAAATTTCCATCACAAATCAAACTAATACCAAATTTATCCATCAAACCAAATTTTAATAATTTGTGGAAATCAAATACAAAGTAAAAAAAAGACACAACCATGCTTATTATTAAGCATTCACCAATCATTCAACAACACAAATTTCTATCATAAACCAAACTATATATACCAAATTTATTCATCAAACCAAATTCCAATAATTTGTGGAAATCAAATACAAAGTACAAAAGAGAAAAATGATAAATTAGATTATATTACCGGTTCGTAAATGAATTGTTCTTCGCTCCGCTTTCAATCTACCATGAAATGGTTAAGAAGCTTCTTAAGTATTTATCTGTAGAGACACAAATACATATAGACACAAGAGAAACTCAGTAGTTGTGTTTGTTCCTTATATGCAGTTAGGTTGCAAATTTACAGTGAGTGAAGAGAATGAAGAGTTAAGTTAAAAAAAATTACCGGTTCCTAAATGAATTGTTTTCAGCCCCTCTTCTCAACGGGTGTGCGAGACGTGTAGCAGTACCAATCTCTACAGAGGCAACGCAGACGCAAAATAAATATGAATTGAGGGCGCAAAACTATATTGCTTACAATGTTTATAATTAGCTTATAATTATAAGCACAAATAATGCTCAACATGTTCCACCATTGATTCCACCCCATATATAAGCATAATAAATCTAGCCCAAATAAGCTAACCTAACTATACTTAAAAGAAGGGCCAAAAACAGCAAAAAAATTCACTCGGACATTTCGTCAAACACCTTGTGTGCATACATAAATTTATTAGTTTAACAACCAAATCTTGCAAAGATATCACACACAATAAATATCAGCATCCACAATCACAATGTGACAACAATCTATCAATTTTAACAACACATTAACAATTATTTAAACAAAACCGGAACGAAAAATTAGGGGTTTATATTCACCGTATGCGCCTCTGTTGCTGGGCGGGAGGAGGGCGACGACGACCACCGACGCGACAACAACCGACGGCGCGACGTCCGGCGAAGGCGGGAGGAGGAGGAGGGCGGGCGACGGCAGTGTGGTGGTGGTGGCGTCGGGGTTTAGCAAATCGCCGCGGAGAACCGGGAGAGAAGAAGGGTTAATTAGGTTTAACAAATCGTAATTGCGTCGGGGCGGGCTGGGAGGCTAATTAAAACGACCTATTTCGGCGGTTCTTTGTTAGGAACCGCCGAAATAGACCCTCTGTAATAATAAAAAAAATAAAAAAACCTATTTCGGCGGTTCCTAACAAAGAATCGCCGAAATAGACGATTAAATTTAAAAAAAATAGAAAAACCTATTTCGGCGGTTTCGTGTAAGGAACCGCCGAAATAGGTATCTTTTATTTTTTTTATTATTAAATAGGGCCTATTTCGGTGGTTCATATCTAGGAACCGCCGAAATAGGTGCCTTCTTTTCAGACCGCATACATCTCGGGCCCCTATTTTGGCGGTTTTATCTACAACTGCCGAAATAGGGGCGCCGAAATAGACGTTTTTTGTACTAGTGAATGTCTTGACGACGAGCGAATTCAAAATCGGGTGATGGAGGCGTGGATCTTTATGGCAGAAGGATGCTTCAAATCTTTACGGCCGTAGGAGGCTCTGAATCTTTACGACAGCAGATGGAGGCGTGGATAAGTTCCCTATTCGCCAGTGGTTTCATTCTTAATCTGGCGTCGAAGATGCCGCCGTTCCACTGCTTGAAGAGAGTATGGAGTATAAAAATTCTTTGTTCCTCAATCAAGAAGAGAACGAAGTGAGTATATAGCGTGTATCATCCCAGTTGAATCAGTTGATGAAGACGAAGGAGCAGAGATGGTGCATTCCCTATTCACCAGCTGTCTTGAAGAGGAAAAAGAGGAGCATATATGTTGTTCACTGGATGCATTGAAGAGAATGAAGAAAAAAGCATGAAACACTCCTGTTCACCAGATGAGATGAAGAGAATGAAGATGGCGGGAGTATGATGTTCCTTATTTCGCCAGTCATGTGAAGAGAAAATGGGAAATGGAACTGATGTATTCCTTTCCTTGTCTACGGGTTGGAGTGAGGAGGATGACAAAGCAGAGCATGTATGCTCCTTGTTCGACGGCTGGAGTTGAGAGAATGGCAAAATACAACATGTATGCTCCTCGTGTGCCAGTTGAGTTGCCATTACCGTGAAAAAAAAAATGAAGATAAGAATGAACGGGCATGCTCGAGTTTGGTAGCGACTCCTTGCTCACCAGTGAGGTTGCAACTTAATATCATGAAGAGGATGAAGGAGTTGGGAGCCGCATGCTCCTTGTTCTCTAGCTTGGTTGTAATAATACCGTCGTGAATATAATGAAGAAGGTGGGAGTGAACGACTCCCTGTTTTACCAGCTAGGTTACGAAATAACGTTGTGAAGAAAATGAAGTATATGAGCAGACGTTCCTTGTTCGCCAGTGATGGTGAGGAGCATGACAGAGGAAACACGTATGTGCCTCTTGTTCATGGAGTGAAGGAGGCGACAATGCAGAGCTCCTCGTTCTCGTTTGCTGTTTTGCCAGTCGGAGGGAATGAAGAAGGATCTGAGCTTGTGGGTTCCTTGAGGCCTCTTGTACATGGCGCTCGTTGGTTGTAAAATTACCGGTGGTGATGAGATTGAGGTATGTTCCTTATTTGCCGGCGTAAAAAAATTGAAGAAGAAGAGTGAGGGCCTCGTCGGAGCTTTGAAGAAAATACATATATAGTATATATGAGCAAGACGGGAATCGTTCCCGAGAATGTTGAGGCGGCGGTTGTTTTTCTTTTTGGGGATTGAGGTGAAAGTAGATGGCTTATCCGGAATAGGGTTTTCTCCTTGTTTTTTATAAGCAGTGAGTGATGAGGTTAGATGGGATCTTGAGCTGCCCATTGAGTAGTGGGTTTCGGGATTTAAATATCACATGGGTTGTATTCGGCGTGTGTTGTATTGGACCGGAGACAAAAATCAGGTGGGTTGAGATGGGCTATCATAGCTGAGTGGGGCCAGTGGGAAAATGGGCCGTAAGGTCATAGCAACAAAGAAGGTTGGGTTAGACCTGTTCAACGGTTAGAAGAAACTAAAATGACCGAATTTTGTACAGATGGGAACCTGACCTCCTGCTTCCTGACCAAAGCTCCTATCACTAGACTAATTACCAATTCTGTGCGTTAATTATGGTAATAATATGTACTTTGAATGATCAAAATAGTACTAATATAATGGAGATAAAAATACAGGTGAATAAAATATAAATGAAGACTGAACTAGATATGTACGAGTAGCGGTAAACCAAATAAAATAAACAAGTAACAAAGTAAAATGGAATGAGAGGAAGTTTAATGGAATTAGCAGCAAAACGAAATATACCAGTAAGGAGTGTAATAGTGAAAATGTACATAAAATGATGAAAATAATTCTAAATTAATAATGATAAGGACAACGTAAAATCGAGTACTAATAAAGAAAATACAAGTAAAAGTATCAATGAAATGAAATGAGATAAAATAACAAATAACAAAAAAGCATAAACTGAAATAAAAAAAATGAATACGCGAATAAATAGAAACGTCTACATGAAACAAATCAAAAATAAAATGGTGGAATAAGTAAATAACGAAAAGGGCCGAGTTTGAAAACGAATGCTTTGAAAATGGATTTTTTTTAAAAAAATTGTCATAAAATGATAGTTTCATTGTGGTATGTACATGAATAAGTTTGAAAAGAAAGGCCACGACCTTCTTATGTTATTTATTCGTCTGAATTTTGCTTTGTGGGGTGAGAATTTTTGGTGTCTACAGGGGGCTTGGTATTTGACTTATTTAAGGTTCAATTACATTCATTGCCCTTAGAAGTCATTTTTCCTCTACTTAGTTTAATTACAGCTTATTACGAGTCGTTTTAACCTAAGTGTGCGCTTCTGATTTTTTTTTTATTTTTTAACATATTTTTGACTGAAAACTAAAGTGAAAAATAAAACTTCCGAAACTAGGGTTTCGGAGGCAGAATTAGGCCTAATTAACTATGTCCATTGTAACACCCTGGATTTTACCTCAAAATATAGCTAATTGAAATACGAATCTAACGGCGCAAACGAAAACAAAAATGGACTTCAAATGAGTTCTAAAAGCGCATATTGGTATCTGTCCGAACTTGTGTCCAGAAGTCTGAAGTTCGGACACAAGCCGAAGAGAATTAAACTGCGTAAAACCATTTGTCTGAACTTGTGTCTGGACATTGACGTTCGGACACAAGTCGAGAGTTGAAAAGCTGGGAAGTGAAGACGTCCAAACTTGTGTCCGGGCATCCAACATTCGGACACAATTCGAGAGTTAAAAAGCTAAATACAGGAGATGTCCGATCTTGTGTCTGGACTTCAAAGTTCGGACACAAGTCGAGTTTTAAAATCCCAAAAATTCTTTACGCGCGTCCGAACATTAGTCCGAACTTGCAAGTTCGGACATGAGTCGAGACTTGCAAGTTGAACCCATCTTCGCATGCTATCCCACTGCTGGAAAAAAAGAATAAACAACACCCCTTTAAAAACGGTTATATTGTAAATCATTTTTTTTATCATAGGCGGGACATCTTAATAAACGCTTTGCTTACAAAGCGTTGTTTATGTTATCGCGCCCAAAGACAAAAACAACGCTTTGCTACAAAGCGTTCTTTAAGAGATACGTATAAAAAGCACTTCACAAAGGAAGCGTTTTTTATGTCTTTGGGCGCGATAACATAAAAAAACGCTTCAGCTAAGAAGCGTTCTTTATGCTACTTACGGTCAGCATAAAGAACGCTTCTTAAGTGAAGCGTTCTTTATGTTGCCTAAATTATAAACAATTTTTGCCCTCCCGCCCAGTCTTCTCATCAATCTAATCGCGATTGTTCCCCTACCCACTCTCTGTAAACCTCGCTCTCACTACGCTCTATCTCTTCTCAATCGAAACCCACTATCTCTTCTCAATCGAAACAACGCACTGAGCCCATAAATACCAATATTGCCGCCGTGGCGCCTCTCTTCTCTTCCTTTCTCCCGATTCTGCGCTCGCCACCATCTTCAATGTTCTATCTTCCGGCAAAACTGGTGGTGAAGGCAGGCCACAAGCATGCATCGATATCGATCGGCGCCTCTCGCTATCGGTAATTTTACGCTCAATCTGCGAACAGATATATACATATATATGCATGCCTATCCTTATTTTTCATATACTCTTTTGATCGGTAATTAATGTTTACAAAATCGAACAAACAGGACATACATGCCCTGTCGCACGCACGACGCCTCTGGATTCAGTACTCTACCTAGAAATATTTTACAACCCCAACTAGCGAAAGGAACATACATGCGCGCTAGATGTATCGCCTCTATTCTTCTGCTAATGAGGTAATTTTGCAAACCAAACTTGTTAATCAGGAACATACATGCTCTGTTTGTTTGGGATTAAAAGGCGTGATGAAATAAAGTGTGTGTTTGGGAATAATTTTGCATGCAAATGTCGCGCGCATCTATCTATTGTTGTACTGTGTGCTGATTTTTATCGCCTCTATTCTGCGATGAGGTAATTTTGCAAACCAAACTTGTTAATCAGGAACATATATATATACTCTGTTTGTTTGGGATTAAAGGCGTGAAATAAAGTGTACGTGTGTTTGGGAATAATTTTGCATGCAAACCAAACTGTCACACGCATCTATTTGTACTATGTGCTGATTTTTACTTGTTGGTTGTACAATGGACTTGGGAATTAATGTGTTTATTAGGCGTCAAATATAATGCACGCATTTCGGCATGCATACAAATATAGTCACGTAGTTATGGCGAAATTAATTTGGTTAGATGACTATCGGGTCTATTTGTACTATGTGCTGATTTTTACTTGTTGATTGTACAATGGACTTGGGAATTAATGTGTTTATTAGGCGTCAAATATAATGCGTGCATTTCGGCATGCATACAAATATAGTCACGTAGTTATGGCGAAATTAATTTGGTTAGATGACTATCGGGTGTATTATTGTTATATTATATTATAGTATAACTTAGGGTGAAAATATTAGATGACTATAGGGTGTATTAATTAATTATACAAACACATAGCATTACGACATCGTCAGCTTGTCTGTCGATCACATTCTTCTCAGATTTGTTATCCGGTCAAGCTAGGCATTCCAATTAACCCTCTAATGTTTTGGAAATCTATATGACCACCATTGGTCATATTAGAGACCTCTACTTACAGCTTCTTAATTTCTTGTAGTTATTATTTTAGTATCCCTCTACATTTTTTGGCTAGCGCCTATGCACCTTCGATCGTCATGCACCTGTTTTTTTAAAAAATTGAACTCGAACAGGCCCAGGCCATCAACTTTATTTTCCTTCACGACCTTCCTTCTCTCCTTTTCCTTTAGTCACCTCTGACTAGTATATATGATGTGGAAGCTTTAGTAGATTGAACAATCAGAATTGGGCAGCACTAAAAGCTTTGGGGATAACACAACAGAGACCGAGTGGTATTGATCTTCAGAAACATCACAGAGAAAATCGGAAAAAAGCCAGGCGAATTTGGCCGATGGAGACAGTTGCTGCCTCTGTTGAAGATCAAAGTATCGACGATCATGATGATTCTTCTACTGATACAAAAGAGACAGAAGAAGAAAAGCATGATACAAAAAAGACAGAGACAGATACAGATAAAAGGATGAATGAGAACTCAGAAACAGAGAGGTTGAAGAAATTGGCTAAAAAGTTAAGTGAGGCCGTCACGAAGTAGAGTCCGGTGGCGATTAACGAATTACTAGCCCACTTCATGACCTTGAATGAAGAAAACGGTTTTCTAGAATAGTTATATGAGGAGGAGAAGAGGAAACTTAGTCGATTATATGGTGGCATGAGGGACTATATGAAGATAAAGTGGTACCAAATCGCCCGGTTGATGAGTTTCATGTTTATGGATGGAGATGGAGATGGAGAAGCTAGGCACTTCTCCATCTCCAGTTTCGATTGGATTCGCATCTTCTTTCACTTTTGAACATCGACAGGTCTGAGAAATCTTTAAACACTAGGACATGAATGTCTGTAGATTGCATGCAGTCATTTGGAATACTAGCCATACACTGTTGATGTGGGGTGCATAGTATCTTTTAAAAAAAACTAGATGAAGGTCCCTTGGCAATTAAAAAGATTGAGAGATTCCCTCTAAGTAGGACTCCCCCTGAGTTTACATGTTAAGCGTCTTTAACAAATGATAGCAATAAGTGACAACTTTTATGTTATACTGTAACTGTAGTAGAAAACTTTCTACTATGGTTATAGTATAACATAAAAGTTGTCACTTATTGCTATCAAGAAACAAATGATAGCAATAAGTGACAGCTTCTATGCACAATAAGTGACAGCTTTTATGTTGTACTATAACCATAGCAAAACATAGTACTATGGTTATAGTATAACATAAAAGCTATCACCTATTGTGCATAGAAGCTGTCACTTATTGCTATCATTTGTTTCTTGATAGCAATAAGTGACAACTTTTATACACAATAAGTGATAGCTTTTATGTTATACTATAATCATAGTAGAAAGTTTTCTGCTACGGTTACAGTATAACATAAAAGCTGTCACTTATTGCTATCATTTGTTAAAGACGCTTAACATGCAAACTCAGGGGGAATCCTACTTAGGGGGAATCTCTCAATCTTTTTAATTGCCAAAAGATCTTCATCTAGTTTTTTTAAAAGGTATGATGCACCCCACATCAACAGTGTGTGGCTAGTATTCCAATTGACTGCATGCAATCTACATACATTCATGTCCAAGTGTTTGAAGATTCTCAGACCTAATGATGTTCAAAACTGAAAGAAGATGCGAATCCAATCGAAACTGAAGATGGAGAAGTGCCTAGCTTCTCCATCTCCATCTCCATCTCCATCCATAAGTCATGAAACTCATCAACCGGGCGATCTGGTACCATTTTATCTTCATATAGTCCCCCATGCCACCATATAATCGACTAAGTTTCCTCTTCTCCTTCTCATACAACTATTCTAGAAAACTGTTTTCTTCATTCAAGGTCATGAAGTGGGCTTGTAATTCGTTAATCTCTACTGGACTCTACTTCGTGGCAGCCTCACTTAACTTTTTAGCCAATTTCTTCAACCTCTCTGTTTATGAGTTCTCATTCATCCTTTCATCTGTATCTGCCTCTGTCTCTTTTGTATCATGCTTTTCTTCTTCTGTCTCTTTTGTATCAGTAGAAGAATCATAATGATCGTCGGTACTTCCATCTTTAACAGAGGTAACAACTGTCTTAGCGAATTGGAAATTTCTTCTCAGGTACGTATTATAAGTACTATTGTGTTTGAATTGGTGATTTTAACTATTTGCGCATGTTTGGATAAGTTTAAATGGTGTACTTAATTGCTTTTATAATTCTCGCGTGCAGCTTGTTAATTTCTTCTCAATACTTATTCACAAGCCAATCTCAAGTTTTTCAAGGAGCACACATGTGTTGAAAGCACTAAATTGATCAGAAGAAGTCATGAGTCATAGCTATCTTTTCTTTTTGCAAAGTGTTGTATTGTACATGTTATGATTGAACTTTAACCATTTTTAGTAGTTTGGTTAACTAGCTAGTTACAAATGTTGTAGTTGATCGGTACTACACTTAAGCCTATGTGCACTGGTATAATATTAATGCAAACAAAGTACTACTGTTGATCTATTAAAATTCACCAGTTTGGTTGATCTGGTATATATAATGCAAACAGGTTGTGAATGACAATTTGTGATTTAATTTTGTGTTATGCGCAGGGTAATAAATTGTATAAAAATAAAAATATAAAAAAGACCATATAATAAATGCTTATATGTATAAGCGTTTCTTATACTCTCGCGCCAAATGTCATAAAGAACGCTTATCAATATAAGCGTTTTTTTATAAAGCTTCATAAAGAACGCTTATATTAAACAAGCTTTTTTTATAGTCAGACATAATGAACGCTTCAAGATGAAAGCATTCTTTATGCATCGTAGATTCCCGCCACCTTACACACCTTAAAAAACGCTTTAGTAATAAGCGTTCTTTTAAATTAATGTATAAAAAATGCTTACAACGCGTTTTTTAAGAGGTTCGACCATTTACGTCGCTGGCATAAAAGACGTTTATAAAACGTTCCAAAAGACAAATAAAAACATTGTTTATTCTTTTTTTTTCCAGCAATGTCCAAACATTGATGTTCGGACAGATGTTCGGACACAACTAAACTGCGAAAACATTTAAAACTCTCGGGGCCTGTCCGAACATGGATGTCCGGACGAACGTTCGGACAGGTCCTGGAATGCAGTTTAAAACACGAAACTGAGTTATAAAAATCACCAAAATTATTATAAAGACAACATTAACAGATAGCAAAATATTTTAAAAATGTTATAGCAGTAAACCAGCAATTAAAACAACACTTAGAGTGATACCAAGGTTATTCAATAAGAGTTTGTGAATCATTGAAATTAAATGTTTGAACAGTATAGTAAAACATGACCTCAACTGCAGTGGAATCAAATTCTCCAGGGTATTACCGCCACATCCAAACCCTTGGATGCTTAGGCTAACAATCCAACAAAACATTCAAAACTATTAACTCAACATTGTAATCTCAATTTATGCGGAAGCTCAAAACTGTAAACCAACCATTAAAATGTAAAAAAACGGTAACTTAAACATTGTACTTCAGAAATCCATATCTCAGGTTATTGACTCATAAATAATTCCAGTTCCCCTAAACTAGGTGATAGCGTGTTCCCAATCCCCCAAGTCAGCAATCAGTACCTGCGATTAGAAAACAACAACAAAAGCACCAAGGGATCACGCAAATCAGTGAAACTGGGTGAACTTCATCTCATTACGTAAAATACATTTTGGAAACCTCCTTGCAATTGGATAACAAAACGTTCATATTTTATAAACCAACCTTTAAATTTCCACTTTCCAGTAATCAATAACCAGTAAAACAATTGGGGAGCCTTCAACAGGAATAACCACAGAAATAACCAGATAGTCACAAACGGGCTGAACACCAAATACCCTCACCCTATGTCCTTAAGTGTGCACACCCCCTATGAATCATCAGTCCATAGAGTAGATCATAGAGCTTAAATGCAGTCATTGTATGCAGCACAAAATATGTATATATAATTCAATGTAATCAATTCATGCTCACGGTGCAGAGTACCAACATGGTGAATCAGGGAGCACCATGAAGCCCAAAGTAATTAAATCTAGCGAAGAGCTCCCAAAACTAAAATACAATTGCAATACCAACATCTTATGAGTAATTAGCCTCGAAATCAAAGCAAGATACCTCCAAAATCATCTTTATACTTTTAGTAGAAACCAGAAAGGTCTTAAAGCTTGTTTCTAGGTTTTATCTTACCATTAACTCATCAAAACTCAACATGTGAACTTACCCATGAACTATAAGATTGAATAGTGATAAGTATACATCATTTTAAGCTTAAAACCCACGGAATTGGTTCAAGAAAATCACACACCAAGATGGCTCCAAGTTAAAGCACAAAAATCACAAAAATTGACTTAAGAATCCAAGGGTTGTTCATCAAGTTTCCCAGAACTTCTCGGGACCTATTATATACCAAAAATACCATTGAAGAGTCTAATTTCGCACCATAAAAATATTTATAAGAGAACCACATCCTAAGCTTTCGAAATCAAACCAAATAGAAACTGTCACTAGAATTGACACATAAGGAAAGATTATTGTACACAAGAACTACCTGGCTCCTTCTTGCCATTTATTTTTACCACAAGTTAGGTACTTCAAATCTCTAAATGTGACACAAAGAACTCTTAAAGATTCACCTGAAAAAACCTTCAAATCCTCTCACTTTTACACGGATTCGACATTGGCAAGGTACTTTGGCTTCTGTTTTGGTGTTCTTGAGTGGATGTCTTTCTATACCTTCTAATTTGAGTATCTTTGTGTTATAAGATGTTATGGAAGTGTATTGGTGTGTGTTATGATCCTAGGTCGTGGCTGTTCTTTAATAGGCAAAGGAAAAGGTTACTTAAGCTAAAGGAAAGCTTTCTTAAGGTGACACCTCTCATGACACCATCGCTTCTCCTATTGGCTATCTTTTCGGATGAATATTTAAAGGTTATTTTGTGGCTAGTATTTCTAGGATGGAGGCAGCAGAAATGATGGGCTGAAATAAGCATTTATGAGCATTAAATGTTCATTAAATGTAGCCGTCATTTTAAGGCCTTGTTTGGCTAGGTTTAGCCGCATATTCTTAGGCTATGTTTGGCAGGATATTCTAAGGTTGCTTAATGGTGAAGAAAGGTCAAGATAAATATAGCTAAGTCCTTGTTCTTGGCGCCACTTATATGTGTAATTGTTTAAGGCACGTTTCTTCATGTGTGGGAAACCTAATACGCTTCTTTATGAGTAGGTTTCCTTCCTATAAGAATTTCCTTCCTAAGATAGTTTCCTTTTTGAGGAGGTTTCCTTCATGAGAGGGTTTCCTATTGGACCGCATGCTAATCAATAATTTCTTGACACCTCGTGCTTCCCAATATCTCGTGCTTAGGTTTACTAGGTTGCAACCTCATGCTTGCTTCCAACTAGGTTGCCACCTCGTGCTTGGTCCAACTACGTTGCCATCTCGTGCTTGGTCCAACTAGGTTGCCACCTCGTGCTTACTACCAAGTACGTTGCTACCTCGTGCTTACCTCAACTAGGTCGCCACCTCGTGCTTACCACAACTAGGTCGCCACCACATGCTTACCAAGCTGTTTAAAGTGTTTCCTAAGGAGAAAAGTGATTATGATGAAGTAAAACTAGCTATGGGAGCATTTCTGGCTACTAGAATTTTACCGGGTCTTCTAAGATTTCTCTAAGGCTTTCCATATTGGGTTACTAGGGATTTGTAGGGTCTTATTAAGTTTCAAAGGCTTTCCTAAAGTTTTTTAAGGCTACTTCCATGATTTCCGGACCAGTTTTACTCCATCATAATCACTTTTCTTCTTAGGAAACACCTTAAACATTTTGGTAAGCACGAGGTGGCAACCTAGTTGAGGTAAGCACGAGGTGGCGACCTAGTAGGTAGGAAGCATGAGGTGGTAACCTAGTTAACCTAAGCACGAGGTGTTGGGAAGCACAAGGTGTCAGGAAACACGAGGTGTCACAAAATTATTGGTTGAGAGTTGTCCACACAAGCTAGCAAGCAAGTAGGGAGGTGAAGCATCTAATTATTACCTCTGCTAAACAGCTCATGTTACTACCCCTTTTTCTTAGTCATGGTTAGGTGGCTTCATACAATCTAGCCAACAAAAAAAACTGATAAGAACTAAGCACCCAAGTATACCATGCAAGATAATAATCTTGCTGAATCATATAAATACCGCCACTTACCTAGTACTTATTACCGTCCCGTGTGCCACTATACTGAGGATTCAAGTTGATGTGCAGTCTGTATTTCCAACTCTTAAATTTGAGTTCAATGTTTTAGTGAACCATATTAATACCGCTTATATACTATGTAAGTCCAAGGTGGTATTTAAGGCTGAGATCGGAAGTGGGTAGGGAGTGAGTTGAGGAGTACAAACCGTGAGTAAAGTTTGTCGACTAAGGTTGTCAAGCGCAAGGGAACAAGGAGAGGAAACAAGTCTAGGTGCTGGAAGATTCGGTAACGGAAGGGACGGTCTTTAATCAAAATAAATATTAGGGAAATAATATAAAAAAATGGTAGGAAGAAATCAGGTAACCTTTATGCACACCTATTTCTTCCTTTAATCATAATTTTGGCTAAAACTGTAATGTGAAACTTTTATGTTTGCACTTGAAATTTATGTATGATTTTTAAGGATTTCTTGATGTTAAATTGTATTTTATTAATACATTACCATTCTGAATAATTGACTGATGTTGCGTGTGGTGGTGGATTGATATGGCGAATTATTATTTAAGGCTATGGTTAGCCCATCCTTAAAATTAAGTCTTTCATGATTTATCAGTCGGGTTCTTTACATTTCCATCCCATGAAAAGAAGTTACCGATAGTCTACTCTAAGTGTTATGTTAACCTTAGGGGGTGTGCACACATAAGGATTATACGGTGAGGTGGTGGAACTTTCATATTGGGAATCATCCCATGTTATTATTTTGATATAAGTGACCTACAGGTTTGTCATTATTGCAGGGTAGGTAAAATGGGCGTGAAGCATTTTAATAATTATACTCCCTTGTAATTGTTGTGTGTGTTTATAATAATGGTTAAATGAGTTTCCAAGAGAAAACGAATTTTACCGTGTGTGGTATTTGTTACTCAGTTTCGCTGATTTTATTTGCAACCCCTTTTGGGTGTATATATGTATTTATAATTGCAGGCGGACTTCTTCGGGGAGATCACATGGTATGAAGATACCATGTACGATACCCTTTACGTGTGTGCTTACTATACTTGCTACAAGGAGCTGTCGCCAGGAGTCACTAGGATTACCTACGAGGAGTGGATCCAGACCACCGAGGGCTTTAGACATGCAGAGTATGGGAGTAACTCAACCGTAACACACTGGGCTGATAGTTTCGTAGAGTATGTTGGTGAAAACTAGAAAGTGGGATGTAGTTAACTCTTTTTGTCACCCCTTCATCTTTTGGCTGTAAAATAGGTACTTAGAGCTAATGTAGGGTTAGCAATGGAAGGGGTTGGTTGTATTGTGTATGGAAAGGAACTTGACGATGGAAATTTTGACAGCAGGAGTAGTGGTGGGGATTAGCCTGTGCACCTGCAGTGGGTAGCAGGTGTGGCGGTAACTCCCGGTTGTCTTTTGTAAAACTTCCGCTGATGTAAACTCTTTTTATGATATATGAATATAGGTATGTTGATGTAAAAAAAAGGGTATTTATATATATGAAAAATAATTAAGGTGGTGGTTTTTGATCCTGGAAACCAGGGTGTTACAGTTTGGTATCAGAACTGTAACACCCCGGTTTCCAGGATCAATAACCACCACCTTAATTATTATTCATATATATAAATACCTTTTTTTTACATCAACATACCTGTATTCATATATCATAAAAAGAGTTTACATCAGCGGAAGTTTTACAAAAGACAACCGGGAGTTACCGCCACACCTGCTACCCACTGCAGGTGCACAGGCTAATCCCCACCACTACTCCTGCTGTCAAAATTTCCATCGCCAAGTTCCTTTCCATACACCATACAACCAACCCCTTCCATTGCTAACCCTACGTTAGCTCTAAGTACCTATTTTACAGCCAAAAGATGAAGGGGTGACAAAAAGAGTTAACTACATCCCACTTCCTAGTTTTCACCAACATACTCTACGAAACTATCAGCCCAGTGTGTTACGGTTGAGTTACTCCCATACTCTGCATGTCTAAAGCCCTCGGTGGTCTGAATCCACTCCTCGTAGGTAATCCTAGTGACTCCTGGCGATAGCTCCTTGTAGCAAGTATAGTAAGCACACATGTAAAGGGTACCGTACATGGTATCTTCATACCATGTGATCTCCCCGAAGAAGTCCTCCTGCAACCATAAATACATATATACACCCAAAAGGGGTTGCAAATAAAATCAGCGAAACTGAGTAACAAATACCACACCCTGTAAAATTCGTTTTCTCTTGGAAACTCATTTAACCATTATTATAAACACACACAACAATTACAAGGGAGTATAATTATTAAAATGCTTCATGCCCATTTTACCTACCCTGCAATAATGACAAACCTGTAGGTCACTTATATCAGAATAATAACATGGGATGATTCCCAATATGAAAGTTACACCACCACCACCTCTCCGTATAATCCTTAAGTGTGCACACCCCCTAACATTAATATAACACTTAGAGTAGACTATCGGTCACTTCTTTTCATAGGACGGAAATGTAAAGAACCCGACTGATAAATCATGAAAGACTTAATTTTAAGGATGGGCTAACCGTAGCCCAGGCTAACTATAGCCTTAAATAATAATTCGCCATATCAATCCACCACCACACGCAACATCAGTCAATTATTCAGAATGGTAATGTATTAATAAAATACAATTTAACATCAAGAAATCCTTAAAAACCATACATAATTTTCAAGTGCAAACATAAAAGTTTCACATTACAGCTTTAGCCAAAATTATGATTAAAGGAAGGAATAGGTGTGCATAAAGGTTACCTGATTTCTTCCTGCCATTTTTTTTTATTATTTCCCTAAGGTTTATTCTGATTAAATACCTTCCCTTCCGTTACAGAATCTTCCAGCAGCTAGACTTATTTCCTCTCCTTGTTCCTTTGCGCTTGACAACCTTAGTCGACAAACTTTACTCACGGTTTGTACTCCTCAACTTACTCCCTACCCATTTCCGATCTCAGCCTTAAATACCACCTTGGACTTACGTAGTATATAAGCGGTGTTAATATGATTCACTAAAACATTGAACTCAAATTTAAGAGTTGGAAATACAGACCGCACATCAACTTAAATCCTCAGTATAGTGGCACACGGGACGGTAATAAGTACTAGGTAAGTGGCGGTATTTATATGATTCAGCAAGACTATTATCTTGCATGGTATACTTGGGTGCTTAGTTCTTATCGGTTATTTTTTTTTGTTGGCTAGATTGTATGAAGCCACCTAACCATGACTAAGCAAAAGGGGCAGTAACATGAGCTGTTTAGCAGAGGTAATAATTAGATAGGATAGATTGCAGTAATATGTAGTCGGTTTTAGCTAGCCTTATAATTTAGACAAGGGTCGGCCACTTTTATCAATAAACTAGGATATAATAATAATAATGGATAAGACCAAAATAACTAAGCAAGGTATATATACATGATCGATTTAATAGTAATAATAGTGGATAAGACCAAAATAACTAAGCAAGGTATATATACATAATCGATTTAACAGTATACTGTACTAGCAAGTTACTTGCGATAATGATGGGCTGATAGCATAAATGGATGCTGATAGTTTTAAGGCTGTGTTTGGCCTGATTTTAGCTGGAAAATAATGATTACTTATAGATGAAGAAAGGCTTATTCATTAATGTATAAACTAGGTAAAGATAACAAGAGAATAAACTAGCTAACTATGTACATTTACAGCCGGTAATATAAACTTAACATGTCACTGTAACAATGACACATTTTAACAATACAGCCGATAATATAAATTTAACATGTCACTGTAACAATGACACATTTTAACATTACAGTCGGTAACTATAGCTGAAAACTTGTTACTTGGTCGGTTAATACATGGCTATAATACAAGGCTGAATATATATATATACTTATCACGTCTAACTCCTAATCAAAATACCAATATATAGATGATCACATGATACTTTAATCTCTTGCTAAGGTATGATAATTAAATAACTAAAGGTACGACATATTTCTAAATCTATCAAATTCATGTATATAAGCACGTACGACTTATATATTCCAAATATTTGAGTTTATCCAAGACTATTCTAAAATTGATGGTAATGTATTTGCTTCTTAAAATCTGTAGATGTTATAATACATGTGTACATGTCTACAATTTTCATTTGTATTTACTTATATCAATTTCAAGTAAACACATACACATATAAAATAACAAGGAAGATATATTTTGTAGCTAGGATTTTCCAGGGTGTTTCATTCTCCCCTCCTTAAATAAAGCTTCGTCCCCGAAGCTATTCAATCACAAATGATTCAGCAGCATCACAAAGTGATCTCAAGCCAGTTAATACTTACTACATTCTACCCATAATTGTTTAAGGAATTTCACACCACATAATTGTTTAAGAAATTTCACATAAAATAATGGTTCTCGTAGAGCAATAACTTATTTTAAAACATACATCCAATTTATAAGCATAACAAACACATATCATCAAGCAATCATATAGCAATCCCAATGACTTTCCCAGTTTTGCCTCAAGCTCTCCTCTACTTAAAAAAAAAGTTTCTCCTGAAACTTTAACTACTAACCTTAACCAAAGAGTTCTGGGTGCTGAGTTCTTATCTTGCTTTCGAGCTCCCATGTAGCTTCTTGTATTCCATGATGAGTCCACAGAACCTTAACCAAAGTTAGTAGGAGGTGTCACAAGGTCATTAGCTAGATTTTAAGTCAAAGTAAAACAACATGTTCCTTATTTGCTCTTAAAACACCTTAATTCCTTTTGTACCCTTAAGTGGGGCCTTAAATGAAATATAACCAAAAGTGTATTCATTTCCACTTACACTTACACATTAGTAGGACATATTATCAAACTAAGCCTAGCAAGGAGGCGGCCAAATTAGCCAAACCATGCCTTAAGGTAACCGGCCACATTTAATGTCATTTAATGTCGTTTATTACATGTCATGATTTATTTTCAGCTCATGATGACTCCTGCAGCAGCCACGACCTCCCCTACCTCTTCCTAACCCTTAGATGTGTTCACATTACTTATTCAATCAAGGGTTACAAACGTAGATAGATGTGTCATGAGGTGTCATGCTTATAATGCTTTCATTTGTTTCTTCTTCTTCTTTGTCTATAAAAGATATACCACGACCAGGCACTCCAACACACAACAATCATCTTCTCCTACCTTAGTAAACACATAGAAACACAAATTAGAAGGTATAACAAGCTAGCCACTCAAGAACACCAAAACAGAAGCCAAAGTACCTTGCCAGTGTAGAAGTGAAAGAATTTAGAGGTCTTCCCAGGCGAATCTTTGGAATTCTTTGTATCCCCATATAGCTATTTGAAGTACCTAACTCGTGGTGAAAAGAAATGGTAAGAAGGAGCCAAATAGTTCTTATGCTCCACAATTCTTTCCTCATGTGTCAATCTGGCATCGCCATGTGTTTGTGCTATTTTCGGTAGCTTAGATATGCAGCATAAGCGGCCTAAAATAGCACAAGCAGAAAACATTGCCAGAATTAACACATGAGAAAAGAATGATGGAGCATAAGAACTATCTGGCTCCTTCTTCATTTCTTTTCACCACGAGTTAGGTACTTCAAATAGATAAACGGGGACGCAAAGAACTCCAAAAGATTTGCCTGGGAAGACCTTCAAATTCTCTTACTTCTACACGCCTTCTGCACTGGCAAGATACTTTGACTTCTGTTTTGGTGTTCTTGAGTGGATGACTTGCTATACCTTCTAATTCGTGTTTTTATATGTTTCCTGAAGTAGGAGAAGATGATTGCTGTGTGTTGGAGTGCTTGATCATGGTATCTCTCTGTATAACATTATAAGCATGACAACTCATGATACACCTATCTACCTTGAATAAGTAATATGAGATAGGGGAGGTCATGACTGCTGCACGAGTGAACTGAAAATAAATAATGACATGTAATAAATAACATTAAAGACATTAAATGTGACCAATTACCTTAAAACATGATTTGACTAGTTTGACCGCCTCCTTACTAAGCTTAGTTTGGTAATATGCCATGTTCTGCCCATGATGACTAGATGTTGCAGACTCCATCCTTGCCCAATCACCCTAAAACTATAAGGTCCAATAGAAAAAAAAAGTGTTAACAGTGTCACCTAACTAAGTTTTCCTAGTTTTTAAGACAGTCTTACTTTGCCTATTTAAGGGGCCATCGGCCAGATCTTCAAAATGTTATGATTTTCTTCGCCTGACAACAAACCAGACAAATGATCCAGATAATTCCAATGTACTCGATAGATAACCTGAATAAAATTCTAACCGTTGCTCCAACAAAATCGACAAAACCCCTTCCCGCATTTGGAAAGCTAAAATATTAGTAACAAAATATATAAGTACATATTACAAGAAACCTAGTAAACGTAAGAAATTAAACCAACAATAATCGTATACAAGGAGAAGTGTGAGGCTTGTAGGTCGACTGATGGTGAAGAAATGCTTCCTGGTATTTATAGAAGGGAAATAAGTGATTACACAAAGAGTGAGGTCTTTAATTTATCCCACGTAGAGGTCTTGAAGACGGTGCACATTCCTGTTGCACCACGTAAGTGAAACGTGTCCTGCATAAAGAAAGATTGCTGGCCTCTATGTCTGATCTCTTTTAATTAGTTCCACACGTAGCCAATTTCTTGCCACCATAGTACTCCGTGTTTGACAGGTGTTACACAAACTTGGCATCGCAAGCTTATTCGCCACAGAAGCCGCACTAGCGGATCGTCCAATCATATACAAACTAGCAGTAGCTCGATACAAGTAGACAAATCAGTATGGGAATAAGTGGGAGAAACAGAGGATGGGAGACTGTGGAGTTGATCACCGACGGTTCCTACTGTGCTCACTCGTGATTTCTAACCCCGAAACGTTTTCAATTTCTGTCCGATTGACCTAGATGCCTGTTTGGTTTAGCAAGTTGCCAGTCGAGGAGGGTTGCGCGTTAAATAGTCCGATCCAAAATTGGCTGCGCCGGTATCGCTAACTGTGTCCCTCTCTCTTTCTCGTTTATCGCTCGCCACAGACGTAGGACTAAAGCTGGGTTGTTTTAAACTCAAAAGTCAAAACCCCCATGGATCTGAACCTATAATTGTCCTGAATCTTAATGACCTAAAATATGTGACTTGAATTGATGTTAAGCCTGTTTGATCTGAAATAATAATAACTAAAAATGGACTAAATCCAAAAAATACAAACTAATAGTGATTCAAAATTGTGACAAAAAACTAAATTTAATTTAATTATACTTGAAAAAATATGGACGTTATATTGACCTTAACCTGAAGTAATAGAAACTCATTGGATAACCCATTTGACAGCTGAGTTACGCACTACCAGCCCCAATTCTTTAGTTTTGCTTTGATGGACAATATGAAACTAATACTTCCAATATTATTACAGACGACTATTCTCTCTCCACCCGCAAGTCCCTGCACTGTTATAATTTCGACTGACCATTGTTGAAGGAAAGTGCAATGCACTTTCTAAAAGAGACGAGTCGCAGTTAAGATACCTGATAACTGCCAGACGATTATTAGTGGAAAAAAAAAAAGAATAATTGGATACATCAGTGGAGATCTTTCGTGGATACTGAGTGTATATAAGGAGCTGGTTTAACTTGCCATCTATAGTAAGCTTGGAGTTGAGAGCCATTACTATCCAACCTTCCTTTCTTCTCCAGCTCATTTTTGGAATACTGATATACCTTTTTAAGGTGCGTGTTAATTCGTACTTGCTCAATCTATATAAACAATTTAACTTTGGTTTATTGACTGAAAGACTACTTTTTTTAGCATCTGATAATTTAATGTAGCAACTGATAATGGTCATCCTTTCTTAGTTATTCTCATTGTTTTTCTATCACCTCACATGGTGTAATTCTAACCATTGTACATAGCAGTGTGCCATTGCTTCTGAATCTATAAACATGGTTGTACTGCTCTTTTTGTATGGCAGCTCAATCGATCCTTAGCTTCATTTTGCGTCGTTAGAGTATATGAGCTTTGTTGTGTATAGAGGAAACTGTGTTTCTCGTTTATACTCCCTCCGTCCCACTTGACCGTCCTATTTACTGTTTGGATATGTCGTTTGACTTCAATTTTTAACATATAAGATAAATTAATTTTGAAAATTTAAGTTTTGCATATGATTCCTTATATGATAAACTATATAATACAAAATTTAGTTTTATAAAATTATTTTACCTTATATGTTTAATATTGAGGTGGAAAAACGTGCCAAAAAGCAAACAGGACACTTATGACGGGACGGAGGTAGTAGTACATAGTTTGTTGTACAGTGAATAAGTCTGTAACAGATACTTCAGTGCGTTAAACACAGGCGGATTGATGATTCTTCTTTTTTTGAGCAGACAGGACTCTTGACGTAACATACATGAGAGGATCTGAGGTATTTCTCGTGGTTACGGTTTTGGCATTGGCTATCACTGTTCTTGTTCAGGCAGAAGACGCTTATAAAGTCTTCGAGTTAAAAGCAACATATGGACAAGTCTCAATCCTCAAGAAATCACAAAGGGTACTTATTCTCTGTTTGATAAGCAATGTTTTATCTCGATCTTTACAGAAAAACGATTTATCTTATGTTCTTTCTTCTTTTCTGAGTTCTCAATGGTGATTATCTCTTTTCTTTATTTTATCCAGGCAATCCTCATCAATGGACAGTTTCCTGGCCCACAGATTGATTGTGTTACCAACGACAATGTGTTTGTTAATGTTATCAATGAGTTGGATGAGCCCTTCCTCATTACTTGGTTAGTTTCACATTAATGTTTTCTCTTCCAATTTCTTGTTTAAGTAATACAAAGTTTGTTTTTCATATGGTCATAATAAAGGGTTGCAAGTTTAATGCCTGAAATGTGTACCCTTTTTTTTGTAATCTTGTCTTTGGTTGGTCTATTTGGCAATGGGTACTTTATCACGAATCAGGCATGGGTTAAAACAGAGAAAAATGTCATGGCAAGATGGAGTTCTTGGGACAAACTGTCCCATTCCTCCTGGAGCTAACTATACTTACAAGATGCAAGCGAAAGACCAGATTGGTTCCTTCATGTACTACCCATCGACAGCATTACACAGATTAGTTGGAGGGTTTGGTGCCTTAATCATCCACAAGCGATCAGTTATTCCTAAGCCATATCCTGACCCAGCAGATGAATTTACTCTTATCGTTAGTGATTGGTTCCAATCTGACCATAAGGTTCGAAAGAGAACTCTTCGTAACTTCCATCTCACAAAATCTTGTGATTTTTTTGGGAAAGATTATTTTTATTAGGTTTATTGATATTCTTCCAATCTTCTATCCAATAACTTGTTTGTTATGTTATACCAGAGACTACAAAAGGCGCTGGATAATGGAAAGGACCTTAAGTTTCCTAATGCCCTGCTCATCAATGGGCGTCGTAAAAACACTGTTTTCTCTGGTCAACCAGGTGCAAACTAAATTTCTGTTTTCTCTGGCCAGCCAAGTGCAAACTAAATTCCATTTGATAACATATTAAGTAGTAAAAAATGTAATATATGGTATATTATGCTGAACGGATCAAATGGGGATATTTACAGGAAAAACCTATTTGTTTAGAGTAATTAATGCAGCCAGCACGACTTCAATCAACATCAGATTCCAAAACCATACAATGAAGCTCGTTGAAGTGGAGGGATCCCATGTACTTCAACAGACATACCAGTCACTTGATATCCATGTCGGTCAGTCTGCAGCTTTCTTGGTAACCTTAAGTGAGGCAGTTAAAGATTACCACATTGTTACCACCACCCGGTTTACTAGTCGCATCCTCAAGGCCACTGCTATCCTTAATTATTGGGGATCGAGTACCCCAGCATCTGGCCCATTGCCTGCTGGACCACCCCACGGTGTTCAATGGTCTATGAACCAAGCCCGGACAATTAGGTACATAAGTTGAGATACTTATGTTTATTAATTAACTACTACAAACTTAATCATGCATCCAGCAATTTTGTCTCAAATCAGTATGGTTTGCTTGAAAGCCGATTGATTACTGATTCCCTCATGGATTTCTTTAAATCATTGATGGAACTCTATGATATTCTCTTCTTTCTTTTAATTGATTTTTCCTGAAGGTTGAATTTAACGGCTAATGCGGCGAGGCCAAACCCACAAGGATCTTTCCATTATGGAACTGTACCTGTCACAAGACATCTGATATTGGAAAATTCTAAGGTAGTAATCAATGGAAGAACAAGATATGCAGTGAACGGAGTCTCTTATATTAATCCGACCACTCCTTTGAAACTAGCGGATTACTACAAAATTCCTGGTGTGTTCGATTTCAACACCATCACTGACCAGCCTCGATCTGGTTCTCCAATCTTGGGCACTTCGGTATTCAATTGCACTCTTCATGATTTTATTGAGATAGTCTTCCAAAACAATGAAGAAACAACGCAATCTTGGCACCTTGATGGAAATACTTTCTGGGTGTTGGGTAAAGCTCTTATATATCCACTCCTTGTTAAAAGGGAAACAAAACTTGTTTGTTGTATTGTCCCGTGATTAGAGCATTTTTCTAGGTTTGAGAAAGCTATTATACTTGAATCATTTTTCTAATAATGAATCTTATGTTCACAGTTATGACTCAAACCAGTGGACTCCTGATTTGAGAAAGAAGTACAACTTGGCTGACGGTCCTTCTAGGTTCACTGTCCAGGTAAAAATATGGAAATTCCATTATTCTCACGGTTAATATAGCTATTATTATTGGGAAATTTCTGATATGAACTATTATCAATTATTCATTACTAGGTCAACTGTCCTATTCATTAAGGTTGCAAAATTGCAGGTTTACCCAAAATCTTGGACTGCTATATTGGTCGCAATGAGCAACAAGGGGATGTGGAATCTGAGATCTTCAATCTGGGATAGGCGGTACCTCGGCCAGGAAGTTTACATGAGAACTGGAATGATGAGCCCAGCCTCAGCACTGAGGCTGACATCCCCGACAATGCCCTGAAATGTGGCAAGGCTGCTCACTTGTAGTTGTAGGCTTATCATTTTCGTTCTATCAATCTGTTGCACTATTCATTCGTTGTCTCAAAATTCCATCCTTTATTGGGTTCGATACTTGTGACTAGGTAGAAGGGATTATACCCACAAAGCAAGGTATACGAAAGAAGAATTTAAAATAATATGTACCTGGTTGAAATTCTTGTTTGTAAGAGTTGCAATAATCTCAATGGGATCCCTATGGTAACCCGATTTGGGTCAAGGGGATCACTATTAAGTTGCATAAAAGACTAGTCATCCACTTAACCACGCAAGAGTCAAGAGTTGACTTAAACCTGTCAACAACAAGTTCCTTCACTAATTCACATTCCCGTGGCCCAAATGTCTCGGTCGAATGCTAGGCTGCAGCTCGGACTGAGTCAACTCCGTCCTTCTTCTGCAGCCTGATTACATGTATGTCCCTTAGCGGCCGCACTCGTCCTCAAAACCATCAGAGCCATCTTACGGTTCGACAAACGTTAAGTCCTGGATAAGGCGGAGACCTGAGGATCAATCTATTGGTTTTATGATTTAAAATTAATTATTATTTAGTTTTATGTGGTAGAATAGATTTTGTATGATATTGTTAAGAGGTTGTTAGTATAATTTAAATAAATAAAATTAGGAATATCAGTTTATAAAAGGACATGTATTCAATGGAAAAAGGTTTCGTATTCTTCTTCCTTTATTTATTTATCCTTATTATTATATCAGAGCCAGATAAGGGGAAGAAATATTTTCTAATAGTTGAGATCAAAAAAAAAGTGAGTGAACTTGTGTGAAAAAGTTTTGAGTTTGAGTGATGACATCAAATTTCAATATTCCTATTCTGATAAGAATTGTCATTCATGGGTCATTCGAATGGAATCATATCCATGAGCTTTCAATTTGTGTGAAGTCATGGAAACGGGTTTTAAGTTTTACGGTCAAATCCATCTACTACACATACGAAAAGATATGAAGAAGAAATGATAAAGATTCCAAAGGCTTTATCTTGCATACATTAGGCAATACCTGAAGAAGATTTCACTTGCATAATGGCTTGTGAATCTGCAAAAGAGACATGGGAGATGCTCCAGGAAGAACTTGAAGGTAATAGTCAAAACCAAATTGATGCAAATTCTGAATCTCAAAGGAGAATTTAAGATGGTCAGAATGAAAAAATATGATAATGTTAAGGAGTGTGGAAGTCGAATCTTATCGATCTCCAACGTAATTAAGCTTCTTGGTGAGATGCTTCCGTCTCAAAGACTTATGGAGAAACTTCTGGTCACAATTCCTTGATCAAGGTTTGAATCCAAAATCTCATCTCGTGAAGATTCTAGGGATTTGTCCAAAATCTATTCTACCACATAAAACTAAACAATAATTAATTTCAAATCATAAAATCTATTCTTTTTTTATTGAGTGCATGAGATGGTTTAGTTCGTAGAAGAAAAAAATAATAATTTTTGAAGTAAGAAGAGATGTGCTCCTCAGATAGATTATTGGTGAGATGTGCACCATAATTGTAGAGGAAGATGGTGAGAAGTGTATATGGATTTTTGGGTAAATGTGCCCCATACAAGTTTTGAAGATTAAAGAGATGCGCTTTAATTAATTTTTGAGTAAATTACTGGGAACTCCCTTGAGGTTTGGGATAATACAATTAACCCCCTTGTGTTTAACATAATTATTGGTAACCACCTTGAGGCTAAGATACTTTGACTATGAGCCCCCGAACTATAACTTTGTTATCAGGAAGTTAACTACGTGTTGACTTGTCAGCTTAGTCACATTTATAATACCAGACCGGACAACAAAACTGCTTAATTAACATCGTCTAACTCTCCCTCATCCCACTTCAGATGCATTTTCGAGGGAGGGTTGACGTTTTTAGGAAAATAACAATGTGGATTAAGTAGTGTTTTTCGTCAAGCCTGTCATTATTAATGTGATTAAGCTGACGGGTTAACACGTAGTTAACATCTTGATACTAGAGTTATAGTTCGAGGGTTCATAGTAAGAGATATTGTAACCTCAAGGTGGAAACCAATAATTATGATAAACACAAGGGGGTTAATTGTATTATTCCAAGTCCTCAAGGGGGTTCCGAGTAATTTACTCTTAATTTTTTATGTAGGTTGTTAAGATTTTGTCCCGATAGTAATTTAAGAGAACTTCAATCAATGGATAGTGTTGGTTTTATGATTTAAAATTAAATATTGATAGTTTTATGAGCTAGAATAGATTTTACAGGAGATTATTAAGGTTTGTTAATATATTTTTAAATAAATTAAATTAGGAATATTAGCCTAAAAGAACATGTATTCTTATCGGAATCAAAATTGGGTCCAAGGGAACAGAAGGCTCTATTTATGGGAATTGCTCCTGGGGTAAAGGGATACCGGTTGTGGTGTCTAAAGGCAAATAAAACAACCATTAGCAGAGATGTTACGTTTAATGAATATGCGTTGTGGCAAAAGGTGAAATTAGACTCCATTCAGATAGAGGGAACTCAGAAGCAGGTGAAGAAAGCACTGAAGTAGGTGGAGTTTGAGGAAACATGCTATACCAATTGGTTGAATAGGATAGTGACTCTCAAGGAGTAAATGAGTTAGATGTGGAAGCTCCAACAGTAGAATCATATTCGATTGCAGATGAAAGACTCGGAAGAGAGATCCGCAAACATGCTCGCTATGCGGATGACTTATGCACTTCCAGTTGTAGATGAAAGGGTACCACCTACTTTCCAAGAAGCAAATCAAAACCCAGAAAGTAAGGAGTTGAAAGGTTCTATGGAAGAAGAGATGAATTCTCTTCACAAGAACAACACATGGAAGTTGGCACAACTTCCGAAGGGGAATAAAGTGGCTGCAAATGGGTGTTTGCAAAGAAAGAAGGAACTCCATGTGAAAACAGTGTCCGCTACAAAGCTAGGTTTGTGGCTAAAGGGTATGCATAGAAGGAGGGAATTGATTACCATGAGGCATTTTCTCCAATTGTGAAACATTCTTCCATAAGAATTCTATTGACAACAGTAGTGGAGTTAGAGAAGAGATTAGAGTTATGTCTTATGTCCCACATGCTATGGTAGGAGAATGAATATTTGCTTTCGTTTTTTTCAAATATTTCAGATTGTTATTTGAAATTATGTTGGCAGATCAGACCTGTAACCGACCCGACTCAATTCAAACGTACCCAAAAAGGTTATTGGATTCCCTCCTGGACTCACAAGGCTTTCCTGAATGTCCTGGACTAGTTTTGTTATTTATTTGTAATTTTTAACAAATAAATTATGATAAGTAGCATTATTTTGTGGTAACTTACCTACTATATTATGATGTAACTTTCTTGAAGATATATTTTTAAAAATATAACTATTAATCTAGATTTTTTTTAACTTTTGTTACACATTTTCTTAAACAGCCCTCTATAATTAGTAAATATATGGTGCTTTTTATTTAAAGATTATTCATACTAAATTCATGGGATTATATATTTTGTTGAATAATATTGCCTTAGTTAAATTAAGTAACAAATGTATATTAATTACAAAATTCATCGAACCTGATTTTACAGCATTATGTACTTATTTTACTATCAAATGGTCTTTATTTAACTAAATGTTGGTATGTGTAAAACTGTACTTTGGTATGTTGTGAGACAGTTTTATAATCATGTATAGTTTCTAATAATTAATTATTATAATTATGCAAGCAATATAACTTTTGATATTGAATTATATTCTTTTTTTCTTTAGTTTCTACATTTTTTAATTTATCATCATTTTTAATTATTTGTTGAATAATATTTACTTATTCAAAATAAGAAAACATGAGATTTCTAATTTATATGCTTTATGAAAGTTATTTATATTAATTATTAGACTCATGCTGATTTTACGAGTACTTGTTTTACTATGGGAAGGTTAATTTAACCAAATGATGGTATGTGTACCATGATAATATTGAACATGTGTTAGTGTCTCGCTTATAAATAACATGGTACTTTTACATATGTTTTTTGGTACAACATAAACTTTTTTCGCTTATAATATTTTAATTGTGGTTTTTATTTACATATGTGAAGCTATTTAAAGTTCAGTTTGTAGGTATTTCGTAAGGTGGTTTTAAGTTTTAAGTCATGATAGAAAGGTCTTATGTTAAAGTAATACTGGTGTTTGTACACTGATACATGGTATATTATAAAACTGATTATATAATAATTTATAGTTACAATTTTTTTTAAATGAAAGATATTATATATGGTACATTGTAGATGTGTCGTTGGTGTTTCAATGTGCAATATTTGGTCTTTGTTTAAGTTAATGTAAGTGTAATACATTATGTATGATAGAAAATAATACTAGTTTCTTTACGGATAGTATTGTTATGAACACCAACTCTAGTTGATACACATGTACTTATTGAACACGTGCAGGTGTGCCATAATGAGAACTATGTGTTTAGTTCCATTCAAGACGTATTTGTACACATGTATAAATTGAACATGTCCCAGGCGTTTCATTAATGAATCTGTGGTGTTTGGTTATGCTAACGTAGGTCTATTATATAATGTGTGCTAGAAAAGTTTTTCAAAGCCTATACGAATAGAATTGTTACAAACACTGTGTAAGTGTATACAGAGGACAAAAGACACATTTGGTATCTCATCTACTTATGTTGCTAGTAATTATCATTTCACAACGGTGATTTTAAAAACCTGTTAGGTGTAGGTTTTGCTTTGGGGTTAGAGGTATTACGTCAACTTAAGTTGCTAATATTGTCAATGATGTTTTTTTTTTAAATTGGTTAAGATATTAAAAATGCAAAGCGTTGCTCTTTTACTATGGTATAAGAGGTATTACAATCAAGATGGTTAGTGCATTTACAATTTTATTTTCTTAATTGATAGTGATTCCATTATCATTTTTCTTGTTACACTTTGTATGTTTATCACTGGTTTTATAACGACTGTAACCATGCACTTTTTTCAAACACATCTGACATCTTATGAAGAGAAGAAACCAAAATAAGAAATAAATAAATTTGAAATAATCTCCGCCCTCTATTATTATACTTCCTAATCTAGTGCTCCAAATTTTGTCCAAATAGTCCAGGACAATTACTCTACCTTAATAGAATCTATATTCAAATCCGTTAGCATTCAGATTCGAATGAGAAATGACAGCCCTATGTAACCACAAATATGTAGTTGGCAATTCGCTTTTTCATAGCCAGAAACTGGCGGGTAGTTAGCGCCCGACAGCTTATTAGTTTTGATGAGTTCGTTTTAAGGAGGATCGGAAATTTGCCTGTAAATCTTTGCATCACAAGTACATTAATCGCCCGAGAAGCTGCTCGAAACCCTAAGCCAAAAAATCAAATCAGCATGGATATTAGGGAAAAAGAGGGAGGAAGTAGCCGTACTAGCAGATCGCCAAATCATGGCATTGGAGGAGCAGCTCGAAACCCTAAGCTAAAAGTAAAAAATTCCGCATGGATTCAGGGGGTGGGAGGAAGGCGGGAAGTTGATCCACCGAAGTTTCCCATTGTCACCTTGTTCTCTGCTCCCACGTGTTTTTTTTACTTCCCGACACATTTTCAGTTTTTCTTTCGCTTGACTTAAGATGTATGTTCAATTAAGCAAGCTGCTAGGCGATTAGTGCTCCAAGTTAATGTCCCGATCCGAATTTGGCTGCGCCGGTATCGCCACTGGCGCACCAGTCCCCGTTCTTTATTTTGTTTTAATGAACTGTGCAACTAATTCTTCTTTCGATTGAGCATTGTTGAAGGGAAGTGCATCGCACTTTTGCTAGAGATGCCTCACAATTAAGACATCTGATGGCTGCCAGCCGAGTATTTTACGAAGCTAAAAAGAAAAAAATGGGCACAATTAGCATTAAGTACACATTTGATCTCAGATTCCCCGTCATTAGCGCCCGAGCAGTGATCGTCCGTGAGTACGTGGTTTATATAAGAAGGTTTAAGCTAAACTTTATGGTCAGCTCGGGATTGAGAACCAGCATTATTAGCCTTAACATCCTCCTCGTTTCTTTGGAACACGGATACATCCTTTTAGGTGAGTCTTCATTCATTCATGCTCTTTTTGGTTGAAAATGTGTAATGTTTGGGCTAAGTGATATTGTCCTTCCTAGGCTTTGGTATGCGTTTGTTAGTCATTCTCATTGTTGTCGTACTCATTTGTCTTCCTAGAAGCATCTTAAGCATTGAATAAATTAAATTTGTTGATAACATTCTCCAATACTACGCATATAAAACAGTTTCGATAGCTTCTGAAACCAAAGCATGGGAATATATCGATCACTCTCTGTTTCCATGACAAGCTATTCCCAAGACTTCTTTATTGTATGAGCTTTGCAGTAGCAGTAAGTAAAAGTCTAAGAGATGCTTCGGAGCATTACTGAACCTGCGTGGATTATATGCCTCTGATGAGTTTTTTTTTTTTTTTTCTAGCAGAAAGTAGAAAAAATTTGAATAAATTATACATGAAAGGATCTGTGGCCTATCTCGTGCTTTTGGCTTTGGCCGTCACTGAGTTTGTACAGGCAGAAAGCCCTTACAGAGTCTACGAGTTGGAATTAACATACGGAGATGTCTCTGTTCTCAAGAGACCACAAAGGGTACACCTTTTCTCTTCATTGCGTTTCTAAACAATTTTTAACGTTGACCTTTCATACTAGTGCGCACTTATGACTAATAGTCTTTTGTTCTTTCTTTATTTCATGATCTCTTTAACTGTTTGTTTTCTTTATTTCTCTAGGCTATTCTCATCAATGGACAGTTTCCTGGTCCACAAATTGATTGTGATACCAATGATAATTTGTATGTTAATGTGATCAATAAGTTGGATGAGCCCTTGCTCATCACATGGTAAGTTTCACATCAGGTTTCTCTGTTTCTCATTGTCTTAGAAACTCTAGGTTGGTTGTTGATATAGCAAGATGGGGCTAAAAGATTAATACATAGTTGAAGGACACCCTACTTTAAGCGCAGTCTTTGGCTAAGCAATACTTTACTATGGTTCAGGCATGGCTTAAAGCAGAGAAGGATGTCATGGCAAGATGGAGTTCTTGGAACAAACTGCCCCATTCCTCCCGGATACAACTATACCTACAAAATGCAGGCAAAAGACCAGATTGGTACCTTCATGTACTACCCTTCGACTGCAATGCACAGATATGTTGGAGCGTTTGGTGCTTTAATCATCCACAAGCGTTCGATCATTCCTAGACCATATCCAGACCCAGCAGATGAATTCACTCTTCTTGTTGGTGACTGGTACCAATCTGACCATAAGGTTAGAAAGCGAAAGCCTTAATTACTGTGTGTTTCCATATCTTGCAAGATCATTTGACACAAATGGAATTTTTTTGGAAAGATTATTTTGTTATTATATAGCCTGTATGTACTTAGGATAATCTTCTATCCTACAAATTGTTTGATGTGTTGTTACAGAGACTACTAAAGGCTCTGGATAACGGTAAGGAACTTAAGTTCCCTAATGCCATGCTCATTAATGGGCGTCGCCGAAACACGGTTTTCACCGGTGAACCAGGTGCCAGCTAAACTTCAGTTTCAGTGAAACCTTCCAGGAGTCATTAATTAGTGCAAATGATGATTATTCTAATGCTCAAGGGAACAAATGGGTATTACAGGTAAAACCTACTTGTTTAGAGTAATAAATGTGGGTACCACGACATCGATCAACATCAGATTCCAAGACCACACTATGAAGCTCGTTGAGGTGGAGGGATCCCATGTACTTCAAGAGATGTACCGATCACTTGATATCCATGTGGGCCAGTCTGCAGCTTTCTTAGTGACTTTGAGCGGAGCAGTGAAAGATTACTACATTGTTGCCACCTCCTGCTTCACAAATCGCACCCTCAAGGCCACAGCTATCCTAAATTATGCTGGCTCAAGTACCCCAGCATCTCGCCCTTTGCCCTCTGCACCCAAACACCATCTTCACTGGTCCATGAAACAAGCCAGGACAATTAGGTACCTATATTTCTGATATCTTTATTGGTTAACAACGATTACAAAGCTAATCATGCTTCCTGATCAAGGCTGGTTTGATTGCTTGATTACAAATATATTTCTCAGAATGTCTTTGTTATTCCTGAAGGTTGAATTTAACAGCCAATGCTGCGAGGCCAAACCCACAAGGAGCTTTCCACTACGGAACCATACCTATCACTAGATACCTAATCTTAGAAAATTCCAAGGTTGTGCTCAATGAGAAAACAAGATATGCTGTGAACGGAGTCTCCTATGTTAATCCAAGCACTCCTTTGAAGCTGGCGGATTATTACAATATTTCTGGTGTGTTCGACTTCAACACAATCACAGATCAGCCTCAACCTGGCCCACCAATCCTGGGAGCTTCTGTATTCAATTTCGAGCTTCATGATTTTATCGAGATTGTCTTCCAAACAGTGAAGATACGATGCAATCTTGGCACCTTGATGGAAATGACCTCTGGGTTGTTGGGTAAAGCTCTTACCCACCCCTGTTATTAGAGTTAAATCTATTTTTGTAGATTACAGCTTCATAACTATATTAGATGATTTTTCTAATTACAAAACTTACGTTCTTAGGTATGGCTCAAATCAGTGGACTCCTGATTTGAGAAATAAGTACAACTTGGCTGACGGTCCTTCTAGGTTCACTGTCCAGGTAAACTGTGTTGACACGTTTTTATCTGTCGGTTACTATTGTTATTGGGAAGTTTCTGGTATTAACTACTGGTCAACTATCATAATCATAAAGGGTGATACGCTATAGCCATCTTCGCAAAATTTTCAGGTATACCCCAAAGGTTGGACTGCTATATTGGCTGCAATGGACAACAAGGGAATGTGGAATTTGAGATCTTCAATCTGGGATAGACGTTACCTCGGCCAGGAAGTGTACATGAGGGTCTGGAATGATGAGCCCAGCCTATACACCGAGGCTGATATTCCCGACAATGCCCTGAAATGTGGCAAAGCTTCTTATTTGTAGGCATATGGTTAAATGTACAATCGATTATTGCACTATTCATCTGGATCGTTGCAGAATTTCTTTCCTTTAGTTGTGTTGGACGGGGGATTCGATGTTTCCCCTTATCAGTGACGAGGCTGTGACTGGTTAGAAGGGACTATAACTACCCTAAAAGTAAAAATAGGGGAGGGGATACAAAGAACAATTTATGTTAAAATGTACCTGATCAAATTGTTGTTTGTAACAGTGGCAATATTATCAATAAAGATTCCACATTTGATATCCTATTCTAGGAACTGGTATCGTCCTTCGGATGCTTGGAAACGTCTCGTGTGAATGCAGTTTTAATTTGACATTTTGTTTTTCTACAGATTTAAGAGTGCATTAAGACATTAAATTACTAGGAATCCTTTCAATAGTGGAGCTGGTATGCAAACCTGTAAATCTCTCATTAGCGAGTGTCTTGCAATTACTCTATTCTTTTGGTTTCTTGTGCGATGCACCCAATGTTTATTTAGGGAACACAAATACTCATTAGTTACTCTTTCATTTGTACCAAAATCCCTTCTTCTCACCTGTTTATCATTCGCCTCTTCATCTCCCCTAGACTCTTGCACTTGCATCAATCTCTTAGCCTACCCAATTATGGCTAACTCATGAACGGAGGACCAAGTGGATGAAATCGAATCTCGATGTGCCGATATGTCGCTGACGAAGGAGGAAGACCTGTCCATGACCCTGGATGACTTGCTGGATGATAATGACAACTATCACTTCCAACGATGCATCTTAGGTACGTTTTTCTCATCTCGAACTACAGATGTGAGAGCTCAAGAAGGCACGTTCGATAAAGCTTGCAATTGCATGGAAAATTAAGGTTAGTATGGTGGGTAAGAACCTATTCATGTTTGATTTAGGGAAGGAGGGGATAGTCGATGAGATAATAAGTCGGGGACTGTGGACGTTCGACAGCTCTCTCATGGTCTTACAACCAGTAGAGGCAAGGAAGGCTCAGAAAGATCATGTTTTCAATACCATACCAATTTTGATGCGGCTTCATGTTGTTTCCTTTATATTTCGCCACAAGACATTTGCCCAACGACACGAACGTAAGTTAGAAGGCTTCCTTGATTATGATGAGGATGATGGTCGATATGGACGGGAGTTCCTGAGAATCAAAGTCTTGCATGATATCCACAAGTCGGCTCTTTGCTATGTATCTTTTGCACTAGAGGGTGTCGCTTGAGACTTTGACTGACGTACGAGAAGATGCCACCTATCTAGTTCCAGTGCAGCCTTTTCACCCACACAACCAAAGAGTGCCCAAATTACAAAGATTCAAATGAAGGAACTTACTCTTATGGGTCATGGCTTCGGGCATCAAGTTAGCGTATTGGGCATAGAATGGTGATTGGAAAGGACACCGAGATTTGGAAAGTTCTAGGCAACCCAAGCAAAAAAACCGGCTCATCGGAAATTGCTTCCTCATACACAGGAAAAAGAAAAAAAAGGGGGAAAACCAATAAAGAGTCAGGTGAGCAAGATACTACCCCAAATACTTTAATGGACTCCCCTAAATTGAGGACTGAAGGCTCGGATGAAGATATTGATTTAGAAGGCGGTACTATAAGGAAAAAAAAGGATGATGGCATGCTCAAATAGGCAAGGATTAATGCGTCATCAACACATTCATCTGCTCCAAAGTATCTTAAACCATTGACTATCATTCCGGAGGATGCTGTTGGTCTGGTTGAATGTCTGGTGCGATTGTATGTATGAGACTCTTTGGACATGGCTAGTAGGAAGAAAAGAAATTTGGATAGGGTTCTGGATGAGAGTTCATTAAGGAAGGTCTGGCTGCATAATAAAAATGGTTTGTATATTAAAAAAGGGAAAACCTCCAGATCTCGTCAAGACCATTCCTTGTTCATGGATTGAACACCTGAGAGAGGCTCAAGTAGAGGATGATACAACAATGGGAAAGGCAACTCCAAGCTCGAATAGGAGTTTCCGAGGAAAATGATCCAATGGACTTGTGGCTGCAAGGATATGTAGGGGCCTTCTGCAGCTACTATGGTTTCTTTGTACCCTACTTTATTGCCTCATATCCGTCTTGTCTGTTACCCAATTTCCTAGTCTGCAACATTATCTACTCTTTCGTGGTTGGCCTATCATTGGCCAATTTGTCTGTTTGTAACTTTTTTCATGAACCTATGGCTACTTATTTTGGTCTTGGGATAGTGATCTGGAGTAAGCTCACGTTATTTCGGACATGTAGTAGTACATCTTACAATGTGCTATGCGTCTGGGTGCTTGGTTCATGCCAAAATCTCATGGGATCTTTCCAAGCTTGTTTGCACTACGTTTATCTCAGAAAAAAAGAGAGTGCATTGTACCTTTTGATCCCTCATGTAGTGTAGGATGTGCATTACCAACTGAACTACTTCTTATGTTATGCCCCAGATTTTTTTTTATTTTATCATATCCTTCTGATTCGCAAAGGGAGTTTCGTGACATGTTAATCTTATGTTAGAATGTTTATGACATTTCTCTAATCATTATGGTCATAACTTGAGGAAGGAGAATTAGAAATAACACGCTTCCATTATTTATTTATTTAATAAGGAAGGGACTCCTTAATTCTTTAATTTATTTCCTTTCTTTCTCAAACTTCTATTCACGTTATTTTTCTCCTTCCACTTCCCTGACGTCTATTCACGACAGTTCCATCGCTCTCAACTTCTCCTCCCTTTGCTCATCTTCTTCTTCAATTTCTTTTGATTGATAATTGCTAGAGATCCGCCTGTGGAAATTTGTTCATCTGTCAGTCGTCTGTCAGGTTGGTTTGTAGATTCCGATTTCGTTCTTCATTGAGTCTCCCTTTCCTCTTTTCTGATTTTGCTTTTGTATTTAGGAGCGGTTCAATTCGAGGGATTGTCATTCGATTGGAGATTCGGGAAGGCGATTCGTAGAGTCCGTAGAGATGGCTTAGCTACGGATGTGAGGTAGGTGGTAGATGGATTCGGTTGTGTGCGTTCACCCACGGGGGTTTTGATCCGTTGCTTTCCGTATATGTTTGTTTGGTTTCTGATTTGTGGTGATTTTGTGTGTGTTCCGGATTTGCGTTTTGATGTGTTACAACCCCGTGGGATTTGTATTTGTTTTGCGTATTTTGATATGTAAGTATATTTTGATAGTGGTGAATCTACCTCTGTGATTCCCTTCCGTTTTGCAAACTTTGAGTGCCTTTGATTTAAGAGTTTCGATTCTGCAAATTAAATCGTTGGATTGACTTCGTGTGTGTGTTTGTTCTGTCTGTTTTACTGCTGTTCAATGGCTTAAACCCCCAAGGTTGTTTTCTGTAAACATATGTTGATTTGGCATTGTTTTGTGCTTCTGTTCGTGTGAAAATCGCTGCTGTAAACTGAACTGTTCGGCGCGTCCGAACTTCCGTCCGAACTTGGAAGTTCGGACACGCTCTGTTGCGCCAAGGTTTTCCGAGATTTTTACTGTGTCCGAACTTCCGTCCGAACTTGGAAGTTCGGACACCCTGTTTTTGCGCCCCGATTTTCTGACTTCGAAGCTCGGACTCACCGCGTAACTTTTTCCGAAAACCGTCCGAACATCAGTCCGAACTTCGATGTTCGGACACTCTAAATTTCCCTTCTGTTTTCAAATCGACTTGTGTCCGAACTTCGAAGTTAGGACACAAGTTCGGACTACTCTCTGTTTTGACCATAACTTCTTCGTCTGAGCTCCGTTTTGAGTGCCGTTTGCGGCGTTGGATTCCTCTTTCCGAGTACTATCTGTTTTCATGTTTTAGCAGTGTTTAAGTGTTTCCTGTTTTTAAGGTCTCTGATAAGCCTTTGATCTCTAATTTGCTCTGAAAATGTGATTCCACCTCTGACTTCAGTTTTGGTTTTCGTGTTTACTAGTCGGGTTACGACTTCTGTTTTGCTAAGGCTTTCCGTTAGTAAGCTTCTGCTCTGATTTCGTTAAGCTTCTGCTCTGATTTCGTTAAGCTTCTGCTTTTTGCTCTGATCTGACAAGGACTTCTGTCTTGTTCTGTATAAAACTTCTGTTTGTTAAGCTTCTATTTTGGGACCTAGTTACTCTGCTTCTGAGCCGTGAATGGCTGGGTCGAGCTATTCTGTGGTATACCATGTAGACGTCATTCTGAGTGTGGGTCATGCCCAATCTGTTTTGTGGGGTTGACGAACCCTTTGGCCTTCGGGTCATTTCTGCGTTGTCGAGGGATCTGTTAGATCCATGGGTCTTCGACCCTTTCTGAGTGTTTGTGCTTGGTGCTAGGGTCCCACTTCTGACTGTTAAGTGTTTTGTTTTCCGTTTGCTCTGACTGTTTCTGATTTCTGACAGACTACTTTGTGCTTTCTGTCTTCTGAGAGCCTCTGGTTTATTAAGTGATTTGTTTTTGTCTGCTCTGTCTGTATTTGATTTGAGACGGTCTGCTGTGTGCTTTCCGTCTTCTGAGAAGTCTCGGGTTTGCAAAGCTTCAACTTTCTGGTTTGTCTTCTGCTGCTCCTTCTGATTTGACAACTCTTAGATCTCTCTGTTTTAGACCTCTGTCTGTTGGAAGGTCTCCCACTTTGATCTCTGCTCTTGAATTTGCTGAGCTTCTGATTTCGTTCAGATTTTTGATGTGGTTAAACTTCTGATTTTGTTGAGCTTCTGTTTTGATTGAGCTTCTGGTTTATCAAGTTCTGTTTCTGCCTTCTTCCTCTAAGGCCTCTGTTTCTGATTTTTCCATGCTTTCGTATAAGTATAAATGTATGTTCAGATTATGTTTTGAGCGTGCTCAGCTGATGAAGTTTATCACCTGCTGGGCAATAGTTTTGCTCACCCCTATCTCCGTCTGATTTGCAGGTTTTAGTTCGTGCTTGGAGATTCAACTTTTCCTTTCTGTCTTGGCTTTTGAGCTCTGTATTTCAGCTTGTTTGGCCATGGTGCCCAGTTGTATTTAGATTATGCTTTGTATTTCAGTTTGGCTTCCGCCTGTGTATTGTAAAGACATGTTGTAATCGTTTATTTGATCAATATATGAGTTTCAGTTCTGTTTTGGGAATTCGTTAGTGTAGCCTTGCGTGTCTTAGGTAATAAGCGCGCGGCGTGTAACGGTCTCTCAACCAGGGTGGTTTTGGGGTCATTACATTTAGTGGTATCAGAGCCAGGTTTGGCTTTCGTTAGGATTTGTTGGGTGTCTGCATGTCTACGCTTCCGTGTCATTGCCTGTGATGTGCTATGTGTTATCTGTTGCGTGAATTGTCTGCTGTCTGCTACTTGATCTGATTGATGCCTGGAGTATGTTGAGTGCGTCTGCTCTGTGGTTGTCCACTATCAGAGTAGCGCAGCGGAAGCGTAGTGTCTGTCTATGTATTTGCTGTGTTCGGGTCTGAGTCCGGGTCTGAGGGAGTCGGGTCCTTTGGGAAAGGATGACCGAATGTGAGTTCTGGTTTGCCAGTGATGTGTTCTTCAGTTGTGAGCTTGGGTTATGTGCTTGGCTTGTATGTTCTATGTTGTGTTCTGGCGTGAGCTTGCGAGCGTGTTTGGTCCTTGGGGTTAGGACGACTTTTGAGAATTCCTGTGCTTTTGGGCTAAGAGTTAGTGATCTTCTGTTCCGCCTCTTCTGTCAGTAAGTTAACCAATAAGCTTGAGAGTTAGCTCTTCGAGGATAGAGCTGCTGAAATGAGTGAGCGTTCTTTCTGTGCCTTTGTGATGAGCCTTCAGTGACCATCTGCTTTGTTTCCTCTGTCAGCGAATAAGCCAGTGTATTCCGAGTGTTAGCTTGGTGAGTGTTCCCTTCTGTGTCTCAAAGCTATGTGTTAGTAACCTTCTGTCAGTCAATCAGCAGTGAGTTATGAGTGTTGGCCTTGTGAGTGTTCATTGTATTCTGGCACTATAAGTGCATTTGTTCACATTCTGGGTTTCGTCGAATTTCGAGGACGAAATACTTTTTTAAGGGGGGTATGTTGTTATGCCCCAGATTTTTTTTTATTTTATCATATCCTTCTGATTCGCAAAGGGAGTTTCGTGACATGTTAATCTTATGTTAGAATGTTTATGACATTTCTCTAATCATTATGGTCATAACTTGAGGAAGGAGAATTAGAAATAACACGCTTCCATTATTTATTTATTTATTTATTTATTTGTTAAGGAAAGGACTCCTTAATTCTTTAATTTATTTCCTTCCTTTCTCAAACTTCTATTCACGTTATTTTTCTCCTTCCACTTCCCTGACGTCTATTCACGACAGTTCCATCGCTCTCAACTTCTCCTCCCTTTGCTCATCTTCTTCTTCAATTTCTTTTGATTGATAATTGCTGGAGATACGCCTGTGGAATTCTGTTCATCTGTCAGTCGTCTGTCAGCTTGGTTTGTAGATTCCGATTTCGTTCTTCATTGAGTCTCCCTTTCCTCTTTTCTGATTTTGCTTTTGTATTTGGGAGCGGTTCAATTCTGAAATACCCCGAGTAAATTACCACTTTAAATTAGTGAAGTTTAAATTAAACTAGGTGCAACAATTACCATGAAACATTATGGCATTTAAAATATGGATCCAAACGGATACTTATACCGCGTGTACATATCGGTACAAAGAAAAATAAATACCCCTAGTGCGCCCAATAAATCGTATGAACATAACAACGTAACATATTAATACGGTCGCACACGCGTACGTATATATACGTATATGAATATGCATATACATAACGTTACAATATTACAACGCTATATATATAAGTAACAACGGGGCAAAATAAAATAGTCGTATATCTATATAGATATAAGTAACAGCGTGACAAAATTAAACGGTCACATATATATAATTAATAACGCGACAAAAATAAAATAGTCGCGTATATATATGTATACTTGTACAAAATATGCATATAAATTGATTTGTACAAAAGGAACAAAATGTGCTCATGCCGGGACTTGAACCCGGTAGCTCTCGTACCCCTCATGAACGTCTTAACCAGTTGAGCTATGCTCATATTCAATAATAATATGTACCTCTAAACATATGAAACTACCAAGTGACTATAAAAAAAAAGAGAGGCCCAGACACTCGTTTTATTACAGTGGGCAACAATCCCCCTGTACATAACTCAAAATAAAACAATTGCAAACAGTCCCTTCTTGTCTCAATTACCGGCGGACGCTGGGAAGGGAAAAATACATTGCCCGACAACAATATTTTCTCCTTAACCCCATGCCAGTGACTAGCATCAGAGAGTGGTGTTCAAACCAATTCCTCGCCATTCTAGGAACAGTCACAGAACGCACTGCCGCCCAGTCCTCGAACAGCACCAAACCCGATCACCCAAACATTTCTTTTCCCTTCTTTTTACCTTGGGCACAGACTACAGCAGCAGCATATCAGCTTTCCCTCCTTTTCACTTGAGACAAGTGCCTTGCACACTTACTGCAATTACCACAGGACGCAAGAGGATGGACTTCCACTTCGAGAAGGGAATACATGTGATACAGCACTTCCTGTCATGCCCGAAATAAGAGCAGACCCAACACAAGCACCCCACTCCCTGGTTTTCTTTTCAATCAGTCTAACACCAATCTGCCACATTCTCGAACAGAACCAAACCCAAGCACCAAGTGGCTTTCTCTCCTTTCTATTCTCGACACAAAAATTCCCCATGAACATGCCCACTGAACAACAAGTCCTTCTTTATCTCCTTCTGTGTCGTTCCCGTGCAACAGCAATATCTCCAACCTGCTGCTACCTCTTCACATGACTGACGATAAAGAGCGCATAGGCTCTGTGCCTTTTTCCTTCTTTCACAAAAAAAACTAGGGAATCCAGTCACATGCCCACGCACGACACAACTCGCATGAATATATCAGAAGAGATACAATCAAGAATGAATGGATTTCCATCCTCAGTAATGTTGCAGACGAGCTGGTGAACAAGAGCATACACGCTCTACGTGCCTTCATTTCCTCCTGAGCATGTCCAGTAATGGGTGCTACAGCCTCTGAAAAACTGGAGCAAACAGGCGGGAGTTAACAAGCTCTGAAGGAAACGGGAGCAAACAGGCGTGAACTGATAAGGAAATCAGCGACCAACTTCATTCTCTTCTTCTGTCCGAAAACCATGTTTTTCTTGACTCCTTTATTTCCCTTCTTTCATGCATGAAAGCTGCTGGAAAAGGCTTCATAATGTGTGCTGAGACATACTAAGAAAACTCAGAAACATCCTGGAAAAAAAAATCCACTCCACGGTGAGTTCCTCTTACATTCTCTTCTTGTCCTCTGTTTTTTTTTCTTTATGTCCTGGGGTTGTATGTTGACTCCTTTTCTGTCCAACCTGCTGCTTGCATGAACCTCTCTGTAAATCTTCTCAAGTTGCGCCAAGAAGCACTATGTGACCGATTCCAAAACTGCCTTGAATCCGGCTCCAGGGTAAGGCCTCAAACAGTGACGTCCCTTGCCTCCCTTTCCTGATTCATCTTTCTGTTTTAATATGGCCAGAGACATCAGTTACTCACCCAATCCCTCTTACATGTCTGCCTGAATGTGCTAGGTGAGTGTTCCAGAAATAGTACAAGTCCTAGAGCAACAACCTATTGAAACTGCTTTTGAAGAAAAAAATCTGTCCACGGTAACTCTCTAAACACATGCGCATGTCCAGGAAGTTTAGCAATCATTTTGGTAAAAATATAAGTAACTAACCGGTGGATTCTTCCTTATTCATGGTCTGTCATGGAGGACCTTGATGCTTGGTGAACTCTCCCTTCAAAACCTGGATGGAAACCCAAGTAGAAGCTAGCTTCTAACCAAGGTAAAAGAAAAAAAAACATAGCAAGGGAACTGCATTCCGTTTCAGTTTTTAGTTTCCTAACAGTTAGTAGTTAGGTGTTCTTGTAACCTTAACAATGTTGTCGTGGGTCTGTCTTGAAGTTAAAACACTGAGTAAACATTTAACTAAGTGTATAAGCAATACGTGAAGGAAAAGGAAGTCAGATCTGAGAGCAAAAAGAAAGATAGAAAAGAAGAGTACCCAGTTTTGTGTTTTAGTTTTCAGTTTTCTTTCTTTTCTGTAAAATGAACTTTCAGAGCAGCTAAAAGTGGTGTATTGAGTTATTAATAAGCCTCAAACATTTCTAATGCACTTAAGTAAGTTTATAAATACTTAGGGGGAAGATTAGAAGACAGTTTCACAACCTAACAGATGGAATGAAGAAGAAATACACCGGTTTTGCTTTCAGATTTTCGATCAGTGGTTGCTTCTGTATAATTGAATTCCAGAAATGTTAAGATTGTTGTATTGGTTTAATAATGAACTCAAGGCATTGCTAAAGAAGAGAATTAAGACTGTATACACTTTGGGAAGGAAAAGAACCAACGTAATGCAGGAGAGGAGAAGTATACTGAAGTTATGATTTCAGTTTTTTTTTTAGTTTCTCTGAAAACTTAAGCTACTGTATAATCATGTTACAGAGGTGTTATCAATGCTGTTTTGGGTTGTTTTAAAGATAAAAATCATGCTAAGACACTTAAATCAGAGGGGTAAATACCTTGGGGAAAATGGAGGTCAGTCTAATGAACTAAAAGAGAGGTTAAAGATGAGCTACAAAAAAATCAGTTTTTACAGTTTGACTGCAGTCTTGTTTCTGTATAATGACATTTCAGAAGTGTTATCAGTGCTGTCTTGGATTGGTTTTGATTTTAAAGCCTTGCTAAGACACTTAGCTAGTAGGGTAAACACTTTGGGTGAGATTAGAAACTGATTCATGGACTAAAAGACAGTTTGGAGAGGAGCTGCACATAATTAATGTTTGCACTTTCCTGCAGTTACTTGTTTCTGTATAATGACCTTTCAAAGGGGTTAACAGTGCTGTTTTAAGTTGGTTTTCAGTTTAGAACTTTCTTAATATGCCTAGCTAGTTGGGTAAACACTTTGGGAAGATTTGGAAACTGATCTATAACCTAAAAAGAAGCTTAACGAGGGGTTGTGCAGAATTGATGCTTACAGTTTTCTGCATTCTCTAACTTCTGTATAATGGACATTTAGAGGTGTTAACAGAGTTGTTTTGAGATGGGTTTGAGCTTAAAACCCCCTTAATACACTTACCTAGTTTGGTGGAAATTTTGGGTGGAAATGAAACCAGATAGATGAACTAAAAGAGGGCTTGATGAAGTGATATACAAACTGTGTTTTTTTTTTCAGTTCTCCGTATATTTCTGTTTCTGTATAACTATAGTACAGTTAATATGAGAGGTTTGTATAGGTCTGAAAATTAACTTATAACCTTGCTAATATATCTACCTAAGAGGGTAAACAATTTGGAAGGAATTAGAAAGCAATTTAATACATAAAAGGAGAGGTTTAGTGGAAGTTTGCACAAGGTTGATGTTTCAGTTTTCTGAAACTCGTCTCTGTATGATCAATATCCAGAGGTGTTGAAAGTGTGGTGTTGGTTTGAAAATGAACCCAAAACATTGCTAATATATTTATCTAAATTGGTGAAACATTTTGGGGAAGATTAAACCTCAGTTGGTACCTTAAATTTGGGGTTAAGTAAGGTTAAACACCGAGATTATGTTTTAGTTTTCTAAACTTTGGGATTTCTGTATATATGGGCTTTAGAAGTATTTTAAAGACCTTGTTGCTGTGATAATGGATTAAAAACATTACTAACCTATTTAGATAAGGAAGGAATATACCTTAACGGAATGAAAATCCACCCTTAGATAAACTTGTTACCTGTTAGTGCTTAGAATACTCTAAAACATTAACTAGAGGAAGGACTTAGTTAACGTATAAAACGGCAATGTAAATGTCCTAGGAGTTAGGTAAGGCCTAAAGCTAATACTTGGAAAGTTCCTAAAGGCTAGTATAAGTCGAACATTCAAGAAGTTCACTTAGGGAACAACACCCGATAAAATGGGATAAACTAGAAAAAGGTTACAACTGTCGTCGCATGAAATCATAAAACTAACAAGTTGTTTTAATTAACTCTAGGGCCGTAACGAACGCCAACCGGGACCCTGTGTGTGAGACAACTCTTGCTTCTGAATAAGGTATGGACATGTGTGGTTCGTATGTTGCCGTGTTACACGGCTTGTGTGCTGTGTGCCTTGTTTGTTTATGACCACAAGACTAATGCATGAAAACGGATGTTTGTTTTACCGTGCTTATTTGTCTGTTGTGAGCTTGTGTAAGGCATGTGAATGGATTGATTATCTTCCTTGCTTACCTGCTTGCTATTATTGTGCATATTGTTTGCGCGCACACAGTAGTGTAGTCCCTTCTCGTTGATGAATCCTTGAGTTGAAACACAACAAACTTCGTAACCAAACCAAAGGAACTACAAAAAGGGAAACTCCTCTTAACTATAGAGGACCTCTAAAGACACCCACTATGGTGTCGAATTATCAAAGATAATGATAAGCCAATACCTTGAGAAGGAATAGGGAGACAGACCCTTTGTATCCGGGGTAGAGACCAATAATCTAAAAAGGGAATAGGGAGACGGACCCTTTGTATCCGGGGTAGAGACCAATAAGATTAAAAGGAATAGGGAGACGGACCCTTCGTATCCGGGGTAGAGACCAGAACATTGAAAAGGAATAGGGAGACGACCCTTTGTATCCGGAGCAGAGGCTAGTAACATTGAGAAGGAATAGGGAGACGGACCCTTTGTATCCGGGGTAGAGACCAGAGCATTAGAAGGCATAGGGAGACGGACCCTTTGTATCCGGAGCAGAGGCTAGTAACATGAAAAGGAATAGGGAGACGGACCCTTGGTATCCGAGGCAGTGGCTAGTAACATTTAAAAACAACAGAGAGAGAAAGAGCTATCCGGGAATGGAGGATTAGCTATGAAGAAGACATTCTCCAAATGGTGGTGATAAGAGAATTCACAAGTAACCCTTAAAGAAACAAGGAAAGACTAGCACCTACATGAGATGGTCACGGGATCTAAACTATATCCCCAGACCTGGTGCAAGGAAAGAGAAAGAAAATACACTACAAGGGAACAAGAGAAAAGAAATGAAAACACATAACACTCGAATGATCCCATAGTGAGGATCATGAGTATAACATACCTATGCACATGTTCTATTACTTACATGATTGTTGTTGCTATACTAGCAGATCGTTGTGCTTGGTTGCGTGATTGATGTGCTGTGATGCCAGCATGTTATGCTTGGATGTTTTGATATTGCTATGCTACCTTAAAGTGTGTATGATATTGAATATATTGTGGTGTGTTTTATGCTTTATTATAGCATGAATTGGCTTAATAATATTCGACCAAGTAGTCGTGTGGCCCGGCAAACATACGGGCTACACATGTTCATACTCAGCGTAGTTTGCCAGAGTCCTTTACAACCCAATTTACAGGTATTGAGCCGGACGATAATGGAGCGTAGGCGGGTTGGCTACCATGGGGGGTAGTCCATCAGGGCATAATCCTTGAAATGTGTAGTATGCTTAGTGTATGGGTTGTCACTAAACCGGGATTGTAATTCTCAGACTATGATTGTATTTGTATTGTAGACACTCGGTATTTGGGAATTTTATCTATATTGTAATAAGTTTTTATTGAGGGCTGTTTCCATCATGCAGACTGTAACTAGTATTAGTGATGGGGTTTGTCAACCATGTGGGTGGTTGGCATCTGGTAGCCCGGATGATATCGAGATCCGCTGCGTAGTTATCATGTAATATGACTAGGAGCTTGACTTTGTACTATTGGATGTTATTCGGGGTTGGTGTTAAAATTCGAGAGATTGTCATTCGATTGGAGATTCGGGAAGGTGATTCGTAGAGTCCGCAGAGATGGCTTAGCTACGGATGTGAGGTAGGTGGTAGATGGATTCGGTGTGTGCGTTCACCTACGGGGGTTTTGGTCCGTTGCTTTCCGTATATGTTTGTTTGGTTTCTGATTTGTGGTGTTTTGTGTATGTTTCAGATTTGCGTTTTGATGCGTTACAACCCGTGGATTTGCATTTGTTTTGCGTATTTTGATATGTAAGTATATTTGATAGTGGTGAATCTACTCTGTGATTCCCTTCTGTTTTGCAAACTCTGAGTGCCTTGATTTAAGAGTTTCGATTCTGCAAAATTAAATCGTGGATTGACTTCGTGTGTGTGTTTATTCTGTCTGTTTTATCTGTTCAATGGCTTAAACCCCCAAGGTTGTTTTCTGTAAACATGTTGATTTGGCATTGTTTTGTGCTTCTGTTCGTGTGTGAAAATCGCTGCTGTAAACTGAACTGGTTCGGCGCGTCCGAACTTCCGTCCGAACTTGGAAGTTCGGACACGCTCTGTTGCGCCAAGGTTTTTCGAGATTTTTACTGTTCGAACTTCCGTCCGAATTGGAAGTTCGGACACCCTATTTTTGCCCGCCCGTTTTCTGACTTCGAAGCTCGCGACTCACTGCGTAAATTTTTCCAAAAACCGTCCGAACATCAGTCCGAACTTCGATGTTCGGACACTCTAAATTTCCCCTTCTGTTTTCAAATCGACTTGTGGTCCAAACTTCGAAGTTAGGACACAGTTCAGACCCTCTGTTTTGACCATAACTTCTTCGTCTGAGCTCCGTTTTGAGTGCCGTTTGCGGGCGTTGGATTCCTCTTTCCGGTACTATCTGTTTTTCATGTGTTTTAGCATGTGTTTAAATGTTTCCTGATTTTAAGGTCTCTGATAAGCCTTTGATCTCTAATCTGCATCTAAAAATGTGATTCCACCTCTGACTTCAGTTTTGGTTTTCATGTTTATAGCGGGTTACGACTTCTGTTTGCTAGGCTTTCCGTATAAGCTTCTGCTCTGATTTCGTTAAGCTTCTGCTCTGCTTCGTTAAGCTTTTGCTTTTTGCTCTGATCTGACAAGGACTTATGTCCTGTTCTGTATAAAGCTTTTGTTTGTTAAGCTTCTGTTTTGGGACCTAGTTACTCTGCTTCTGAGCCGTGAATGGCTGGGTCGAGCTATTCCGTGGTATACCATGTAGACGTCATTCTGAGTGGGTCATGCCCAATCTGTTCTGTGGGGTGACGAACCCTTTGGCCTTCGGGTCATTTCTGCGTTGTCGAGGGATCTGTTAGATCCATGGGTCTTCATCCCTTTCTGAGTGTTTGTGCTTGGTGCTAGGGTCCCACTTCTGACTGTTAAGTGTTCTGTTTTCCGTTTGCTCTGACTGTTTCTGATTTCTGACAGACTGCTTTGTGCTTTCTGTCTTCTGAGAGCCTCTGGTTTATTAAGTGATTTGTTTCTGTCTGCTCTGTCTGTATTTGATTTGAGACGGTCTGCTGTGTGCTTTCCGTCTTCTGAGAAGTCTCGGGTTTGCAAAGCTTCAACTTTCTGGTTTGTCTTCTGCTGCTCCTTCTGATTTGACAAATCTTAGATCTCTCTGTTTTAGACCTCTGTCTGTTGGAAGGTCTCCCACTTTGATCTCTGCTATTGAATTTGCTGAGCTTCTGATTTCGTTCAGATTTTTGATGTGGTTAAACTTCTGATTTTGTTGAGCTTATTTTGATTGAGCTTCTATTTTTGATTGAGCTTCTGGTTTATCAAGTTCTGTTTCTGCCTTCTTCCTCTAAGGCCTCTGTTTCTGATTTTTCCATGCTTTCGTATAAGTATAAATGTATGTTCAGATTATGTTTTGAGCGTGCTCAGCTGATGAAGTTTATCACCTGCTGGGCAATAGTTTTGCTCACCCTTATCTCCGTCTGATTTGCAGGTTTTAGTTCGTGCTTGGAGATTCAACTTTTCCTTTCTGTCTTGGCTTTTGAGCTCTGTATTTCAGCTTGTTTGGCCATGGTGCCCATTTGTATTTAGATTATGCTTCGTATTTCAGTTTGGCTTCCGCCTGTGTATTGTAAAGACATGTTGTAATCGTTTATTTGATCAATATATGAGTTTCAGTTCTATTTTGGGAATTCGTTAGTGTAGCCTTGCGTGTCTTAGGTAATAAGCGCGCGGCGTGTAACGGTCTCTCAACTAGGGTGGTTTTGGGGTCGTTACATCTTACTAATCTCAATATGAGGCTAATGATTAGTCAGTCGTATGATATATAAAATAATGGAAGGATTTTATATAAAATGTGATACATAGGCGACTCATATATCACTAGTAAAAAAATATCAAAAAAAACGGTCTATAAATGACGGTTCTGGTGAAAACCGTCTTTTAAGCCTATTGGATGCGCGCACGCAACTTTAAAGACTTCTTAAACGACGGTTTATGTTAAACCGTCGTTTAAAATGATGATTTTTACCGCGCTACATGTTCTTAAATGACGCTTATTGAAATACCCCTTAATTAATTTAAATTAATTTAGGGGATTTCTGTTATTAAACCTTTAATAATACTATTAAGTATTAAATTATTATATGGAATTATGAATATTAAATTAGTATAAGGAATTATGAATATTAAATTATTGTTGTATGGAATTATGAGTATTAATATTATATGGAATTATGGAAATTATTTTAGGGGGATTCTCCTATTTAACTCTAAAGTATACAATTAAATACTTAATATTATATATTATATAGTATTATGAATTTAATAATAAGATTTATAAGTCAATAAATCTGGGAAAATTTATAAACACTCCAACTATGTTATAAAGATTTTAGGAAGTGTTGGAACATGTTTTGAAACATAAAAGTCAATATAAAATTCTAGAAACCTTAAGCTTATTAACCTTGCTAGGGTGACTTTTTGAGAATGGTCAAACCAGGCCATGAAACCTATACCAATAATAGGTTATGGAAAACCATGAAGATCGATAAAAAGAACGTCAAAAACGGATCATCCTAGCCAAAGTTATGCTAGATTGAAGTTTAGAGTCAAAACTTTGAGATCTGCCACGTGTCAGTCAATCACAGGCCGCCCAACACTTAGTCGATTTTCTCCTTGTTTTTCGCCAACAGAAATCAGTTTTTTCCCTATCTTGTGACCTTCATAACTTTCTCCTCGTTTGGAATTTTCGAGTGCCGTCTTTTGCATTCTCTTCTCCTTAATCTCTCTTTCCAACCATAACTCATACATCTTCTAACTCATCCTACATCGACTGGAATACTGATCCAAATTTGCCACCTTGAGAACTCGTAACCCAGAATTCTGGTTTTCTCTGAAATCAGGTAAACTTCATCTTGCCATAACTTCTTCGTTTCTCAGCCAAATTTCATGTTCTTTAGCTCGTTTTGAAGAGCTCTAATCTTCATGTTGATGACCAAATCTAATTCCCAACCGTTTGGAAGAGAGAGGTGTCTAAAGTTTCGGATTTGTCATCTCATAAAATCATGGATTTTTCCGGAAAACGTAAGGTATAAACTCGTAACTTTAGACTTAGATTTCTTTCTGTATTGCGATTTAGAGTGAGTTCTTGCTATCAATGTGTAGAGCTATGTTCCCTCTTTAGCTTAAGCCCTTACACATAGCCTAACTCGATCTGTACTGTAAGATATAGATCTCAAAGTCGGCCCCGTGAACTGCTCGAAGTTGAAACTTTCTAGATTTCCGAATTCGATTTGCTCCGTTGTTGCAATTCCGGTAAGTTTCCTTCAAATTCCTTCAACCTTGCTAATCTACATTACATTGTCGGTCAAAAACATGTTTCAATTGCATCAATTACGCTTTAGATTGAGTGAATTTGGGAGAATCGAATTCGGAAACCATTAAGAACCCTAGCTTCGAAACAGAAATCGAAACCCGATGAATACTGCATTATAATTGGGGAAATTGGTATCATTAGAACCGTAATTGAATTTTGAAACCATAGAAACAAGAATCACTCAATTTGGTTCTGTAGATTGTGAGAAATTAGTGATTTAGTACTCGAATTGGGTTTGGGGGCAGATGATGAACTCGACATACAGCAGCCGTCCGATCGTGGTTATAAGAAACGGACGGCTGAGATTAGATCGTGGATAATAAAAATGTTATGTTTATAATGTTTCAGAATTTAACTCTAAATTGTTGAATTAATTTAAATACCTTCCCGAAGGTATTTTGACTTGAAATCTTAACCATAGATTCCTTATAAAATCTAGTTTATTTTGATGTAAATTAATATGGTTTTGGAGTTTTTAAACGTAAGTTATTATTTTTACAAGTTACAGGTTTTCTAGAATTATTTGGCTAATTTAAAAGATATTTTATGAAATAAAATTTTATAATATGTAAAATGTTATAGTTACTGTATATTAAATTTGGGGATTTTTGGGCAATGGTAAAAGGTTTTAAAAATTTGTTTATGGGTTTTTCATAAGAATAACTTATAATATATGGTTTTTAATGTAACCAAAATTTAAAGTATGGTTTGTTAATAAACTTTTTAAGCTGGGAAAATATGGAACACTAAATTAACATTTTATAACAAGTAAGTTTATAAATGTTTAGGTATTAGTTTTTAATAGAAGTGAAATTATTTACATATATGTATATATACCTATTTAAGTGGAAACTTATATAAATCAAGGAATATAATTATTTTTACGTTTTATTTATTATATTATATGGGAGTTAATATTCTTAATTAAATTAAGGAATATATATATATTTACACATATATGTAAAAGAAATAAAATAGTAACTTAGGTTAAATCAAGGAGCTAAATTAATCTACACTTATATTAATTATATAATATGGTAGTTAATATACTTAATTGAAACTAAGGAAAATACTTTATTTTATTAACCATATTTTGGATGTAGGGTGGGTAAAAGTTATATAAATAATTAAATACATAAAACTACATAAATAATGTTTGTACAAATCCTAGTATATATAAATATATACACAGTAAACATAATAAAATTAAATACCTTATAGGAAATATAATACGAAGGAATTAATAAGTTAAACTAAACCTCTACATAATACTAATAGAAGAATATTATATGAGGTGGTATTAAATTATAGTTATGTATTAGGCTTAAGAGTTACCTTTGAATTTCCAAGGTTTTATGTAAACCATATTAAAATACATGTATAGTATGATTTGTCAATGATCCGAATGTAAATCTAAAATTGGGATTAAGTAATTAATAAGTTAAAACTTAGGAAAAATTGTGATTAGATTACATAAAATGTGCACAAATAGATCTTATTCTATAATTAATGATAAACAAATGTAATACGATTACATCTAAATATTCTTAATATATAACTATAATAAAATAAGTAAAATACTTTTACATCTAAATGTGAGGTGGATTAGTAAGTCTAGATTTAATCATTTCTTAACTTTTATGGTATTGAAATATAACTTAATGTTTTAAGATAGAATCATTAAAAGGATTATGATATAATCTATATTAAACGATGATTTGGAAATTTATCTAAATAATTATCCTTAAGTTTCTTAGAATTAGATAAGCCATATAAGATACATTTATTTCCAATATTCAGGATGTGAGTTTACAGTTAAGTGAGGTATTTAGTAGTGAGAATTTATAGGAAGGTTTAAATAGGAATTTGATACTTAAAACCTTTGAACCTTTTATTAGATAAAACTTAGTTACATAAGATATTATATTGTTATACTTTACGGTAATGGGAAGTAATGATAGGTTATTTGAATATAAAATATGGGAATTTTCATAGATATCTTATTAAATAATTAACAATTTCACTTATGAATCAGAATTTAATTCTCTGATAATTCTACTCTATGTAGATATATTGTCCATCCTAAATACAATAAAGGAAATTAATTTATTAGGTTATTCCTTTGAAACCTTAGGTTTTGTAAAACAATTTAAAACGTATTTAAGGCTTAAGTTTAATGAAGTTTAGTACAAAGGATTATGCATAGTCTATAGAGAGAAGTGTGTAAAAATAAAACATTTAGGAAATTAAATGTAAGTAAGGATACATAGAAGGTTATACTAAACACCTTATTGTATAGGTAATAATAAACCATATAATATACCTTGTGAATACTAAATGTAAGATTAATTCGTTAAATCTAAGTTAACTATAGTATAGTTATTCAGGATGAGAAGCTATTTAACATCTTATGACAAGTTTATTAGATGGTTGTAATTAAAAGTCATTCTGAACTAAAGATGAGATAATTGAGTTTAGCAGTTCAATTAAGTTATAATAAAACACGTCTACAACACTATGATTTCAATATACAAGATGTAGATCTTAATTAAGTTAAGGGAAAGACTTAATCATAATGGGTATCTAGTGGATATTGTTTGAATACATAATCTTTACATTGGGATAGTAGTATAGTATTCTGAGATGAGTCCATCGTAGGTCATAATACAATGTTTATTCTAAATTAAGAATAAAGGTATTGAGCTTAAGATTATTATTGAAATTCTTAGATTTAATTATATAATATAAACACATTTATGATATAGAGGTCTCAAAAGTCTTGAATGTGAGGATTGTGGTTAAGTATGAATAAAGTGGATAGGAGTGGACAATTAGCAAATGTTAATCGAATACATTCCTTGATCTTACCACCTTGGCTATACAACGTTCTCAGATAACTCAAAGATTATACCTAACATTTAAGTGAGGGCTTAAAAGACAATTGAGACTTTGGAATAAGAGTAAGGAGTTTATTTAAGCTTAACATAGGCTACAAGTGATTGATGATAGATACCTTAATATTCTTCAGAGTACTGTTGATTGTTTGCGCAAGTTGACTAGAACTGCTACAGCGTTATCCAGGTACGATTTCTCGAACTCCGATATTTTTGTTGATTGACTTGTGGAATGTTTTGGAAAACGCTAACTGAGTTTAAGAGGAATTTCTAAAAGGAATTGGTTGTGTGACTAACTCAGCTTGTGTGACTAACTGAGCCTTGAATGTGAAACTCACTTGGGTTGGTTCCTTCTTTTTGGTTGTTCCATTAGACATTGGCTGCTTAGGGTTTACGCTTCTGCACTCTGTAGGACTGAGTGTTTTGGTATTGCTCTGGGTAGTTAGTGATCTGGGGAATTTGGAAAAGGTCAATTTTGGTAAATCCTTCTTTTGACTCTGGATATTGTTTCATCCATGTGCTGGTTCTTGAGGTTTCGACGTGCGTGCGTCTTCAATGGTAACAGCAGGGGCTGTATATCCCTCGCCCATAGGGGCATTGATATTTAACAGCAGGGGCTGTATATCCCTCGTCCATCAGGACATTTTTAATCTGACAGCAGGGGGCTGTATATCCCTCATCCATACGGACATTTATATCTGGCGGTGGGGGCCATCTCTCCCAATTGATATTATTCCATTCTTGAGTTATTGGTTCTTGGATCTATCTTATTATTCCTAGTCCTTTGTGACTATCTGAGTCTTCCTACTCCTAACGGGAATTGGGTTTAACTAGGCAATGGATGTTCACTGACACATGATGTGGTTTTGTTTCACTAACCTTACTTTTATGTTATTAACCTTCATGCTTATCTTGATATCTTGATTTGGTGATTTATGAAATGTCTTACTCCTCTGTGTGGTTTAAGTGATTGCTTTCAAGCTAATATTTATTTAAGAGTTATTTTATAAGTTTGTTTTTGGAGATTAGTACCAGTTCCATTCCAGGGAACTGACCCACCCCGTTCGGGTGGGCTGCTTGGTTTCATCTTGCAGGTACAAATTGATTTACAGGTGGCCGCGAAGAGCATGAGTGATTGTGAAATACCCCAAACCTTAATATGTTAATTAACTATGTAATTATAATTTTCTAAGGCTAATTAAGTCCTTAAGATTATTGGTGAAGAAATAAAAACCAAAAAGAATAAGAAAATGCGTAAAAGTCACAAAACGTGAAAACGCGTATTAATTATTTTAGGAGTATATAACCTTCGTTAGTATAATTATTTTTATACCTAATTACACATTAATAACATGTGGGAAAATTCCGGAAGAAAACGGATTCAAACCATGCGTAAAAACGCTAACGGAGTCCTAAAGCGCTTTTTCGAGAAAACCCGAAAACGTGACTTTAAACAGTCAAATGACCCCGTAAAAATATAGTTCATCAAATAACTATAATTAAACATTAATGGAGTTAAGAACCATTAAAATTAAAGAAACGAGAAAAATCCGGAAAACCGGCCCGGATTAGTGAATAGTGTATAAACCGGGAACATATGGGGTGTAAATTGTAATAAGAGTGAAATACTCTCCAATATTGTAAAACAAAATCTGATTTTCCTCCCTTCCTCTATGACTCACACGTTTTTGCCCCTCTCTCTCATCTCTTTATTTCAAAATTGGTCACAAAAAGACAAATATGTAAAGTAGAAAAAGTACAAATGTTACTTTTTACATTTCTCTCTCTTCTATTCCCACTTTTCCTTGCTCTCTTACGATTCCCTCTTCTTCCAGCTCTCTCCCTTCTCATATTGCTCCAGCCATGGCGATTTATTAAGCTCCCAACCAACTCCATTTTCTTCTTCAACTTTCTACCCTTATACAAGCTCCAAATTGAAAAATAAATACACCATAATACTCCCCTCACCTTGGAGATTAATTTCCACCTTTCAAAACCTCCAAATGATGATTTCGAATTCCATGGGTGTAGCTCATTCTTGAAGGAAGAACCTCCATTGTTGACCAAAACACTCCTCATTGTTCTAAGGTAAGAAAGGAGCAAGAAAAATCATGTTTTCCTCCATTTCTTTGAAACCGATTCCTACAGATTTTTAAGCTCCATTTTCCCTCCTTGTTCTAGCCTTGTTCATCTTTAAGAGGTGTTGGAGAACATCTATCGTTGATTGTCTAATCCTCATTTGGAAGTTATAAGGTAATCCCTTCCATTTCTAGTGCTTAAATCATGTTCTAAGTACATGCCTCAAATCAAGAGCCTTATTAGTTCCTTAATACTCATTAGTATTCAATTTGATTTGGTCATTAGATTATCAAATACCCCATTTGAAACCGGTTGTTCAACAAGAACTAAAGAGGAGGAAAATTCTTGAAAGAAAACTCAAGGTAAATGGCTTACCTTAATCTAGAGTAATACCTTGGGATTGTATTTGTGTTTGTGAAAAATAAGTGATTTAAATGCATTGAGTGTAATGCAGGTGTTGCTTATTAATGAAGGAAATTCAGTGTTTAGTTAATGTTATTTAAGGGCCTAAGAGCCAAGCACTTAAAGTTAATGCATATTGGTGTTGTTGTTGTTTAAGAGATGGAATTGATGTGTGGGATAGCGCCTTGAATGAGTTGATGGTTGGAGTGCTTTGGTGAGCTAAGTAATGTGTGGGAACATGTTAAGTTTATGGGGAGGTTATGGCGAAATTTTGATAGAAAATGAGTGTTTTGATGATGGCTTGGTGAATGGGAGAACCTTGGTGTTGTAGTGTTGAGTAGAGTGGTTTAATAGCCTTGAAATGGTATTTGGGAAATTAGGAAGAGAAGGATGAAAATCTGTAGCAAGTTACACATGTGGAGCTTAGAAATCTAGAAGAGAGTTAGTGTTTATAACTTGTGAAACAAGGAGTGAATGTGGGTTTTGGTTGTGCATTTATGTAGGAATGATTGTGATGGTCATTGATGGTTTGGTGAGGTTGGTAAGGGATAAAACAAGCAAGAAGAAGTAAGAAATGCAAAATAGTGTAAAGAATGCAAATGTGAGAGTTTGGTTGTTGAAAATTGAGCAAGAATTGGGTAAGGACTTAACCAATGATTTGGAGAGGTTTAATACATGTTTAAAGATGTTTAAACATGTAGGAAACATGTGGAAAGATTGTGGAATAAGTGGAAAAAAATTTGGATGAATTTGGAGCTCAGAATGTGTAGAAAAACGGTTTTTAAAATGGGTTCTGTTCTGGACCGCCCCTAGGGACCGCCCCTGTGGGGAGGTCCAGTGCGCAGAAATGCAGAAAACGAAAAAACGGGTAGCTTCTGTTGTGGACCGCCCCTGGGACCGCCCCAGAGGGGCGGTCCATACCAGGAAACACAAAAAAAATTTGTTTAAGGCTCCTAATGATGGGGGATTGAATGGTAATGGTTTTAGTGATGTTTAGGCCTTGTTTGGTGACATGTAAAGGCCTTAAAGTGGGTAAACAAGTGTTAGTTTGGTGTGAGAGTTGTAAACTTAAGATCACAAGAGTAAATTAAGTATAACGGGATGACGGGGTTAACTATGGGCGCATAGACGTTAAACAACATATTACCCCAATGTTAATGAAAGTAATTGTATTGTTACCAGTTGTTCAAGGATTGTTCGAGGAACATAGGAGGACACAATAGAGTGGACCTGGTCAGGTATGGTTTTCTTGCAACCTGTGTCCTACCGGATTACACCGGCTTGTATGCCAATGTGTTTTTCTGTGTGTTTGCCACCTTGCAAGATAAAGCATGAAATGAGTTTATAGTAATTCATTGTTGTGGCGTAATTAATTCCGATACCGCTTAACCTTAGTTATGTGTTAAATAATAGTTAACCGACTTAGGTTCACATAAGAGATCGGTATTCGGAATAAACGTCCCAACCCACGGGAACGTTCTAACTACGGCTATCCGTGCTAGTGTATGTTGTGATTAGTGTGATGTATGTGACTTGTTTAGTATGTTGTTGTTATTGGATACTGTTATCCGTGTTGTTGAAAGGGATACGATTTCCCTTATGTGTTAACAGAGTTAGTAAACTATGTGATGTAGTATGTGATAAGTTCCATAAGGAACCTTAACTAAGAAGTATATGTTATGTATGGTGAGGAATCCGGGTTCCGGTCGCGCGTGTTGTTTGGGAGTTGATATATATGTGAATTAACTCATCCTGTTATGTTAGGGTTGCTTTCCTTCATTGGATTTCGACCTCCCACTAGCTTAGCCAAAGCTTACCTACCCAACTCCAATCGGGCTAGGGGGAAATATGTTAATGTTGGTAGGGTGTTGATGCCTAAGTTCGCTTCGACTCCCTCTTTGTTATGTTACGGTTGTTTTTCCTCCTTGAATTACAACCACCCACAAGCTTAACCAAGGCTTACCTACCTCATCATTATGGAGCTAGGGGGAAATTGTGAGGTGTGATCGGTCCTATATGAGGCCGCCCACTAAGTAAAGAAAATGTATGTATGTTGTGCTCGGGCTTCTATCACCCCGGCACTCCCTAAGTAAAGTTATGTTCTCTAAGAAGAGGAATTAAGTTGTGTATGTTATAAAGTGAAGTGTATGTTATGTTGTGTGTGCTAATCTTGTGTTTGTGTCCTACTAATGGATGTTTGCTTTAAGCATGATATGTGTGTAGTTGTGCATGTTTAAATAAATCAACCGCATGCTAAGACGACAAATAGTTGTGCGTGGCCCGGTAGCATGCGGGCTGCGGGATTACCATACCAGCAAAGGTGCTGACCCCCTTTGGGGGCTCCCATACTTTTCAGGTACAAGGAACTGGAAGCCGTTCGAGAGTAGGACGGGGTAGTTGATTGTATGGTAGTCGTGAAATTATGTAAGTATTGTAGGTGTAGTAAGACCGAAATGTATCGGCGTTAGTTGGGAATACTCGGTACAGTTGTAATGTAAGTGTATAACGATTGTTGGACATGGATCGGGATTTATGTGTAGTCGCTCGGGAATTTAGTCCATCAGACCGGTACAATGTATGTATGTTAGCCTTGTTAGCCACGTGGGTGGCTAACGGCGTGTAACACCAAAGAGTTGAGTTATGTGGTGAGTTGTGATTTCCGCTGCAAGTGTTGTTAAGTGTGTTATTTGTAGTTGGGGTGTTACAAAAAGTGGTATCAGAGCGAAGTATCGCTCTGATGACTGAAATACCGAGCTTAGGAAGTACCGAGTTAAGAGTTTAGTACTTGGGTTAAGGGTTGAGTGATAGCGTGAGAAGTACGCTAGTTAGGGAAATACCAGTGTGTACTGGATACCTACAGTATCCATCCCGCCCTCCACAAACCCTATTATAAGTTGGAAAGAACGCCAGAGAGACGGAAATCCTCTCTTACTCGGGAATACCCGATCTGGCTGTCATTAAGTGTCCTTATAAGTACGGAGACCTGTCGCACGGTAGATCCCAGAAGGTGAATCCCGAAACGGTCTCCATCCAAACATTATAAACCTCTTGTTAGCGAAAGTGAAGAATCTTATGCATAAGAGAATGGAATTTCCAGCACCCTGGGTCGACATGCGAAGCAGTCGAGGACAACCAGCTTGCAAGCACACCGTGCAACAGTGGAGAAGTGAAGTAGTAGAATCCGAGACGAGTGTCTGCGGGACTACAATGTTAACTAACACACCAACGGTATAACAACCGATTAAGGAAATACAATGTAGTGCGAGGAGGACACAATGCTAAGTAAAAGGGGTCTCCAGAATGGGAAACACCCTAGTTAATGGTTATCATGTGAAGACAGTGAGAAGTACCCAGAAGAGTTACTGTTAAGACTGTAAGATCAAGCAAGGGCCAGCAAGGCCACTGATGTTAGAGCGGTGAAAGCAGTACCGCAACCGATGTGTAATGAACCAGTAACCAGTTAGCATGGCGCACTTGCCATGGCAAGTGCTGCCACAACAAGGCTGTACGGAATTTTTAAAACAACTACCGGTACTTAGTAAAGTACCATGAAGTTAAGTGAAATCATCATAACTGTGGGAGGCTTAATAGCCTAACCTCTGTACTTGGAAATACACCAGTCAGCAAGAAGCTAGACTTGGATAAGGCAAGAAACGTTGTGAAACCAAGAAATTTTTCTTTCAACTTAAATTCATTTTCAAAACCGTTTTCAAAACCAAATTTTCTTTCAAACCCATTTTATTTCCAACTTTCTTTTAAAACAAACCGAAAGACCTACACCGGCCTCAGTGCCACATGGTAGGTAAGTTTTACCCAGTTACTTTCAAATAACCGGATGGAAACCGGTAAACCCAAGGGTAACAACCCGAGAGAATGGATGGAGTTCATGATAATACAACAGTGAATAACTTTCCCTTGATTAAGTTTGGGAAGCATGGAATGCATATTATCACAGGATAATATAAGAGGAGTTGACAACAGAATACTTCACCTAGGCGTGTGACGGACACTACGAGTGTACCAACTGAAATGTGGGACGACCGCACTCCAATAGGAGCTTGTGGGCCTGACAAACCTTCTTATGGGGTAGTCGGGCAAGTAGCAATGTATCAGTAGGATACCCCACGTATGTATACGAGTGGAGTCTAGAACACGGGAAGTAGTCGACTCCATACTACGGTCCGAAGTAAAAGTCAGACAAGAGCAATGGATTACCATCGGATGGTTGAAGTAAAGGAACCCAGTGAAGTCAACGAGACTAAAAGGATCATTAAATTCAGTTTAAGGAAACGTTTAAAGGAGAACAAGTGCGAAGTGTACTGGTTAGTAAGTAAAGACGTCACTCATGTCTTAAGAACCCTGAAGGATGAACATAATAGCTGGAGTAAGTACCCAGCCTACATATGGTGAGGCAAATGCCTACAATGGATATGTTAATGTGCAATGATCGGGATGAGACTCCCGAGGTATCAATTTCACTAAAGAGGATATTTAACCCAACAAAGAACGCAAGGCAATGTAGTTAATTAAACATACCAACAAGTGCAAGCCAGATATGATGGCATAACCTAATAACACCCAGGAGTTATCCTTAAAAGGGTGTTTGGGTCAACAATGGTTGAACAAGATACGTGACGGAAACGCAAAGGCTGAAATTAACACCAAGTTTAAACATAAGTCGTCAGAGGGAAGTCTGACATCCTTGAAGGGCATCCCATGAAAGGAACCGTGACACTATGACCTTGTCATGAAGCCCAATTCCAATCTAAACCATGTAATGTGTGTGGACAGCCTACAACGGGCAGAGCTCGAGGCAATAAGGCTCAAAAGCCACAAATCGAATGTGTTAAGAAAATGTTATTGATCACAGAAGTTTATGTTATATAAGTAAGTAAGCAGATAACGAACCACTGCTTAAAGTGTGGGGGCACCTCTTGATGTTGTGAGACCGCAACAGCGGTAGTTATGTGAACTAAAGTCAAAAAATGTGTTAAGAGTTGACCATGTTGTTACTACGAAAAGAAGTATTCGCACCAGTTGTGCAGATTGAAAGGGTGATAAGCGAAATGGCAACCACCATAGGTGTGGGATGCTAAATGTGTAATGAACAACGCTCAAGGGGCATAAAGACTCGAAGAATAGAGTATTCAACAATCAGCCAAACAAGTGGCGAAACACAGTGTAATGGCGGAAGCTAATATAATAGCGGATGCAGTGTAAGTTAAGGTTGTACAATGAGTGAAAGCACGGACCGCAGCAAGCGACCGTTGCATAAGTATTGTTAAATAATAATGTGGCAATAAGACTAGTTATGAGTGAAACTCAATGGACATACAAATAAGTGATGATACACAGACTGAGCAATACGCCAGTAGTTGATGCTACGTGATAAGGAACACAGTACGAATTCCTATCTATCCCATAAGAGACTTACTGTCAAGAGTTTACGCCTCTGCACTCTGTATGACTGAGTGTTTTGGTATTGCGCTTGCGCGGTAACGATCAAGTGAGATAGCTAGGAAGTTTGGGGAAATGTTAAATGGGATAGAAGAAGACTTATGGTGTGATAAAACCGATGCATAAGAGAGGCACGGTGGTACCAATCAAAGGTTACTTGATTGGCAATAAGTGACTACAGTAACACAATTATTAAATATCGGTATGGAATATACCTCAAGTGTTGGAAATAACCGACAGAGTACTACACAATAGGTAGTAGCTCAAACTTAACCGACAGTAAGTCGGAAGAAATCAAGTAAGTCATGGTGGAATACAGTAAAATTATCATGGAAGTGGAGAAGTCTGTAACTCACCGAGTTCGCTCATGGTAAGAAATACCACGCATCGGTTGAGAAACCGTTATTACCAAGATGAAGGTGATAATCGAGATGTACAATACGGTAAGGATAACGTATGGGGCAAACTAAGCCTAAATTATCAGAGTCGCACAGCAGAAACTAGTGAGCCAGCGATTCAAGTGATGAATGTGCATAGTGAACATGAGTGAATGGCTAATATTAACGCCTAGAAGTTTCACAGGCCAGAATCAAACTGGTTAGATTAGATAAACTCTAAAGAGAATTCTTGGTTAGGGACTAAACCGCCAATATGGCTAAGATCCTCAAACCAGAACACATTGTGTAATAAACCGCGTGGAGATAAAACACTTGACGACGGTAGAACGTTATAAACCAGTGATTAAGTGATTGATTACGTGGGCGTAATCCCTTTTAAGGGGGGTAGAGCGCAAACTTAGTGTGTTTTACCGTACAAGTGTACGTGAACTATGATGTGCATAGCACAAAATGATTTGTTTTGATGATTGGTGTGTGTGTTACATAAACATACGCATTCATTCATGGTTTAATTATGGTAATTGCGCACTGAAGATGCGAATACCATTGTGATAAGTGTGATATTTTGCTAAGAGATGTGTGAAAGTACAAGTATAAGGGAGTAGAAAAAACTCCCGGGGAACTAAAACCCCGACTATGTGTGTTCATATAATACTAGATGTAAAACCGTGTATTGTATTTTGATAAAAGCATATATATACAGTATTGTGAATTGTGAAGAGGTATGAAACCGACATGGAACCTAGTGAGAATGAGATTCCCTAGGTAACTGGATTAAGTTGGATTTGGGTGTGATTGATAGACGGAGTTCTATCCCTTGGAGATGTAATGATTACGACTAGATGGATGAAAAGATAGAAAATGGTATATGTTTGAATTAGTTGCTGTTTGAAATTGAAGTGGGAGGTGAAACTTGATTAACATGAGGTCAAGGGAAGCCGAACACAAATTGGGGTGGAAAGATAGTTCAACACTGATGCTGATCACATTAGGGTTGGATGATTCTTGAAACTCCCTATAAGTGGTCACAGAAAATCACACCAAGAATAAGATGCAGTTAACAATAATTGGACTTGGAGTTGTATTGAGTTTTCAAAAGAATTTTAAATGGGTTTCAAATTCTAATTGGTATTTTCAAGACTTCAATAAATATTTTAAGTTCTTAAGTGGTATTTTCAAAGGAAGGACTGCTTTATTGACTTCGTAAAGGATTTTCAATTGGTATTTCCAATAAGGATTTCATTATACTTAACCTCATAGAGTATTTTCCTATTACTTGCTCACGAGCTGAGGACGTATGAGCCTTTGTCTTCGGACCGGTGACATGAGAAGTATATTTAAAGATGTATGCAATGTTTTGATCTCCCAAAGGAACGGGGACCAGAGTGTCCATCGCGACCGGTTCTGCGGGATCACAGTGTATATGTACTCTACATGGGTCTCGAACCATGAAGAGATGGAAAAGGAATTTCTGGTTGATATACATGCTATGACATGTTGTGTGGTATGTGTAATAATTATTATTTTGGACCTTGAGTCCTAATGTGATTGAATTCCGAAGTGTTATGTTATCAAGACCTATGTGTCTAAAGGATGTGTGTTATCAAGACCACGAGTCTAAATGTTGTTATGTTACCCAGACCAAGAGTCAAAGGGTTGTTATACATGTGCAAATGTTGTTAAGGTAGCCGGATCATCAAGTCCGAGATTACTATGTAAGTATGTTATATAATATGGATGTGGATGTGTTACCCGGACCGTCAAGTCCGAGGTTGTAATGTAAAGTATGTTTGTTATGGAAGTTTATGTTGCAAGTAATCCCGGTGTTCTAATTCAAATGATGCTAGGGAAGTGTGAACTTCGAGGACGAAGTTCTTTTAAGGGGGGTAGATTGAAATACCCCAAACCTTAATATGTTAATTAACTATGTAATTATAATTTTCTAAGGCTAATTAAGTCCTTAAGATTATTGGTGAAGAAATAAAAACCAAAAAGAATAAGAAAATGCGTAAAAGTGCAAAACGTGAAAACGCGTATTAATTATTTTAGGAGGTACATAACCTTCGTTAGGTATAATATTTTTATACCTAATTACACATTAAAACATGTGGGAAAATTCCGGAAGAAAATGGATTCAAACCATGCGTAAAAACGCTAACAGAGTCCTAAAGCGCGTTTTTCGAGAAAACCCGAAAATGTGACTTTAAACAGTCAAATGACCCCGTAAAAATTATAGTTCATCAAATAACTATAATTAAACATTAATGGAAGCTTAAGAACCATTAAAATTAAAGAAACGAGAAAAATCCGGAAAACCGGCCCGGATTAGTGAATAGTGTATAAACCGGGAACATATGGGGTGTAAATTGTAATAAGAGTGAAATACTCTCCAATATTGTAAAACAAAATCTGATTTTCCTCCCTTCCTCTATGACTCACACGTTTTTGCCCCTCTCTCTCATCTCTTTATTTCAAAATTGGTCACAAAAAGACAAATATGTAAAGTAGAAAAAGTACAAATGTTACTTTTTACATTTCTCTCTCTTCTATTCCCACTTTTCCTTGCTCTCTTACGATTCCCTCTTCTTCCAGCTCTCTCCCTTCTCATATTGCTCCAGCCATGGCGATTTATTAAGCTCCCAACCAACTCCATTTTCTTCTTCAACTTTCTACCCTTATACAAGCTCCAAATTGAAAAATAAATACACCATAATACTCCCCTCACCTTGGAGATTAATTTCCACCTTTCAAAACCTCCAAATGATGATTTCGAATTCCATGGGTGTAGCTCATTCTTGAAGGAAGAACCTCCATTGTTGAGCCAAAACACTCCTCATTGTTCTAAGGTAAGAAAGGAGCAAGAAAAATCATGTTTTCCTCCATTTCTTTGAAACCGATTCCTACAGATTTTTAAGCTCCATTTTCCCTCCTTGTTCTCGCCTTGTTCATCTTCAAGAGGTGTTGGAGAACATCTATCGTTGATTGTAATCCTCATTTGGAAGTTATAAGGTAATCCCTTCCATTTCTAGTGCTTAGATCATGTTCTAAGTACATGCCTCAAATCAAGAGCCTTATTAGTTCCTTAATACTCATTAGTATTCAATTTGATTTGGTCATTAGATTATCAAATACCCCATTTGAAACCGGTTGTTCAACAAGAACTAAAGAGGAGGAAAATTCTTGAAAGAAAACTCAAGGTAAATGGCTTACCTTAATCTAGAGTAATACCTTGGGATTGTATTTGTGTTTGTGAAAAATAAGTGATTTAAATGCATTGAGTGTAATGCAGGTGTTGCTTATTAATGAAGGAAATTCAGTGTTTAGTTAATGTATTATTTTTAAAGGGCCTAAGAGCCAAGCACTTAAAGTTAATGCATATTGGTGTTGTTGTTTGTTTAAGAGATGGAATTGATGTGTGGGATAGCGCCTTGAATGAGTTGATGGTGGAGTGCTTTGGTGAGCTAAGTAATGTGTGGGAACATGTTAAGTTTATGGGGAGGTTATGGCGAAATTTTGATAGAAAATGAGTGTTTTGATGATGGCTTGGTGAATGGGAGAACCTTGGTGTTGTAGTGTTGAGTAGAGTGGTTTAATAGCCTTGAAATGGTATTTGGGAATAGGAAGAGAAGGATGAAAATCTGTAGCAAGTTAACATGTGGAGCTTAGAAATGCTAGAAGAGAGTTAGTGTTTATAACTTGTGAAACAAGGAGTGAATGTGGGTTTTGGTTGTGCATTTATGTAGGAATGATTTGTGATGGTCATTGATGGTTTGGTGAGGTTGATAAGGGATAAAAACAAGCAAGAAGAAGTAAGAAATGCAAAATAGTGTAAAGAATGCAAATTGTGAGAGTTTGGTTTGTTGAAAATTGAGCAAGAATTGGGGTAAGGACTTAACCAATGATTTGGAGAGGTTTAATACATGTTTAAGATGTTTAAACATGTAGGAAACATGTGGAAAGATTGTGGAATAAGTGGAAAAAAATTTGGATGAATTTGGAGCTCAGAATGTGTAGAAAAACGGTTTTTAAAATGGGTTCTGTTCTGGACCGCCCCTAGGGACCGCCCCTGTGGGGAGGTCCAGTGCGCGAAACGCAAAAACGAAAAAACGGGTAGCTTCTGTTGTGGACCGCCCCTGGGACCGCCCCAGAGGGGCGGTCTATACCAGAGAAACACAAAAAAAATTTGTTTAAGGCTCCTAATGATGGGGGATTGAATGGTAATGGTTTTATGTGATGTTTAGGCCTTGTTTGGTGACATGTAAAGGCCTTAAAGTGGGTAAACAAGTGTTAAGTTTGGTGTGAGAGTTGTAAACTTAAGATCACAAGAGTAAATTAAGTATAACGGGATGACGGGGTTAACCATGGGCGCAATAGACGTTAAACAACATATTACCCCAATGTTAATGAAAGTAATTGTATTGTTACCAGTTGTTCAAGGATTGTTCGAGGAACATAGGAGGACACAATAGAGTGGACCTCGGTGTCAGGTATGGTTTTCTTGCAACCTGTGTCCTACCGGATTACACCGGCTTGTATGCCAATGTGTTTTTCTGTGTGTTTGCCACCTTGCAAGATAAAGCATGAAATGAGTTTATAGTAATTCATTGTTGTGGCGTAATTAACTCCGATACCGCTTAACCTTGTTATGTGTTAAATAATAGTTAACCGACCTTAGGTTCACATAAGAGAATCGGTATTCGGAATAAACGTCCCAACCCACGGGAACGTTCTAACTACGGCTATCCATGTGCTAGTGTATGTTGTGATTAAGTGTGACGTATGTGACTTGTTTAGTATGTTGTTGTTATTGGATACTGTTATCCGTGTTGTTGAAATGGGATACGATTTCCCTTATGTGTTTAACAGAGTTAGTAAAACTATGTGATGTAAGTATGTGATAAGTTCCATAAAGGAACCTTTAACTAAGAAGTATATGTTATGTATGGTGAGGAATCCGGTCGTTCCGGTCGCGCGTGTTGTTTAGGAGTTGATGTATATATGTGAATTAACTCTCATCCTGTTATGTTAAGGGTTGCTTTCCTTCATTGGATTTCGACCTCCCACTAGCTTAGCCAAAGCTTACCTACCCAACTTCCAATCGGGTTAGGGGGAAATCATGTTTAATGTTGGTAGGGTGTTGATGCCTAAGTTCGCTTCGACTCCCTCTTTATTATGTTACGGTTGTTTTTCCTCCTTGAATTACAACCACCCACAAGCTTAACCAAGGCTTACCTACCTCATCATTACTGGAGCTAGGGGGAAATTGTGCAAGGTGTGATCGGTCCTATATGAGGCCGCCACACCTAAGTAAAGAAAATGTATGTATGTTGTGCTCGGGCTTCTATCACCCCGGCACTCCCTAAGTAAAGTTTATGTTCTCTAAGAAGAATGGAACTAAGTTGCGTGTATGTTATCAAGTGAAGTGTATGGTTATGTTGTGTGTGCTAATCTTGTGTTTGTGTCCTACTAATGGATGTTTGCTTTTAAGCATGAAGTATGTGTGTAGTTGTGTATGTTTAAATAAAATCAATCGCATGCTAAGACGACAATTAGTTGTGCGTGGCTCGGTAGCATGCGGGCTGCGGGATTACCATACCAGCAAAGGTGCTGACCCCCTTTGGGGGCTCCCATACTTTTCAGGTACAAGGAACTGGAAGCCGTTCGAGAGTAGGACGGGGTAGTTGATTGTACATGGTAGTCGTGTAAATTATGTAAGTATTGTAGGTGTAGTAAGACCGAAATTGTATCGGCGTTAGTTGGAGAATACTCGGTACAGTTGTAATGTAAGTGTATAACGATTGTTGGACATGGATCGGGATTTATGTGTAGTCGCTCGGGAATTTAGTCCATCAGACCGGTACAATGTATGTATGTTAGCCTTGTTAGCCACGTGGGTGGCTAACGGCGTGTAACACCAAAGAGTTGAGTTATGTGGTGAGTTGTGATTTCCGCTGCAGGTGTTGTTAAGTGTGTTATTTGTAGTTGGGTGTTACAGTTGGGATGGGTTAGGTTTTGGAAGTGAATGTATTTTATTACGTTATGTTATGTTAAGTTTTCTCGAAGTTCAGACTGTAACTTAGTTAATTGTTAATGGTTGTAGTTGGTGAGGTAGGTACCGGGTGTTTGGAGCCCGATGGTCTGTAGCACCTTTAGTTTATTTTCCGCTGTTGTTTTATTATATGGGGTGTTACACTTATATTAAAACCGTCGTTATTATTCTATTTAATAGCAGCCTCGTAGTAATTAAACGACGGTTTAGTAACAACCGTATTTTAAAACGCTAATCAAAGACGGTTAAGATATAGCCGTCGTTTTTATGTCTAACATTCACGCGCGTCTCTTGCATTATAAAGGAGGTTTTAGAAGAACGTCTTTTAAAATCTACTAAAAATAACCTAAACACCTCATTTCTTGATTCTCCCCGAACCTCTCGACTTCGCGATTTCTCTCAACACCATCGTCTTCCTCTCGTTCACCGCCCCTCCCGGTTTAACCGTCGGTCCACCGCCCCCTCCTAGTTTCGCCGTCGTCCACCTTTGCTGGTCGCCGTCTTCGCTTTTGTGCCCCAGCCAGAAGCGGTCGCAATCGCCAACAACGCCATTTCCGTCGTCGATTGCAACCGCGCCCAACACCACCATGTCGTCGATTGCAACCACATCCAACGCCACCACCGTCTCTCCTATCTGCTGCCGTAGAGGAATTTGAGTGTCTGTTGGCTTGCTCGAGCTGCTGTCCACTTGCAGACCAAGCTAGAACCGGTAATATACTAACGGTAATTTTGATAATCGAGTTATAGTTATAATACTAAAGCTTAGTATTTTGCATATTAGACTTCCGAATTTGATGTTCAATGTAGAGATTGATTGCTCATGTATTTACTGATATATATAACTATAATTAATGTGAGGTGAAGCCTATAATTAAGGAGGATAGGCCTACAAGTTGGAATACACACGGTAAATAATAGACAAAATATATATTCTAACACAATGATCCCAACTTGTTTTGGTTTCCTTAAATCTGAACTTCTGTTAAAACAATTTCTTTCAATTGTCGGAAACAAGGAACCTTTTTGGTTAATTGAGAGCTTTTGCACATTTTCATTAATCCATGAACAGGGATCTATATGGTAGACACCTAGATCCATGATCCCATCCATCTCGATCGGAAAGAATCAATAGAAAAGAAAGAATCGAAATTGATCGATATATTGATTTCTGTTCTCGAAACAAACGAAAAGGAACGAAGATGAAAGATAAATCATGGATCAACTAAGCCTGGGACTTGCTTACAGAATAAGCAATATTTTTTTTGTTGATAAACCTTGACCAATCAATCCAATATAGGATTAATAGGTAATCGATCGAAGACTACTTGCAAAAGGCTTTTGCTCAGAAACAAAATGTTCAAAATGTTCCTGGAAATTATTGCTCCCATTGAAGCATTTGTATCTATATGCATCAGGATCCCGATTCATGGATCTCTCGCTTCGAGAAATCAAAATAAGAGAATCGACCATTTCTTCTGACTCTTTTCAAATTCGATATATCAAACTAGCCCTTGATTAGCTCTTAAAACCCAGTGTCCTGTTGTTAAGATGAAATTAACAAAGATTCAATATAACAGATAAGTAAGGGAACAGGTGTAATGTATGTTCAAAAATTTACTAATCATTCTTACATGCTTTAATAATGATACATCAAAAGTCTCCTTGTTTCTTGTTATTACAAGAGAGCTATCAGCTATCCATGATGGGAAAAGATCTTATTTACATTTCAGATTTGTCAAACTAATTTTCCCAAAAAAGCCAAGATTAGTTACCATTCTGAGCAAACAAAACTAATTTTCCCCTTGGACTTGGCAGTATGGCTGCTTGCATTTGTCTGATGATCAGTACCATCATTGGGTTATTACCTGCCAAATTGATAATGTAGCAACACCACCGACCACCAATAAGTTAACTTCAGCATTAATTGAACCATGTAATTATAATTTATGCCTCAAATTATATCTTTTCACTATCCTTTTGCATCTGATAACAAAGACATCCTAAAAATTGTAATGAAATAGTGGTATGTACTGCATTTCTCGTACCTTGTTTGGCTTCTCAACTTCTGGGGTGTTGTAACGGCATTTCTCGCCACCTCTCTAGAGTCTTGACCATACTGAAGATTTAACATAAACTAATTAGCCACACTAAGTAATAGGAAAAACTATTAAAAAATAAACTTTTGTTGATTAATACATCGATCTATGATTAAGTAACTGTACGGCACCAAGATAATGGAAAACGAAAGAACAATGTTTCATCATACCAAAACCTTATACCTCTTGAACCATATACAATTACAACAATCATCAACTCTCAATCCACCAACCACCACGACATACACCCAAACCTACACTATATGTCTTGCAGTTGGCACTAGCAAGTTACATACTATTGCAAACATGAATACTGGTTTTGTATTCACATACTTAATTAAGCAAATATTACCAACGGTAAGTCCATGGTTAATCAAGGAATGAACAAGATAAAGTCTCATGGAATTGAACTGGCAAGTTACACACAAACATGTGGGAGCTAACATCATCATCTTGTTCTCTGCTCAGTAAGAAGAACGTATATTGTTCTTCGCATAATACAGAGGAAACTGAAATACTATATTAAGGTTTTAACATTAATGAAGTATGTTAAGTTAATTAATTAAACTGTAGAATCTCATCATCAATGACTAAAGTGAAATTGAAACAGTACATGAAAGAAACATTTTTATAAGTAAAAAGAGAGACGTGGAACAGAAAACAGGCAAAAGCGTGAGAATCTCATAACATGAATGAAATGAAACCAACAGTTGGATATTTTCTTATTTAAATTGTCGCGTTTATTATAATAAAGAAGAAGACATACATATATACAGAAACAGACATAGTTAGATGAATCAAACAGTCAATGAATAATACTAATAGTTTGCAGATACCAAAATGTATACAAATATAGATCTACCATGAATTAAACCATGTTGATGCTCTTGTACTAAACTATATTCTCTTCTTTTACCGCTATTCTACAATGATACTTATCACCGGGCTGCCTGCACACCAGATTTAACATATGGGCTGAAAACATCTCACTCTGGAACCGTAATACACTTGAACTTACTATATTCTCTTTGGCATAATTAGGAAACTCATGCTCAGACGTCAAACTCCTCTCATGCATGAATGAATTTTCTTTTGATTCTCTATTTGATCGAGTTATATACACACAAATATGGAAACCGAATAATCGAGCAAGTTGATGTTGCATGGTTCAAATTTGAGTATTATTGTTGCTATGTCGTTAAAGCGGATTTCTGGTTGGTTTTTCCCTTTTAAAACACACCATTTCGCTTTTTTTTTTACTGTTGTACTGAACTATATTCTCTTCTTTTACCGCTATTCTACAGTGATACTTATCACCGGGCTGCTGCACACCAGATTTAACATAGGGGCTGAAAACATCTCACTCTGGAACCGGTAATACACTTGAACTTACCATCTTCTCTTTGCCATATTAGGAAACTCATGCTCAGACGTCAAACTCCTCTCATGCATGAATGAATTTTCTTTTTGATTCTCTATTTGATCGAGTTTATATACACACAAATATGGAAACCGAATAATCGAGCAAGTTGATGTTGCGTGGTTCAAATTTGAGTATTATTGTTGCTATGTCGTTAAAGCGGATTTCTGGTTGGTTTTCCCTTTTAAACACACCATGTCACATCTTTTTTTACTGTTGTACTGAACTATTCTCTTCTTTTACCGCTATTCTACAGTGATACTTATCACCGGGCTGCTGCACACCAGATTTATCATATGGGCTGAAAATATCTCACTCTGGAACCGGTAATACACTTGAACTTACCATCTTCTCTTTGCCATAATTAGGAAACTCATCCCTTTCCATCAGACGTGCGTAATACTCTCCCTCTTGCATTTAATTCGTTTTGTTAAGTTTGTGACTTATTGTATTATTATATGATAACTATTTTCAAAATTACAATCATAGCAACCATTGGGTACTCCTTGTGTTCTTCATGGCAACATCACAATTACTTGTGCTTGACCCATTACGAATGTATCGTGATTTGTAAATCGACGACTTGTTCAAAGCGTAAGTGTTAGTTAATGAATGCAACTTATTGTTTGTCTATATAATATGATGAACCGTAATTAATGAATGAATTTTTGAACTTAACAGTGCTTATATGAAGACGGTTCTTCAATAGTTTGACAACCTTTCAATTGTTCCTCTTGAGGTACAGTTATTTATCATTATTGTGTTAGTCGTAATTTGCTATTTTGACTGTTTGTTTTTGTTTTCTATATACTTGTCAGTGTCCAAGGCAAATGGACTCTAAGAGTTGTGGTTACTATGTAATGCGATACATGTTGGAAATTGTCTTAAACATAGAGAAGCTCACAAAAGATGATGAGGTATATTATACTTTCCATTACATATACATTTTATAAATCTGTCTATCATTTTTGTTTAAACAAATAAATATGCGTCTTTACATACATATTTGTTTATCTTGTTCTCTACAGGTTCGAGAACATTTCAAGAACTCGGGCAAAACTTACTCGGTCAAAGATCTACAATTAGTAAGAGAGCAGATGTGTTTGTTCATCATCAAGTGTTTCTAGAAATAGAGTACGTATCTATGAATTCTTATAATTTGTGTAAGTATTTGATGTTGATGAAACAGTTGGGATCATGAGATAATTGACTCTCTAAGTCTTCATGTATTTTCTTCTGCATCTTTGTAGATCCACGTCAACGGTGGCGGCAATGACAGAGGAAGCTCAAAGGAGAAAAATGATTTCATGGATAAGACTGGGAGGTCAAAAAAGAGGGTGACTACAAGACTGTCTAGCTGTTGTCATTGTGTGTTTTTACTTCACACTTTTTTGTTTAATTTGTGTAAAAAGTATCAATTACATGTTGGACTAGCTGCTGTCATGATTGTGTTGTAGCTTTTTAAATTGCAATGGCAATCTGTGTGTGAAGCATGCCACACATTACATATTTTGGTGAAATATGATTGTGTTGTAGCTTCAATTAATGCAGGTGTTGATTGTGGTATATGGTATCATTTGTGATTACATTTGTGAGGGAATGAAGCCACATTACATATTTGGGTGAAATATGATTGTTTTACAATGCTGCTATTATGTAGGTTTTGTGGTGTATCATTTGTGATTACAGAGGGAATGAAAAAACAGTAAATTTTTTTAATAATATACTATAAAAGACGGTTCAACAGAAACCGTCTCTTAAGTGAAAATGGGCGACCAGTTTACGTCTATAAAAAACGGTTTCGCGATAGAACCGTCTTTTATACTGATACTATAAAGACGGTTTCAGTAAACCGTCTCTTAATCAATTTCGCGTGTTTGGTAATGCGCGCGGGAAGGTGACTATAAACGACGGTTTAATGAGAACCGTCGTTTAAGGTCCCCAATTCATGCGTCTGTTAACGTTCTTAAATGACAATTTTGAACCGTCGTTTAAGATAATATTGAATAAACTACGCCGGTATAAGAGACGGTTCGAAACCATCGTTTTTAGACAGTTTGAACCTTCTCTTTTGGAGCGCGCTGCACCAGTGTATCCGTCACCTAGGAAAATACAAAACTGCTAGGGGGTAGGAGGATATACAACAACTTTTCTTGGACTCGGTAGTTAATTAGAACCTCAATTTTAAACACTAATGAGGAAAAAAAACTATATTATGTGTACTATTAGGCTTTAGAAATGCCAGCATTGGTGATTTTTTTTTTTGATAATTTGGGCTTAAAGCCTTTTATTGATAAAAAACGGATGGGTTATTTTGGGCCTCATTGAAACTAGCTCCCCAGTAAAACCACATGGGAAAAATCTTAGGAAGGAAAAAGAGTACCCCAAAATAACCCATCCATTTTTTATCAATAAAAGGCTTTAAGTCCAAATTAGAAGAAGGGAGGTAAAAAAAATCTGTAGCAAATAAGTATTGAAATGCTTTGGGAAGGTTGGAGAATGTAAACATCCTCTTCTTTTTGTTGAGGCTCCTAGAGGCAAGGTTGAAATTGCAGATCAATTGGTGGTGGCGCTTTCTCCTCAGATTCGAGAATATAGATATCCTCTCCCGGTTGGTGAGGCTCAATCTTCAAACCTGCTCGTAGACAACTGTGGTAGTTGCATCAATTTCTTCATTCTCAATGAAATCATCCACTACTGGTACTTCTACCGGCTCGGGGTTAGGCTCTGGCAAGACATTCTGCTCTACGGGCGGAGGACTTTCCCACCAGTAAAGTTCTCGATCAGATTGTGGTGGTGGTTAGTATCCAATCATTCTTTGAAAAGCAAGTACTGCTTCCAGCTGCGCTGCAAAGCTGTTCCACCATCAATCTCGTTTCCGCATTGTACTTGCTCTCCATTCTCAGTAACTAGTCTATATCAAAACAAAAATAAAAATACAAAGTAAAATAGAACTAAAAGTAGACAAGAAACACAAAAACAAAATTAACTAAATAGAATAACAAGGAAAACAAAAGATACACCGAAGAATATTGCTAAAATAAATAACAAATTAAAACTAAAAGATTAACTAACTAATCAAGTATAACGTAATTAAAACTAACCTAGCATGAAAAGAAAGAAAACGGAAACTTAAAACCTACGTACTTAAAGAAAAAAACTAAATAAAAGAAGAAATCGCAACTAACTGCACTGAAACAAATTCAAAAACGACAAAAATAAAATAAGTTATAATCCTAACCTTATTGAGAAACATAACGACTTAAGTAACAGAGAATCAAAAACGAAAAAAAATAAAAAAAAAATAAAAAGATATAAATCAAAACGTAACAGATGCAATCGAATAAAGATAATATAAAGTAAAAGAAGAAAAAGAATCAAATAAAATCTCAATCCGATAAATAAAAATGTCAATAACCGTGCCAGAGGTCCCCGACAACGGCGCCAAAAACTTGTTAGCAGAAATATGTTACTATCTCTACCTAGGCAGTGTACCTATCGTTTTGTAGAATAGTGAATTGAGTGGGGGTTGTCGATCTCAGGACCTCGTTCAATTAATTGACAATTTATTTACTACCGAGAAAACTAAACTAAGAAAACAGAAAACGTCACTTTTTCAGGTTTTACGTAATTTAAAAAAGAAAGACTCAATAAACAACTATAAAATAACACATATCAAACGGTAAAATAAACTAAATAAAGAAATAAAGATTGAAACTCTAAAATCTGAGAAAGCACCCCGGATTTTCTGCAAACCTTCACTTTATTAATCTATAACTCTTCCCTAATTTTCAATAAACTCAGAATCATAATTAACCCGTTGACTGGTCCTTGTACAACGGATCCTAACTGGCAGAAATAACAAGCCGCAAACCTGCCCAAGTCAATTCTAACCAATCGCATTATTAACAATTCCTATTGGAGATTAGATTAAACCTATAGGCAAACCATGCTTCTAGTCGTTAATCCGGTTTCTTCCTATGTCTTGTTAATTAATCTCAGCGCCGCATTTTGATTAGAAACTACAAATATGCTTTAATAATTAGCTAGAAAATTAAAGCGCATGAGAACATAATTAAACTACTGCAATTATAATCAGCGAAAAGATTACAAAATAAACAAAAGATTCGGTTTGCTACCCCCACCCGGGGAGCTAAACTAACTACTCAAACATAATTATAAAATAACAAAAACACAAAGGAATAACATTGACAAATTAGATAAAAAGGTAAGAAAACTCTGTTAAAAAGATCCCCGCTCCCGCTTCTGTCATCACATGTCTTTGCATTAATACTCTATCAAAAGTGTGAAGTTTGACAATGGTGGACTTGTGTGGATGTGGAGAGTGGAATGGAGGCTGGAGGCATAAGCCTCCGTGGAGGCGCGGCGTGACTTTTGAGGTTGAAACCCTGGTTCTCATTTCATACGCAACGTATTTGCTTTTGATAAATAGTAATTTTATCTAATTAAAGCTCTCGTGAGTGAATAAGTCCAGCACCCATTTGTTGAATAGCAACGTGAGTCATGTCATGCACTTGACTATGATAAGAAATTATATCTTTTGAAAAAGGATGACATGTGCTGCTAATATCTCTCCTAATCAGCCTAATCACCGCCGTTACGCATGAATGATGAATATTTAACGAATCATGGTAATGATGATCCTTGATGAATTATGGTGTGGTCCGTTCTTGTACGTGAATGGTAATTAAATGCATGACTAATGAGCAGCAATCATGAGTGGTATACATATATAATGTATATATCGTTCGCGTTTAACACATAAAACATATCAGTTCACATCAAAACATAAATCTATGGAAAAGTATATGATAATGTGAGAATATGACAGAATTCTTATAAAATAGGAAGAATTATAACACTAAAAGTATATATATTTCACACTTACATAGTGCGACTCAGAGTTGAGTCTTAATTGATTCGGACTCGAAGAACAGTCGTGTTGTGGATGATGAAAACGAGGTAACACACGAAAATCATCGATTAACGGACAACGATAAATCAAACTTATAAACTTACTAAAAATGAGAACAAGCGACACATAAGGCTAGATAACATCCTTAAAATCAATAGTCGACCTCCTATGCAAGGATGAGACCCAAAGTTAGAAAAGGAACTAAATCCTAAGTAATGGAAGTGTAGGCGACCGTAAATCGGCAGATACAACGGGATAGGAAAAGCTCCTAAGTTGTATGAGTCACGCTGAGATGCGGCTGACTGATAACTATATATGTATTATATAGAGTACCTATTGTTACTAACCCGCGAGCTGGGTTAGGTGTTGTGAGTCACGCGTGCAAGGAAGAGGAGCAACAGAGCGTATGTTTCCGAATCCATGGTCGAACTCCCTTGTTACCGGGCCGTGTGTCACATAGTGGTGCCCTGCGGGGCCGTGTGCCACATAGTGGTGCCCGACTAGAGTAAGACCGGCAGTGCTACCCGTCTAAAGAGGTAAGCTGGGTATTATGGGATAGGAAGAGGGAACATGAGAGAATGTTTTAATTCCGTATTGAGATCATAAAAGCCCGGTGGTGAGACCTATATATGTCTCTACCTGGAGGCCCATGAGGCTTAACCTAAAATCATTCAAGAGTAGAATAATTAAGAAACTAGATCGGGACCCGGAGTGTCCAACGATCTAGGAGTCAAGTAAACCACACGATTGAGAAAGAAATGTGGTAATTAACGAGAATGAACCTCACTTGAGATACGATCTCTCAAGGCTGAAGAATAAGGTAGCCGAACTACCGAGTTGGTTGTGATATCTGCGTGGATTGTATTCCTGGATTGAACGTGAAGTGTTGTGTGAATGTAAATAATATGTATTGTTGTGTTGCATGTTGTTTGAACTAAAATGAACCACATGCTCTCGACCAATTAGTCGGCATACCCTCGCTAGTACGCGGGGTATGCGGAAGTCATATTCAGCGTAAGCTGAGCCCCTAGGGGCAACGTTTTTAGTGTGCAGGTACCCGAAGTGGACATGATCACGGTAAGAGACCGACAACTAAGCAGGGATAGCTGGGAGTGAAATATAGATAGTAGTGAATTGTATAGGGCTTGTAGTTTGATAAGTGTGAAATTGATATGATTTATAGGTGTTAAATTCTTATTTTATGTAGCATTTTTATGCGCTTCTCTCACACTTATCGTGTTTTTCATGACTCTTACTTTGGGTAAAATCTGATGCAAATTTATATTTTAAAAGCAGGAAATGATGGTGAAAATGCATAGATCTCCTCACAAGCTTTCCAACGCCGCAAACGGGGAACAAATCGGAGCTCATATGAAGAATTTAGACCCTGTCAAAGTTGTGTCCAATGTGATATATTTATATATATTATTTACGAGACTGCCTGAAAGGATTCAGAAGAAGAAGGGGTGAGATTGGAAATATAAAAGAAAGGAACTCCAAAGGTTTCCAAGAGTTTGAGATGTGAAAGGTCTTCATTTATTTCGAGAAACTGAAGGGAATTAAAATAATATCATCAATGAGCTAAGTGAAGGGCCTTGAATTTAACCTATAAATATGGAGGACTTTTGCAAAGAAACTCATCCACTCATCCACTCATCCACAATTCACGATTCAGGATTCAACATTCAGATTTCAAGACGAGGCATTTGGAAGACTAGCGCAGCGCCGTGAACCCTCTTCAACATCAAGAAGAGATTTTCTGCTCCTTTTTCACTAGTCCATTCAACCTGACTTCTAGCAAATCTTGAGATTAATTTGAGATGACTTCTAAACCTCTCTCTCCTTTTATTTCTTCTCTAGATGCTAGGCTAAGGGATTTTTCTCTGGGGGATGGTAGTTGTAAATAGTTAAACTTTACAGAATTATTATCAGTTGATTTGGGATTTATATTGGGTTTTGTTTCAGATTATAAATTTTCTATGAGCTATTAATAAAAATTGCTAATTTATTTATAGCCTTGAATCTGTCAAGACCTGATCGGTAATTGATAGATAGGTCAAATAATTGTTAGTCTGTGGAAAAACTTTATCTGATTAATGAGTTTAGCCTTCAGATGCGATTAAAATTCTTGTGCTTATTCTCTCTGCATTTGTAGTGATAGGTTCATGATTTAATTTATCGCGTTCTATGCGGAGGAGTTCTAATTGGCTAGGATTTAGTCATATAGAAATTGTAAGAATTTGCCGAACCCTTTTCCCGAATCAACTGGGAATAAAACTGTAGGATTTAACTAGGATCCACTACCTGAACCCGGAGTTCCGCTTTTATTATTTGAATATCAGTTTGATTTTCTCTTGTTCCTTATTTTTTAATCGACAATTTTCCCCCAACAACTACAGCTTTCGCTAGGATTAGACTAGTTCGTTTATTTAGTCCCTTGGTTCGACATCCGGTAGCTTATTTTACTTTACTACTACGACCGGGATTTGTTTTGCAACCCGTAGGTTTATTTTATTTACTAAATTCTAGATTATTTTCATAGTTTTAGTAGATCAAAAATTCCGTTTGCAAATTGGCGCCGTTGGCGGGGACTAGATTTCTGTCTAGTCCTTAGCCTTGGTTGTTAATTGTTTTAATTTTCTTTTATTTGATTTTTTTTGTTTTAGTTCATATTATTTTAAGTTATTTCTTTATGTTGTTTTTACTTAATTTATTTAGTATTATTATTTTTTAGTTATTGTTCTAATTTTATATTACTCTTTTTCTTATTTTAGTATTCGGTTTTTAGTATATTTTGTTATTAGCAATTTCACTAATTTTGTTAATTTATTTCTTTCTTGTTTTAATTTAGCTATAACTTTAATTTTGTGTTTTGCTTAGCATTGTTAGTTTATTTTTATTTTTTTGTTTATTGTTTTTTTTAATTTGTTTTTTTTCCCTTTGTTTTCCTTCTGTTTATTTTAATTTATCTATTAGCTTAATTTCATTTTTCTTTATTTCGGTATTTTTCATATATTACTTTTCTATCCTTTATTTATTTTCAGTTCTAATCCTTTTTAGTTTGTGTTTTCTTTTTGTGACCTTTTGCAGGTAGTTGATGGTACATACTCGCTCTCGGTCAGATACTTATATTGATTTAAATAAGGTTTTGGACCCAGAGATCGAGCGTACTTTTCAGCGAGCTAGACGCCAACAGTAGTTCCAAAGACAGTTAGAAATGGCGGCTCCTGTAAATGGTGCTCAGGCGATGAGGCAATTTAATCGACCTGAAGCTGTGGCCTAGAAGAAGTCCGTAGTCCTCCCTATGCTCACACCTGCACTCACAGAGGAGTGGAAGGCTTGAAACCTTTCCACCAGTCCAAGGTTGTTCGGGCTACCTGGAGGCACATTCAATGGTACTAATCCCAATGACGCTCTGGATCATGTAAATCGCTTCCTTATTCACATTGATCAGATTGGGTGTTCTGAAGGTTTGTTGGAATTTGTTCGGTTGAGTCTCTTTCCTAATACCCTATCTGGTGAGGCTGTTAATTGGTTTTATCGTCTTCCTTCTGGTATTATCACGACATGGGAGCAGATGACTACCATTCTATGATAAATTTATCCTATTTCCAGAACTATTGACTTGGTAGCTGCTTTGCTTGCTTTTAAACAGACAGGAACTGAGACGATATGCATGGGATAGATTTAAGGAGATGCTTCGCCAGTGCCCACACCATGGCCAAGACATGACCTGCATTGCTATGACGTTCTTCCACGGGCTCCACCATATACATAAGGCTGAGGTACGATCTGCTTTGGGTGGTGACATCCTCAACAGGTCTGGTACTAACTTCATGGCAGCCATGGAGACTTATATTGATGAGGTGCGCCAGTGGGGATCAGAAGGTAGCAGGTCTATGACAGTTGGGGCAAAGGGTGTGCAAAATCTTGATCCTTGGATGGCACACATGGAGGAGACCCAAGCACAACAAACTACTCTGGTAAGCTCTCTGGTTAAAAGATTTGATGATTTATGATTAATCAACAACCAGTGCAGCAGGTGAAGAGGATAGCTACCAGCTCACCAGCTCATCAGACCCCCTTTGTTTCAATGTGGGGGCGCTCATGTTTTTGAGATGTGCCCACAATTGGAGGAGATGAGACAAGCTGAGGAAGCTCACTTTGTGGGGCAGGGAATTACCAACCTTGGAACAAAAATCAACATCCAAATCTCAGGTATGGTAATCCCAACAATGCTTTGAATTCTAACCTTTTGCAGGGCAACCAGCAGGGACCACCTGGGTTTCTCTCGCCTTCTTATAACCAAGCCCGCCCACAAAGCCAGTTTCAGCAGGGCCAGAGCTCCTATCAGCCAGTTGTACCTCAACAACCTGTTAAATCCTCCTCTGATGCAAAGATGGACCAACTTCAGGAGTTGATTGCATCCATGGCGAGTACTCAGAAACTCACACTGAGACGCAGAACAATATCAATCAATCCTTGATGGCTGGTCAGAAAAGTTTAGAGAATTCGGTTCAGAGTATGCAGCAACAGATGAATCAGATGAACCAGATACTCCTTAATCAACAGCAACGACAACCTGGCACATTTCCTTCCCAACCTCATCCAAACCCGAACGGAATCAGCTAAGGCGTTGATTGTTTGTAAAGAGGTAATATCTCCTGTGGTTGATCTTGAAGATGATACCGTATCTGCTGCAGTAACTTTGAGGAGTGGAAGGCAGTTGGAAGATAAGCAGAAAGAACAAGTGGCTGAAGATCAAACTAGTGAAGAGATCAACCCTTCTATTGTTGATGTACCATCAGGGTCTTCATCCCTCCTGTGGTAAATTCTGAGGAGATCCAGGCTCCTATTCTTCCTACTCCATCTCCTTCTCGCATTACTATTGATGTCTCTTCTTCCTCTCCTAAGCGTGTTGAGCTTCCATTTCCTAATAGGATGAAGAAGAAACATCTAGATGAACAATTTGCTAAATTTCTGAGCATTTTTAGAAGCTAACACTTGATATTCCTTTGATTGATGCTTTGCAGAGATGCCTAATTATGCTAAATTCTTGAAGGATCTCCTGACAAAGAAAAAGAGAAAGAGGATAAGAAAGTCCACCTGACAGAGGAGTGCTCTGCTGCTCTTCTTCGAGCACTTCCTCCTAAGCAAAAGGATCCAGGCAATCCCATTGTCCCTTGTTTTATTGGTGATGTAGACTGCGGTAGTGGCTTGTGTGACTTGGGTGCTAGCATCAACATCATGCCCTATGCCACCTTCTTGAAGGTAAGAGGTGGAGATTGCAACCAGTCCCCTTCAAGCTCCAGCTAGCCGACAGATCTGAGATTAACCAATGGGTATTGTTCGAGATTTAGTAGTTGGGGTGGACCGTTTCATTTTCCCTGCTGATTTTGTTGTTTTTTAGATATGGATGATGATGTGGTTAAGTTCCTCTTATTTTGGGTCGACCTTTTCTGAGTACTGCTAAGCTCTGTAATTGATGTGCATGATGGTAAGATTACTTTGCGGTACGAGCGAAACTAAAAGATTGAGTTTGACATGAAAAGATGATGAGTCCAACTTCTAATTCTGTTCATTCTGTGATGTCGATAAGTCTGGTAAATGATGATGGAGAAGATTGTGATTTGTTAGATAATGATGACATGTTTGCTTTTACTTCTTTTTCACTTACTGATTCTGAGCCATTGGAGCAAGTTCTTGTTGCTTCTTTGGAGAAAAGACTACCAATCTTGAGGTGAATGCAGCGCTTGCTCATATGGAGAGAGGAAGGGTTGGTTTTCATGCTTATCGCCCTCCGTTGGAGAGGCTTGATAGAGAGGTTCAGAGGCCCATTCCTTCTGTTGAGCAGCCACCTACACTTGAGCTTAAGGTGCTCCCTTCTAACCTTAAGTATTCTTTTCTTGCTGATAATAATTGCTTGCCTGTCATTGTTTCTTCTTCTTTGACTTTTGGGCAGGAAGGCAAGTTACTTGAGGTTTTGAAGAGGCGCAAGAGAGCGATTGGGTTAGCTGACATTAAGGGCATTGACCCGGCCTTCTGCACACATCATATCTACATGGAGGAAGATTACAAGCCTGTCAGACAGCCACACGTCGGCTTAACCCCAACATGCAAGAAGTTGTCAAGAAAGAGGTGTTGAAGCTTCTCGATGCTGGGATCATCTACCCCATTTCTGACAGTACATGGGTGAGTCCAGTACAGGTAGTTCCTAAGAAAGGTGGGTTTGAGGCTGTTCTGAACGACAAAGGTGAGTCAATTCCTCAAAGAAAGATCACTGGTTGGCGCATGTGTATAGACTATAGGCGTTTGAATTCTGCCACCAGGAAAGATCATTTCCCTCTCCCTTTTATTGATCAAATGCTTGAGAGGTTGGCTGGGCAAGAGTATTATTGCTTTTTAGATGGTTTTTCAGGGTACTTTCAGATTCCCATTGCGCCAGAGGACCAAGACAAGACCACTTTCACTTGTCCTTATGGTACCTTTGCGTATAGAAGAATGCCCTTTGGACTGTGCAATGCTCCTGCCACCTTTCAGCGTTGTATGCAGGCAATCTTTGCTGATTTCATCGAGCAGAGCATTGAGGTATTTATGGATGATTTTTCTGTTTATGGCTCTAGCTTTGATGTTTGTTTGGAGCAGTTGATCGAATCCTAGGCCGATGTGAGGAGACAAATCTGGTTCTCAACTGGGAGAAGTGTCACTTCATGGTCAAGGATGGGATTGTGCTAGGCCACAAAGTGTCTGCTAAGGGGATTGAGGTTGATCAAGCGAAGGTAGAGGTAATTGAGAAATTGCCAACACCTACTTGTGTGAAAGAGGTAAGAGCTTTCTTAGGGCATGCAGGTTTTTATAGACGGTTTATTCAGGATTTCTCTAAAATTGCAAAACCGTTGACTGACCTGCTTCTGAAAGATGCCCCATTTGTCTTTTCTAATGATTGCGTATCTGCTTTTGATTTGATTAAGCAAAAATTGGTAGCTGCACCCATTGTTGTTTCACCTGACTGGTCATTACCTTTTGAGATTATGTGTGATGCCAGTGATTATGCAGTGGGGGCAGCTCTGTGCCAAAGGAAGGACAAAATTCTCAGGGTCATTGCTTATGCAAGCAAAACATTGAATGATGCCCAGAGGAACTACACCACCACTGAAAAAGAGCTTCTGGCTGTGGTATTTTCCCTAGATAAGTTTAGATCATATCTTTGGGGAAGTAAAGTAATTGTTCATACTGACCACACTGCTCTTAGATATTTATTTGCTAAGAAAGAGGCCAAGCCTCGCTTGCTTCGTTGGATTCTCTTGTTACAGGAATTTGACATTGAAGTGAGAGATAAAAGTGGTAAATTGAATGTCGTGGCTGACCATCTTTCTCGGTTGGTAGTTCCTGATGATGGTGTACCAATTAATGAATTTTTCCCTGATGAGACTGTTTTTGTTTTGCATAAGGTGCATGAGCCATGGTACGCTGACCTGGCCAATTATCTTGTTTCTGGGGTGGTACCTTATGACTTTTCCTATGCTCAAAAGAAGAAATTTTTATCTGACGCTAAGCATTATATCTGGGAAGACCCCTATCTCTTTCGAGTTTGTGCAGATGGTTTAATTCGCAGGTGTCTTCCAGATGATGAGGTTGCTAGTGTCATAGAGTTCTGTCACTCCAGAGAGGCGGGAGGTCACCATGGTTCCCACAGGACAGCTGCAAAAGTTTTGGAGTCTGGTTTTTATTGGCCTACTCTTCATAAGGATTGCCAAGCCTTTGTAGCCAAGTGTGATAGTTGTCAAAGGCTAGGCAACACTTCTAGACGGCACGAGATGCCTCAGCACGGTATTTTAGAAGTTGAATTGTTTGATTGCTGGGGTATTGACTTTATGGGCCCTTTTCCTTCTTCTCAGGGTTACCAGTATATTCTCGTCGCCGTTGACTACGTGTCAAAGTGGGTAGAGGCTATTCCTTGCCAGCATGCTGATTCCAAAACAGTGGTTAAATTTCTGAAGAAGCACATCTTTACTCGCTTCGGGGTTCCAAGGGCGATCATTAGTGATGGAGGATCACATTTTTGTAATCGTTCCTTCGATGCCCTGATGGCTAAGTATGGAGTGCGCCACAAGGTTGCTTTGCCCTACCATCCACAGACAAATGGACAAGCTGAAGTGTCCAATCGAGAGCTCAAGTGGATTCTCCAAAAGACCGTCAGTTCTTCCAGAAAGGATTGGTCTCAGAAGCTCGATGACGCTCTATGGGCCTACAGAACTGCATTCAAGACTCCCATCGGGATGTCTCCTTTCAGGTTAGTGTATGGTAAGTCTTGTCATTTGCCAGTGGAGTTAGAACACAAGGCATACTGGGCACTTAAGGCCCTGAACTTTGATATTCATGTTGCTGGTGAAAGAAGGAAGTTTCAGCTCTCAGAGCTAGAAGAGCTCAGGGATGAAGCTTACAACAGTGCGAAAATTTATAAAGAGCGCACCAAGAAGCTCCATGATCAGATGATTCAGAGAAGGGACTTCAAAGTTGGAGATTGGGTGCTGCTCTACAATTCTAGATTGAAGCTTTTCCCTGGGAAGCTTAAGTCCCATTGGGCCGGTCCTTTCAAAGTTGTTGGTATCACTTCCTATGGAGCCTACGAGCTTGAGAATAAAAAGGGTGAAGTGTTTAAAGTCAATGGGGCTCGCTTGAAAAAGTACTTTGGTATAGTTGATGCTAACATTGATTTGCATGCAGTTTCTTTTGTGCTGGATCAGCCGGCTGCCCCAGATGCTTCAAGTCTCTCGAAGTCGAAAGATAAAAAGAATAAAATTCCTTGGAGGCTTCGATATGCATTTAGGAAGCTTCGAAAGCTTGCTCTAGGAAGTTGTGGTATTCCCAGCCACACTTCCTCTTCTTCTGATCAATAGCTTGGGAAGTCTAGCCAGAGACTTTAAATCTGGGCAGCTTGGTGGGAGGCAACCCACCGGTTTGCATCTCTTTTCATTTTTTTAGTTAATTGTTTGTTTTTTTCCTTCTCTTTTAGCTTGTGGTATGTTGACTGGTGCTATGCTTACTGCAAGAGCCTTGGCTCTTCTTATTTTTCTGCTGATGGTTTTGTCTGGTTCCACTTGAGTTCTCCTGGCTTTGCAGATTATATTTCTCATCTTGCTTACTTTGTCGCTTAGCTGAACTCAAGTGTGGGGTTGGACTAGCTACACACCCTGAGCGGACTCTGGGGAGTATTCTTACCTTTTCTTCTCTTAAAATTTTTTTCATGCTCCCTTGTGATCTGCTGTGTACGATTTTGTTTCCCCGTTGGATTGCTTGCACAATGTTAATTCTTCCTAAGCAATGAGGACATTGCTTCACTCTAAGTGTGGGGTGGGGTAAGCTCCTTCGCCGCTTGTTTTTTGTGCGTCTCTGAGCTCTTTTCTCTTGCATTTGTTAAAGTCTTGCTGTGATTACTCAACTTGGAAGGAAGTCATAGAGGAAGTATAGTTGGTTAGCTGATCTTGGGGTGCAAAATTTTGAAATTTTATGGTTTTTAATTGCTAAATTGAAGTCTTTGTTCTAGAAATGCTTAAATAAATGAGAATATTCTCCATCTGAACTTTGTTCTTAGCTTTGAGCCTTGGAATGAATTGGATTGAAATGGTTGAAAAAGAACAAGGCAAGGTACTCCGCTGATCCTAAGCATGCTAATTTTAATTCTGATCCAAATCAGGCCTCGTCCACTTGGTTATTAAGTCCTTTGGGGTGCTTCATCACCTAGCTACCTAAGGTCCTTGTGATCTGGGATAGTTGACCCAAAGCCGCTACATGGGTGGAGAGAAAAGTCTGTGGTGAAAGAAATTGAAAGCGCTTTAATTGAAATATTTATGCACATGCTATGCTGAATTTAGATTATTTTCTTTTATGGATCAAGAGTATGTGGCATTGAAAGGTACGATGGAATATGATCTTACTTCATGCCCCTTGTCGTTTCCGTGGTTTGTGAAGGAAAAAGGTGGATTGGCTCAAGGTTAAAGACAAGGCTCTTATGGTTTTGTTTCTCATTTGTTAGCTTTGAATGACTTAATGTTTATGGAAAGAATGAATTATTTTGAATAGTTTGAATTGCCCCCTTGATTGGTAAAGCTAGCAATTCCTTTCTTCTGTGCTCTTCCTTTCCTGTTGAGTTCCAATAGCTTGGCATTACATGTGCTTGAGAGTTTTGCTTGAGGACAAGCAAAAGGCTAAGTGTGGGGTGATTTGATAAGTGTGAAATTGATATGATTTATAGGTGTTAAATTCTTATTTTATGTAGCATTTTTATGCGCTTTCTCACACTTATCGTATTTTTTCATGACTCTTACTTTGGGTAAAATCTGATGCAAATTTATATTTTAAAAGCAGGAAATGATGGTGAAAATGCATAGATCTCCTCACAAGCTTTCCAACGCCGCAAACGGGGAACAAATCGGAGCTCATATGAAGAATTTAGACCCTGTCAAAGTTGTGTCCGATGTGATATATTTATATATATATATTTACGAGACTGCCGTGAAAGGATTCAGAAGAAGAAGGGGTGAGATTGGAAATATAAAAGAAAAACTCCAAAGGTTTCCAAGAGTTTGAGATGTGAAAGGTCTTCATTTATTTCGAGAAACTGAAGGGAATTAAAATAATATCATCAATGAGCTAAGTGAAGGGCCTTGAATTTAACCTATAAATATGGAGGACTTTTGCAAAGAAACTCATCCACTCATCCACTCATCCACAATTCACGATTCAGGATTCAACATTCAGATTTCAAGACGAGGCATTTGGAAGACTAGCGCAGCGCCGTGAACCCTCTTCAACATCAAGAAGAGATTTCTGCTCCTTTTTCACTAGTCCATTCACCTGACTTCTAGCAAATCTTGAGATTAATTTCGAGATGACTTCTAAACCTCTCTCTCCTTTTATTTCTTCTCTAGATATGCTAGGCTAAGGGATTTTCTCTGGGGATGGGTAGTTGTAAATAGTTAAACTTTACAGAATTATTATCAGTTGATTTGGGATTTATATTGGGTTTGTTTCAGATTATAATTTTCTATGAGCTATTAATAAAAATTGCTAATTTATTTATAGTCTTACGAAATCTGTCAAGAACTGATCGGTAATTGATAGATAGGTCAAATAATCTGTTAGTCTGTGGAAAAAACTTTATCTGATTAATGAGTTTAGCCTTCAGATGCGATTAAAATTCTTGTGCTTATTCTCTCTGCATTTGTAGTGATAGGTTCATGATTTAATTTATCGCGTTCTATGCGGAGGAGTTCTAATTGGCTAGGATTTAGTCATATAGAAATTGTAAGAATTTGCCGAACCCTTTCCCGAATCAACTGGGAATAAAACTGTAGGATTTAACTAGGATCCACTACCTGAACTCGGAGTTCCACTTTTATTATTTGAATATCAGTTTGATTTTCTCTTGTTCTTTATTTTATTAATCGACAATTTTCCCCCAACAACTACAGCTTTCGCTAGGATTAGACTAGTTCGTTTATTTAGTCCCTTGGTTCGACATCCCGGTAGCTTATTTTACTTTACTACTACGACCGGGATTTGTTTTGCAACCCGTAGGTTTATTTTATTTACTAAATTCTAGATTATTTTCATAGTTTTAGTAGATCAAAAATTCCGTTTGCAGTAGTCGGTCACCGTCGAGAGTAGGACAGGGTTGTTATTGCTATGGGTAGTCGTATAAGAATTGAATATGTTGTATTATGGATTTGTAAGTCCGAAAGGTCAATGATGAACTTGGGAATTGTAGATACTCGGTATAGAACAGATTTGAGATTGTATTGTATATAATGGATTTGAAGTTGTATTTAGTTTGAGAATTGATTAAGTACAGGAAGTATCTTTTGTATAGTGTACTCGGTATAAGACCCATCAGACCGATATTGGATTTGTTGTTGTATTTGTGTTTGGATTGGCCTTGTTAGTCACGTGGGTGACTAACGGCATTGTATCACCCCCGGTTGTAGTTTGGAATTCCGCTGCTTGTGTATTGATAATGGAGACGGGTTAGGAGTTAATGGTGTGATTACCGGTAGGGGTGTTACAAAAAGTGGTATCAGAGCGAAGTATCGCTCTGATGGTCTGAATACCGAGTTTAGGAAAAATACCGAGTAAGGTATTAGAGACTTAGGGCTAAGGGTTGAGTGTTAGCATGTGAGGTACGCTAGTTAGGAACTCCCAGTGTGATCTGGATACCTACATAACCAATCCTGCCCGCCGCAACCCCCGTTATAAGTTGGGGAAGGAGCGCCAGAGAGATGGAAAGACCTCTCATACTCGGGAAAACCCGATCTGGCAGATGTATAATAAACCTTGTAAGGAGAAAGAACCTGTCATACGGTAGATTCCAAGAATTGGAAATCCCGAAGACGGTTCCCGTTTCAACGACAATAACCGTACTGAATGGCAGTAGATTGAAGATCCTAACCAAAGGATAACTAAATTTGCGGCACCATGGGGCGACGTGCTTCGTAGTCGCGAGAACCATGCACATCCAACAAGAAGGGAAATATAGCTACACAATGAGCAGAAAAGTGGAAAGCAGAGTAACAAAACCCGAGACAAGAGAGTCTACGGACTAGAATGCATGACAATATCGTCGACGGTATAGAAACCGACTATGGTAATAGTCAAGGTTGGATAATTCCAAACCTACGACACCAAAAGGTTGCGAAACCCGAATAACATAGTTCAGATAACTATGAGAGTAATTATTAAGCATACATCAAAAGGACTACGACGTTGCTCCTAAGGATTAGTCAAACCTCGGTAACCACCGTAGAAGCATGGGAACGAGCTACGAAGCAAGGTACAGGGAGTACCACAAGGATCGGGAAAGCACTCGAATCAACGACAATCATGTCAAGAACACTGAGAAGCCACTCAGGGAGTTGATCACTAAGATAAAAAAATGGACGGAAGATCCAATGAAACCACCAAGTATGGATGGGAAACAATACCGTAATCGGTGCAAGTTAACCTGAAAACCGACGTACCCACGCACTTGCCAAGGCAAGTGCAGCAACTACAAGGCAATTGGAAGACGTTAAACGACTAACAGGTACTTACTAAAGTACCACCATGAAGACTGAAGCAAATATATGATCACCAATCCTAAGACTTGGAAACAGCAAGCCTTGGAAAGGCCAAACGGCCTGACAATCATATTAACAAACATACTAGTCAGCGGGAAGCTGGACTTGGTCAAAACCTTAGACATGGCAGCGCCATGGAGATTTTCTTTCGATTTTCTTTCAAACTCAAGATTCCTATTTCAAAACCCAGAATTTTCTTTCAAGACCACAACCTTTCTTTTTAAACCTCAATTTTAAAAAAAAAACCAAACCAAAAGAATCACGGTGAGTATCATAGAATGATACAAGAGGAGTTGACAACAGAATACTTCACCTAGGCGTGTGGCGAGCACTACGAGTGTACCCAACTACGGGATGTGGGACAACCGCACTCCGAAGGAGCTTGCGGGCATGATAGACCCTTTTATGAGTTAGTCGGGTAAGTGGTAACGTACCAATACGGTACCCCACGTATGTATACATGTAGTGTACGAAACACGGGAAGTAGTCAGCTCCGTTCTACGGACCATAAGGAAAATTCAAACCGAAACAGTTGAACACCTCGAACGATCAAAGAACACAAACAAGCTTTCAAGCTACAAGAGTCAAGAATTCACTCCAGGAGAATGATTGAGAGATAAAAAGTGCGAGAAGCACTAGTAATTGATCAAAGACATTGGATATGTCTCAAGAGTATTGAAGTAAAAGCATATTAGCTGGAATGGAAACCCAGCCTGAGCACAATAAGGCAAGGCCTATCATGAACACACAAATGTTCAAAGAACAAGTGAAATACCCAGAGTGATCATCTAAGGTACCGGAGGATACCGATCGCCACCGAAGGAAATACCAAACCGGTTAAAACCTTAAGGGAAGCACACATAGTCTACCCTAAGAACGGAAGATGTTATAACCCTAAGTGGGACAATTTGGAATCCAGAACCGCAATGCGGAGTAATTAAACATTCTTATAAATGTTAGCCAAAGGTAATGGCATAACTGAACAACACCCAGGAGCGATCCTTGAAGGGTGTATAACATTGTCGTGATAAAGACACAAGAATTACAACGAACACTCGGTTAGAACACCGAAGGGATCCCACTTACCAGGGGATACCCTAAATTTGTAAATGGTACCGATCAATACCAAGATACTTAAAGGGCATCCAACGGACGGAAGCGTGATGCAATGATCCCTATCATGGAGCCCAGCGTTACCTCCAAACCAATTTACGGTTGTGGAGAAGCAATACTTGTAAACAACCTAAGATGAGCAGAGCTCTAGGCAACGAGGCTAGTATGCCGAGTAACTATTATATATGGAGAAGCAATGCTTGCAAAACCATTGTGAACTATATGGAGAGTTGTCAAGAATGACACCAGTAAAGGATTTAATAACCATCAAGCAGGGATACCCTTCGTTAACGTGAGACCGCAAGAGCGGTGAACACATAGATTCCAAGAAGGAATACCAATAGTAAATATCTGATAACACATCTCTTTCAGAACTACTAAGTAGTGAAGCTTGAGCATGCAGATATTGCCAAGCAAAGTGGAATTATGCTATCATAGCAACTATTGAAAACAGATGAGTAATCGGGTAAGAAGAAATACGTGAAGTATGAACCTGAAGTATAAAAAAAATCAATAAAGCTCAAGGAGCTCAGAGATATAAAAGAAGGTTGTATGCTATAATCAGCGAAGTAAATGGCAAACCATTGTATAATGTAGAGAAACATGAGCAGAAGCTAACGAAATAGTGGATGCCATGGGAACCAAAGTTGTAAACAAATACAAACATGGTGCGCAGTAAGCGACCAATACATGTGAATAAATCATACAATGAGAGGAAGTTGATGAATAAAGATGGCAGACAGACCGAGAAACAAGGAAAGAATATTCATTTCTATTGCAATCTCACAAGAGATTTACTACTCAGGTGTTTATGCCTCTACACCCTGTAGGACTGAGTGTTTTGGTATTGCGCTTGTGCAGTAATGATCGAGTGGGATAGCTAGGAAGGGGGAAGATGACAATTGTGGTAAAGTAGAAAGAAAGGTACGAAGTCATAAGGACCGAAGCATAGAAAATGCAAGGTCATAATTTAGAAGCTACTGACAATAGAGGAAGCACTACAACTAAGTAGTGGCTCAACCTCAACCGACAATATGTCGGGAGAACCAAGTGAATAATCACTCAAGTGCACAATAGTATATACATGGATTCCAGAGAGTTGGACAGAAAACCTATAACTCATTGAGTTTGCGTACGGTAAAAGAGTACCACGCCTGATTAATAAACCTTATTCCCAAGATAAAAAGGGATAGTAGGATATTGTATAACATATTAAGAACAACAAAAAGGGCAAACAAACCCTAAGTTATCAGGGTCGCGCAGCAGAAGCTAGTGGGCCCAAATTCTAAGGTTTATATACACCTAGTAAATGAATGGATAATTACCAATGCCTTGAAGCCTCTAAGGCTAGAGCCGAATCCGGTTAAGAGTTAAACAAACTCCGATGAGAATTCTTGGTGCAAGGACTAACCAACGATATGGTTAAGACCCTTTGACCAGAATACATTGTATAATAGACCGCATGGATGTTAGAACACTCCATGACTGCTGAACGCTATAGACCTATGCCCAGTGTTGACACATGGTAGATTACGTGGGCGTAATCCCTTTTTAAGGGAGGTAGACCGAAAACCGCGAAGTGTATGCTTTATGCAATAAGTGTGTAAACTACAATGCGCATAGCGCAAAAGAATTTGTTTTGATGATGGGTACTTATGTTACATAAACATTTGTACCCACTCATTGGGGATATTATGATTGTTTGTGAGATTTGAAGTAGAAAGGAATAGAGAAACTCCAGGGGAATGAAAACCCTGATGGTATATGTATATTCGAGATTGGACATGGTATTTGATTTGGGATTAGACATGGTATGGATGAGTATATTTGGAAAATTTGATGAGTATAAATCGGTATGAAACCGATGTTGAATCTAGTGGGAATTGAGTCCCTTAGGTGAATTGATCGATTTTATTTGTGAAATACCCCAAACCTTGATATGTGGTCTAAATATTAAACTATGGTATGTAAAGGCTAAAAAGTGCCTTAGAAACATCAGTGAACAATTTAAACCATAGTAAAATGCAATAAAGCACTAAGACAACTTGAGCAAAAACATGCTCTAAGCTAGGAGTGAACTTGGTTAGGACCCAAAGAGCCTACCAAGACTTAATAATATTCAATTATGATTTAACAAGGCAAATTAAGTCCTTAGGAAACTTTGGTAGACAGTTAAACCAAACAAAACACAAGAATATACCTTAAAGTCAATATGAGCAAAAATGTGCTCTAAGCTTGGGATAAATTTGTATAAGACCTAATGGTCATACCTATACCTTATAAATATGTTAATAAACATATTAAACCAATTACCAAAGAAAACCAAGCTTGAAAACAAGTTAAAACACAAAAAGTGCTTTAAGGAGTCTTAAAGCACGTTTTTGAAAAATTGTCTTGTAAATGAGTTTTGAATGGCTAAATGTCCATCATTACTCTTTAATTAACATGTGTACTATATAGTATCACATTTGGAAGTCTATATCAATGAGAAATCAAAATTTTCACTTCTATGTGCCTTGTTTTTATGAATAGTAACTTTTATAAGCTAGTTTGTAACATATGATGTTATAAGTAATTAAATTGGTCAACAAAGACTATTATACCCTTCTAATTATATGGGGGCCGGTTTTTCAAGGTGTGAGTCACCAACATGTAAAAGAAATCAAATGAGGAAAGTAAAGCTTATAAAGTAAAGTACTATTTTACTTTATACATAAATATCTTAACAAGTGAACTCTCTCTCACCTCATTCTCTTCTTTCCTTTCATTTCACACGGTTTCTTCATCTTCTCCCAAGCTCCATTTACGATTTGCTATAGCAACCTCTCTTCTCCATCTTCAATCCTTTGCCAAATCCAACTCCATGCTCCAAATCAAATTCTAAGACCATATTTGTCTTAGTTAGACCAAGCTCTACACTTCTATCTTTTCAAATCTTCAAGAACTCAATTTTGGTGCCATGGAGATTCACCATTGAAGGAGCTTGAGCTCACCTTTTCACATATTATTGTTCTCCTTTGCTTCAAGGTAAGGAAACTCAAAGAAAATCCATGTTTCCTCCATGTTTAATGATGTCCGAAAATTCACCTCACAATGGTGTTTTCACCTTGCTTGTTTTAGCTTCATCTGAATCTTCCAAGGGCTAGGAGGAGTCCTCTCTTGATACTTATTCAAGTTCTCTTCCAATTCCAAGGTAAAACAATTACCTTAATGTGTTAAGACAATATATGTGCCTAGGGTTTACAATGAGATGAAGGATAATGCTTGAATGCTCATTCTATTATTTATACATTGTTTAGAAGTTGACAAACAACCAAACACCCTACCGGTTTTACAAGGAAACAAGAAAGAAGTTTGTGAGGAAAAAGAGGTAAACAATCTATCTCAATGTAGTTTAAATGCCTTAGGAAAAAAATGAGCTTGATATGCTTAATAAAATACCTAAGGAGCCAATGGCAAATGAGCTAGTAAAATGCTCTCAAGGAGTTTATTAAGGGCATATGTATTGTTGGGTGTAATTGCAGGTCAAAGGCATTATTTATGTGGGAAATTCAGTGTTTAAGGTTTATGCAATTTAAGGGCCTAAGAGCCATGTTATTTAAGGGCCTAAGTGCCAAGCAATTTAAGCTTATGCACTATATTGTGATGTAGTGCTAAATGTGTGAAGTTTGTGTATAAAATGTGTTTGATGGATTTTAAGTGTTCTTGAATGAAATAAGGTAAAAACCTAAGTGTTTGGATGTGAGTATATACAAGAGAAGCTATGGCCAAATTTGGAAAATGTGTAAGAAGTTCTAAGTGTTTTAAGTAAGTTTTGGTGAACTAGGAAGTGTTAAAGGTGAACAAATGTTTTACTTGGGAAGAAAACATGTATTAAGGTGATTAAGAGTGATGCAAGGATTTAGGTATTATCTTGGAAGTTCTAGGAATTCAATGTGTGTTTTGAGAATGTATTTAAGTCTTGGAGAAGTTTGTTTAAGGTTTAGGAATGTTGGTGTACAAGGAAGAAGTGATGTTTAGGTAAGATGTGAAAAAGGAGATTTAGTTAGTAAGAAAAGAAGTTTGAGAGATGATGTTAAGGTGTAGAGGAAACACCTTGGTATAGTGGTCATTATTGGTGAAATACCACTTAGAAATCTTAAGGAGGAAACATTCCAAGTGCTAAGAATTTTGTAGGAAATTTGTGAATGATAAGATGGTTTTTGGTGTGTGATTTAAAGAGTTTAGTACATGGCTAAAGATGTGTTTGAAGTGCCCAAATGAGGTTAGGACATATTAGGATATATGAGGTGAAGTTTGGAGTTAAATGGGCAATGGAAAATAAAGGTCTGGGGCAGACCGACCTTGCGACCGAACTTGCCAAGGTCGGTCGAGCCCAGATTACCCTGCGAGAATTAGTTTCTGGAATGGACCGACCTTGGGGACCGGACTTGCAAGGTCGGTCGGGCTTGTATTTTGTGTACGGATTAAGTTTCTGGAATCGACCGAACATGGGACCGGACTTGGCAAGTTCGGTCGGGCTAAATTTTCAAAGGGAAGAAACTCTCGGGAATGGACCGAACATGCGACCGAACTTACAAGGTCGGTCGGAGTAGAAATTTTGACGGTAAAGTGTTCTGGAATGGACCGACCTTGTGCAAGGTCGGTCGGTAAGGTCGGTCGGACCAAAAATGTTGTTTATGGTTATAAAATGGTATGTAATGATGGGGATTGATTAGTAATGATGTTATAAGGTTGTTTAAGACATGTTAGGTGAGTTATAATGACAATTTAGTGGGGGAAAAGATGTATTAAAATGTAAAAGTAAAACAAGTTAAAAAGTGAAGTTATGTAACTAAGTTAACGGGGAAAAGTTATAAGCATTAGACATTAAATAATCATGCTACCCCGATGTTAATAAAAGTACATGTAATGTTATCAGTTGTTCGAGAATTGCTCAAGGAACATAAGTGGACGTGGTAAAGTGGACTCCGGTGACAGGTATGGTTTTCTTGCAACCTGTGTCCTACCGGATTACACCGGCTTGTATGCCAATGTGTTTTTCTGTATGTTTGCCACGTTATAAGATAAATCATGAAACGAGTTTACAGTTGTTATTGTTGTTGTATGTTTACGTGCTACACCGGTAACCTCGAATGCGCTTGAAGAGCTAGTTAACCACTATTAGGTAAACGTAAGAGAACGGTATCCGGTGATAACGTTTCCGACCTAAGGAACGTTCTAACCACGACTATGCGTGAGATAGTTATGTGATGTTTGTGTGTGATGTTTGTGTATGAATGTATGACTCCCTTCCCTTGTGTGTGTCTAACAAGACTTAACCCTATGTTGTGATTGTTTAATTAAGTTCAATGTTGAACTTCTAACAAGTGCTAACGGGGGAAGTGAGGAGTCCGGTCTGTTCCGGCCACGCGTGTGAGTATGGGGGTCGTTGTCATATCAGGTTCGATCCTCTCTGTATGTTATGGTTGTTTTCCAATTTGGTTCCCAACCTTCCCTTTAGCTTAACCAAGGCTATTACTGACTCACGTCGGGCCACAGGGGCATACTATGTTATGTTTGTTTGGTGTGCTTGGATCACTATATCCGAGACACCTTGTGTTAAGTTATCCGTTCATTTAACGAGACGGTAACGAGTTATGTAATGAGCTTATCATGAGACTGGCAACATTCTCTAGGCTACAAGTGAACTGACTATGTTTGGGCCGGTTCATAAAGGGAACCGTACCCGTTATGTTATGTGTTGTCGTTATGATGCAATATCTATTGCTATGTTATTATGTACACGTTGAAACGTGGAAAGTGTTGTTATGTGATGATTGTCATATGTTGTAAAATGTGGAGTATGTGGATCATGGATATGAATCCCAGTTTGTGATAAGAGGCGTTTAAGGGTAACCCGATTAATGGGTAGTTGTCGTCTATTAAGGAAGTAGCTCCATTAGAGGAGAAACACTCTAGGGGTAATGAATACCATGAGTGACTTATCAAGTAAGGATGTACTATCCGTTTGTTTAGCCCATAGAGGCGAGATATTTTGTGTTGTGTGTTTACAGTTGCATGCATGATCTAAATATAATCAACCGCATGCTAAGACGACAATTAGTTGTGCGTGGCCCGGTAGCATGTGGGCTGCGGGATTACCATACCGGCAAAGGTGCTGAGCCCCTTGGGGGCCACCCTTTCTCTTCTTTTCTTATTTAAGGTACGAAGAGCTGGAAGCCGTTCGAGAGTAGGACGGGGGTCGTTATACATGGGTAATCATTTAAGTGTATATATACAGTAGGTGTAGTAAGACCGAAATTGTTATCGACATCAGTTTATAAATACTCGGTACAGTAGGAAGGTATGTGTATGTTGTGTTGATAATGAGAAGGGATAATAATGTGTAGTCGCTCGGGAATCTAGTCCATCAGACTGGTACATTGTGTATGTAATAGCCTTGTTAGCCACGTGGGTGGTTAACGGCGTGTAACACCAACGAGTTAAGTTATTTGATGAGGTGTGTATTCCGCTGCAGATTGTTGTTATGTGGTTGTTGTTGGATGGGGTGTTACAAAAAGTGGTATCAGAGCGAAGTATCGCTCTGATGACTGAATTACCGAGCTTAGGAAGTACCGAGTTAGGATTTTAGTACTTTGGGTTAAGGGTTGAGTGATAGCGTGAGAGATACGCTAGTTAGGTATTACCAGTGTGTACTGGAAACCTACAATATCCAACCCGCCCTCCACAATCCCTGTTATATAACTTGGGAAAAAACTCCAGAGATATGAAAGTCCTCTCTTACTCGGGAATACCCGATCTGGCTGTTATTAAGTACCTCTAGAGGTACGGTGAACCTGTCATACGGTAGATCCCGAAAACTGGGAATCCCGGAGACGGTTCCCAACTAAACAGTGTTAACCGCATTTCATAGCGAAGAGTGAAGAATTAGTGTATAGAAGAATAGAATTTCCGGCAACCTGGGTCGACATGCTGAGCAGTCGAGAACAACCAGCTTGCAACGCACTAACCGTGCAACAGGCAAGAAGTGGATTGATGAAACCCGAGACAAGTGTCTACGGAACCACTGTTGATAAATAATACACCAACGGTATACCAACCGACAAAGGAACTACAACGTAGTGCCCAAACAAGAGACAAGTCTCAGTAACCACGACAAATACGTGGAACGGGCTACGGAGAGGAAACAATACAAAAGAAAAGGGGGTCTCCCAGAGTGGGAAACACCCTAGTTGATGATTATCAAGTGAAGACAGTGAAAAGTCACCTAGAGGAGTTATTATCAAGACAGTAAGATCAGTGAGGGCCAACGAGGCCACTGATGACAGAGCGGGTAAAAACAATACCGCAACCATTATGTGTGCTTAACCGATAGCCAGTTAACATGGCGCACTTGCTATAGCAAGTGCTGCTATAACAGGGCTGTTCGGGAAATTTATAACCACTACAAAGTACTTGGTAAAGTACCATAAAGTTAAATGTGATCGTCATAACAGGGGAAGGGCCTGTTAGCCTAACCTCTGTAATGGTAAGTACACCAGTCAGCAAGAAGCTAGACGTGGTTAAGGTAAGAAGATGTTGTGAAACCATGAAAATTTTCTTCCAAACACAGATTTATTTCAAACTCTTTCTTTCAAAACCAGATTTTCTTTCGAACCAACACTTCCTTCTAACCTTTTTTCTAAACCAAACCAGTAAAACCAAGGACAGTTGACAAGGATACAACAGTGGATAAACTTTCCCTCGACTAAGTTCGGGAAGCATAGAATGAATATTGTCAAGGGACAATATCAGGGAGTTGACAACAGAATACTTCACCTAGGCGTGTGACGGACACTACGAGTGTACCAACTGAATTATGGGACGACCACACTCCGATAGGAGCTTGTGGGCCTGACGGACCTACTTATGGGTTAGTTGGGTAAGTAGCAATGTATCAGTAGGGTACCCCACATATGTATACGAGTAGAGTCCGGAACACGGGAAGTAGTCGACTCCGTACTACGGTCAGTGGTATAAGTCAAACGAGAGCTAAGGACTACCATGAATGGTTGAAGTTAAGAAGCTCAGTTAAGATAACTAGACTAAAGGAATTAGTGAATTCATTTCAAGGATATGTTTAAGAGTCAGGAGGTGCGAAGTGCACTAACTGTTATGTAAAGACATCGTATACGTCTTAAGGATCCTCAGGGATAAACATGTTAGCTGGAACGGTGACCCAGCCTGTACATGGCAAGCAGATGCCTAATGTGGACACATTAATGTGCAATGAACGGGATGAAACTCCCAGAATGAGTACCTACACTATCAGGAAATGTTGATCTTCACAGAAGAAGATAATAACCAGTTAAGAACGCAAACGGCGTGGCTAATGGAATGTACCAATAAGTGTGAACTAGATGTAAAGGCATAACTTAGCAACACCCAGCAGCGATCCTTGAAGGGTGTTTGCATCAACGATAACTGAACAAGATAACGTGATAGAAACACGAGGGTTGAAACTAACACCCAGTTTAGACATAAGTTGTCAGGAGACAGACTGGCAATCCTAAGGGGCATCCCGTAAAAGAAAACGTGATGCAACGACCTTGTCATGGAGCCCAATATAATATCCAAATCATGAAATGTTGCACAGAGAAATAAATGAATGTGGACAGCTTACAACGAGCGCAGCTCAAGACAATAAGGCTTCTAAGCCACGAGCAAGGTATGTTATGTAAGTTTGATCGATTACAGGACTTTATGTTATACAAGTAAATAGAGTGGTAAGCGAACCACTGCATTAAGAGTGGGGATACCTCTCGATATTGTGAGACCGCAGGAGCGGTAGTTATGTGAATCAAGTTCAAGAAATATGTTAAGGATGGATAATATTATTATTATTTGAGAGAACAGTTAGTTTAGTAGCTTGTGGAACACCGAGCTGAATAATGCCGGCTTATGACTCGAATGATCAATGCTCAAAGAGCATTCGGTAGTCATCCAAATGAAGGATGAACCATAGTGTGAATAATGTAAGTATATGTGTGGAAGATAATGTGACAGTAAATACCATGTAAGTAAGTGTTATACAATAACTAAGAGCACGGTGCGCAGCAAGCGACCATTGAGTGAGCACTGTCGAATAATGATATGGAAGATGAGACCAGTTATGAGTTAAACTCAGTAGAGATGCAAGGCAAGCGATGGTAAACAGACTGGGCAATAAGCCAGTGGTAAGTACTATGTGATGAGGAACTCAGTGTGAATTCCATGGTGAATCGCATAAGGGATTTACTGTCAAGAGTTTACGCCTCTGCACTCTGTATGACTGAGTGTTTTGGTATTGCACTTGCGCAGTAATGATCGAGTGGGATAGCTAGGAATTGGAAACACGTTAATTGTAGAGGAATAATGTTATAATGGCCGATGCATAGGAAATGCAAGGCCGCACCAATAAAAGAGTACTTGTACCAAACCAAATGTGGAGACATGATTAACAGTAAGTGACCACAGTAGCACTAACTGCCAAATGTCGGTATGGAAGATACCCCAAATCTTGTAAATAATTGAGAAAGCACTACACACTAAGTAGTAGCTCAATCTCAACCAAAAGTAAGTCGGAAGGGAACAAGACAATCATTGTGAAATACGTAGCTGTATATACAGTAAATTACTATGGAAGTGGATAGAAAGTTTATAACTCTCCGAATTCGCGCACGGTCAGAAATACCACGCATCGGTTGAGAAACCATTATTACCAAGATAAAGGTGACAATTGGTGATGTACAATACAGTAAGAATAACAAATGGGACAATTAAGCTCTACAGTTATTAAAGTTTCACAGCAGAAACTAGTGAGCCAGTGATTCAAGTGTTGAATGTACATGGTGAGCATGAGTGAATGGCTAATTATTAACGCCTAGAAGCCTAACAGGCCAGAACCGAAACCAGTTAAGAGTTAAAGCAAACTCCAATGAGAATTCTTGGTTTAGGAACTAAACCGCCAATATGGTTAAGATCCTCTAATCAGAATCCATTGTGTAATAGACCGCGTGGAAGTTAAAACACTTCACGACGGCAGAACATTTTAAGCCAATGTTTAGTGATTGATTACGTGGGCGTAATCCCCTTTAAGGGGGGTAGAGCGCAAAACCACTTAGTGTGTATTACCGTACAAGTGTACGTGACATATGTCGTGCATAGCATAAATAATTTGTTTTGATGATTGGTGTGTGTGTTATGTAAACATACGCATTCATTCATGGTTTAATTGTGGTAATTGCGCACAGAAGATGCGAATACCATTGTGATAAGTGTGTTTATTTGTTAACAGTGGTGTGTGATAATACAAGTGTGGGGAGTAGGGAAACTCCCAGGGAACAAAACCCCGACGGTGTGTAAATGTGGAACTGTGTGTTGTATTTTGATAAAATATATGTGTATATATATATTATATAGTGATTCATGAAAGGTTATGATACCGATATAAAACCTAATGAGAATAAGATTCCATAGGCAACATGATTAAAGTGAATGGAGATAAATGATAGACAGAGTTCTATCCCTTGGAGATGTATGATCATGATTAGAATGATTAAAAAGATAGAAAAATTGGAAATGAGTGTTTTATTTGATGCTTGAAAATGAAGTGGGAAGTGGAACTTGATTTGCATGCGATCAAGGGAAGCCGAACACAAATTGGAGTGGAAGGATAGTTCAACACTGATGCTGATCACATCAGGGTTGGATGATTCTTGAAGCTCCCTATAAGTGGTCACAAATAACCACGCTAAGAAAAGAAGCAAAGAGCTTAAGTTGGACTTGGAGTTGTGTGTGTTTTCAAAACGATTTTGAATTGGTATTTATAAAACGTCGATAGATACTTTACATAATTAAAGTTCTCTTACTTAACCTCACAAGGAAAAATTTCAAATTTAAGTGATTGTTTTGATCTCCCAAAGGCACAGGGACGGAAGGTGTCCATCGAGACCGGGTTCTGCGGGATCACAGTGTATGTCAAAGATATTTTTGATTGCTATACATGCTATGACATGTTGTGTGGTATGTGTAATAAATATTATTTTGACCTTGAGTTCCTAAAGTGTATGCTATTAAGACCTATGAGTCTAAATGTGTTGTATTACATAGACCTATGTGTCTAAAGGCTGTTATGTTATCAAGACCTGTGTGTCTAAATGTTGTTATGTTACCCAAGACCAGAGAGTCTAAGGGTTGTTATGTGTGTGTAAATGTTGTTAAGATACCCGGACCATTGAGTCCGAGGTTATCATGTGAATATGTTATGTTATGTATGGATGTGAATGGGTTACCCGGACCATTAAGTCCGAGGGTGTGATGAAAATATGTTTGGTTATGGAAGTTTATTTCCAAGTAATTCCTGTGTTCAAATCTAATGATGTGTGGAAGGTGTGAACTTCGAGGACGAAGTTCTTTTAAGGGGGGTAGATTGAAATACCCCAAACCTTGATATGTGGTCTAAATATTAAACTATGGTATGTAAAGGCTAAAAAGTGCCTTAGAAACATCAGTGAACAATTTAAACCATAGTAAAATGCAATAAAGCACTAAGACACAGCTTGAGCAAAAACATGCTCTAAGCTAGGAGTGAACTTGGTTAGGACCCAAAGAGCCTACCAAGACTTAATAATATTCAATTATGATTTAACAAGGCAAATTAAGTCCTTAGGAAACTTTGGTAGACAGTTAAACCAAACAAAACGCAAGAATATACCTTAAAGTCAATATGAGCAAAAATGTGCTCTAAGCTTGGGATAAATTTGTATAAGACCTAATGGTCATACCTATACCTTATAAATATGTTAATAAACATATTAAACCAATTACCAATGAAAACCAAGCTTGAAAACAAGTTAAAACACAAAAAGTGCTTTAAGGAGTCTTAAAGCACGTTTTTGAAAAATTGTCTTGTAAATGAGTTTTGAATGGCTAAATGTCCATCATTACTCTTTAATTAACATGTGTACTATATAGTATCACATTTGGAAGTCTATATCAATGAGAAATCAAAAATTTCACTTCTATGTGCCTTGTTTTTATGAATAGTAGCTTTTATAAGCTAGTTTGTAACATATGATGTTATAAGTAATTAAATTGGTCAACAAAGACTATTATACCCTTCTAATTATATGGGGGCCAGTTTTTCAAGGTGTGAGTCACCAACATGTAAAAGAAATCAAATGAGGAAAGTAAAGCTTATAAAGTAAAGTACTATTTTACTTTATACATAAATATCTTAACAAGTGAACTCTCTCTCACCTCATTCTCTTCTTTCCTTTCATTTCACACGGTTTCTTCATCTTCTCCCAAGCTCCATTTACGATTTGCTATAGCAACCTCTCTTCTCCATCTTCAATCCTTTGCCAAATCCAACTCCATGCTCCAAATCAAATTCTAAGACCATATTTGTCTTAGTTAGACCAAGCTCTACACTTCTATCTTTTCAAATCTTCAAGAACTCAATTTTGGTGCCATGGAGATTCACCATTGAAGGAGCTTGAGCTCACCTTTTCACATATTATTGTTCTCCTTTGCTTCAAGGTAAGGAAACTCAAAGAAAATCCATGTTTCCTCCATGTTTATATGATGTCCGAAAATTCACCTCACAATGGTGTTTTCACCTTGCTTGTTTTAGCTTCATCTGAATCTTCCAAGGGCTAGGAGGAGTCCTCTCTTGATACTTATTCAAGTTCTCTTCCAATTCCAAGGTAAAACAATTACCTTAATGTGTTAAGACAATATATGTGCCTAGGGTTTACAATGAGATGAAGCATAATGCTTGAATGCTCATTCTATTATTTATACATTGTTTAGAAGTTGACAAACAACCAAACACCCTACCGGTTTTACAAGGAAACAAGAAAGAAGTTTGTGAGGAAAAAGAGGTAAACAATCTATCTCAATGTAGTTTAAATGCCTTAGGAAAAAAATGAGCTTGATATGCTTAATAAAATACCTAAGGAGCCAATGGCAAATGATCTAGTAAAATGCTCTCAAGGAGTTTATTAAGGGCATATGTATTGTTGGGTGTAATTGCAGGTCAAAGGCATTATTTATGTGGGAAATTCAGTGTTTAAGGTTTATGCAATTTAAGGGCCTAAGAGCCATGTTATTTAAGGGCCTAAGTGCCAAGCAATTTAAGCTTATGCACTATATTGTGATGTAGTGCTAAATGTGTGAAGTTTGTGTATAAAATGTGTTTGATGGATTTTAAGTGTTCTTGAATGAAATAAGGTAAAAACCTAAGTGTTTGGATGTGAGTATATACAAGAGAAGCTATGGCCAAATTTGGAAAATGTGTAAGAAGTTCTAAGTGTTTTAAGTAAGTTTTGGTGAACTAGGAAGTGTTAAAGGTGAACAAATGTTTTACTTGGGAAGAAAACATGTATTAAGGTGATTAAGAGTGATGCAAGGATTTAGGTATTATCTTGGAAGTTCTAGGAATTCAATGTGTGTTTTGAGAATGTATTTAAGTCTTGGAGAAGTTTGTTTAAGGTTTAGGAATGTTGGTGTACAAGGAAGAAGTGATGTTTAGGTAAGATGTGAAAAAGGAGATTTAGTTAGTAAGAAAGAAGTTTGAGAGATGATGTTAAGGTGTAGAGGAAACACCTTGGTATAGTGGTCATTATTGGTGAAATACCACTTAGAAATCTTAAGGAGGAAACATTCCAAGTGCTAAGAATTTTGTAGGAAATTTGTGAATGATAAGATGGTTTTTGGTGTGTGATTTAAAGAGTTTAGTACATGGACTAAAGATGTTTTGAAGTGCCCAAATGAGGTTAGGACATATTAGGATATATGAGGTGAAGTTTGGAGTTAAATGGGCAATGGAAAATAAAGGTCTGGGGCAGACCGACCTTGCGACCGAACTTGCCAAGGTCGGTCGAGCCCAGATTACCCTGCGAGAATTAGTTTCTGGAATGGACCGACCTTGGGGACCGACTTGCAAGGTCGGTCGGGCTTGTATTTTGTGTACGGATTAAGTTTCTGGAATCGACCGAACATGGGACCAGACTTGGCAAGTTCGGTCGGGCTTAATTTTCAAAGGGAAGAAACTCTCGGGAATGGACCGAACATGCGACCGAACTTACAAGGTCGGTCGGAGTAGAAATTTTGACGGTAAAGTGTTCTGGAATGGACCGACCTTGTGCAAGGTCGGTCGGTAAGGTTGGTCGGACCAAAAATGTTGTTTATGGTTATAAAATGATATGTAATGATGGGGATTGATTAGTAATGATGTTATAGGGTTGTTTAAGACATGTTAGGTGAGTTATAATGACAATTTAGTGGGGGAAAAGATGTATTAAAATGTAAAAGTAAAACAAGTTAAAAAGTGAAGTTATGTAACTAAGTTAACGGGGAAAAGTTATAATCATTAGACATTAAATAATCATGCTACCCCGATGTTAATAAAGTACATGAAATGTTATCAGTTGTTCGAGAATTGCTCGAGGAACATAAGTGGACGTGGTAAAGTGGACTCCGGTGACAGGTATGGTTTTCTTGCAACCTGTGTCCTACCGGATTACACCGGCTTGTATGCCAATGTGTTTTTCTGTATGTTTGCCACGTTATAAGATAAATCATGAAACGAGTTTACAGTCGTTATTGTTGTTGTATGTTTACGTGCCGACACCGGTAACCTCGAATGCGCTTGAAGAGCTAGTTAACCACTATTAGGTAAACGTAAGAGAACGGTATCCGGTGATAACGTTTCCGACCTAAGGAACGTTCTAACCACGACTATGCGTGAGATAGTTATGTGATGTTTGTGTGTGATGTTTGTGTATGAATGTATGACTCTCCCTTCCCTTGTGTGTGTCTAACAAGACTTAACCCTATGTTGTGATTGTTTAATTAAGTTCAATGTTGAACTTCTAACAAGTGCTAACGGGGGAAGTGAGGAGTCCGGTCTGTTCGGCCACGTGAGTATGGGGGTCGTTGTCATATCAGGTTCGATCCTCTCTGTATGTTATGGTTGTTTTCCAATTTGGTTCCCAACCTTCCCTTTAGCTTAACCAAGGCTATTACTGACTCACGTCGGGCCACAGGGGCATATTATGTTATGTTTGTTTGGTGTGCTTGGATCACTATATCCGAGACACCTTGTGTTAAGTTATCCGTTCATTTAACGAGACGGTAACGAGTTATGTAATGAGCTTATCATGAGACTGGCAACATTCTCTAGGCTACAAGTGAACTGACTATGTTTGGGCCGGTTCATAAAGGGAACCGTACCCGTTATGTTATGTATTGTCGTTATGATGCAATATCTATTGCTATGTTATTATGTACACGTTGAAACGTGGAAAGTGTTGTTATGTGATGATTGTCATATGTTGTAAAATGTGGAGTATGTGGATCATGGATATGAATCCCAGTTTGTGATAAGAGGCGTTTAAGGGTAACCCGATTAATGGGTAGTTGTCGTCTATTAAGGAAGTAGCTCCATTAGAGGAGAAACACTCTAGGGGTAATGAATACCATGAGTGACTTATCAAGTAAGGATGTACTATCCGTTTGTTTAGCCCATAGAGGCGAGATGTTTTGTGTTGTGTGTTTACAGTTGCATGCATGATCTAAATATAATCAACCGCATGCTAAGACGACAATTAGTTGTGCGTGGCCCGGTAGCATGTGGGCTGCGGGATTACCATACCGGCAAAGGTGCTGAGCCCCTTGGGGGCCACCCTTTCTCTTCTTTTCTTATTTCAGGTACGAAGAGCTGGAAGCCGTTCGAGAGTAGGACGGGGTAGTCGTTATACATGGGTAATCATTTAAGTGTATATATACAGTAGGTGTAGTAAGACCGAAATTGTTATCGGCATCAGTTTATAAATACTCGGTACAGTAGGAAGGTATGTGTATGTTGTGTTGATAATGGGAAGGGATAATAATGTGTAGTCGCTCGGGAATCTAGTCCATCAGACCAGTACAATGTGTATGTAATAGCCTTGTTAGCCACGTGGGTGGTTAACGGCGTGTAACACCAACGAGTTAAGTTCTTTGATGAGGTGTGTATTCCGTTGTAGATTGTTGTTATGTGGTTGTTGTTGGATGGGGTGTTACAATTTGGGAATGAATGGAGGATAGAAAACCGAATGGAGTACAACATGTATTGAATTTCTTAAGTAGGTATTTGGAGATAATTGAGGATGATTGATGGACCGAGTTCCATCATTTGGAGATGGTCTGCTTTGTTTTTATGACTAGAATGATTGAAAGATAGAAAATGGTAAATGATTGAATTACATGATTGTTTGAAACGGAAGTGTGAAGTCGAACTTGATTTACTAGTGATCAAGGGAGATGGAACACAAATTGGGGCGGAGAGATGGTTCATCACCGATGCTGATCACATCGGGGTTGAATGATTTTTGAGGCTCCCTGTAAGTGGTCATAAGTAATCCTGCTAGGATAAATGTAGTGAGCATGGTTTGGGTTTAGTGTGGATTGTACTGTTTTGTATGCTTGTGTTGTACTGGCATGTACACACGGTTTAATTGCACTAGGATAATTATTCGGTGTTGCACCGGTATGTGCATGGTTGACAATTGTTTTGCGTTGCACTGGTATGTGCACAGGGTAAATTGTTTTGTGACGTACTGATATGTACGCATGTTTGTATGATACTAGGATGTATGCTTTGTGGTGTGGGTAGGTACCCACGGTTGTAAATTGCTTGTTAACTGATTTGGTGTGTACCAGTATGTACACACTGGCTGGACTGACCTTGAGCCTGTAGGGTTATAGAAATAATGACCTCGTCACACGAGATGTCTAAATGACTAACGATATTAGACTCACCAACTTTGTGGGCAAAGTTCTTTAAGGGGGGTAGATTGAAATACCACGAAATTAATTAGGGTGATTAAATTACTCTAATATGATATTAAGGGCCTATTAGTGCCTAATGAATTTGGTAAAAAGAATAAATCCAAAAGAAACAATAAAACGCTTAAAAAGCGAAAGACGCTAAATTGAGTGTTAAGTGACCCTAGGAGAAATACAACCCTGAAGAGGGTATTAAATGAATTTAAAAGGCTTAATAATGCCTAAATAATATATGGGAACAATTCTCGAAGAAAACGGGTTCAAATAATGTAATAAAACGCTAATAAAGCTTTAGCGCATGTTTTTCGAGAAAACCCGAAAACGTGAGTTTCAGTGGTCAAACGAACCCGTAAAAATTATAGTTCATTAAATAACTATAAATAATCATTAATGGGAGCTTAATGGCCATTAAAATTAAAGAAACGAGAAAATTCCGGAAAACGGGCCCGGTTAGTGAATAGTGCAAAACCAGGTAAATAAACGAAAGTTTTCTGTAAAAAGACGAAAAACGCTCCAGCTTGTATAATATGTGGGACCGGTTTTTAATAAGTAAGCAGCCCCACTCACACATACAAACATAAAGTTAGGAAGAAAAGAAAAAGAAAGAAAGAAAAGTAGAAAAGGTGGCATCCTCTCTCTCCTCCCTCATTTCTCTCTTCTCTCTCCCATTTCTTTTTCTCTCACCGTCTTCCTCCTCCCTTCTCTGCTGGGGGATTTTTGAAGCTCTCCACAAGCTTCTGGCAGCCTCTCTTCATCCTCTTGCTCACGCCACAAAAATGCTCCAAATAAAAACAAAACACTATTTGTGTTCCTCTCATCTCTATCATTCTCTACTATCTCTCTTTTCAAAACAGAAAATAAGAAGTTGACCTCCATGGGTTTTTTCCCTTTGAAGAGAAAAGCACATCATCTTGTAGCTTGGGGTCTCCTCTTTCTTCTAAGGTAAAAATTTCATTTAAAAACTCATTCCTGTTCTCCCTCCTTTGGTGACCGATTTTACCCTGTGTAATTCTTTGTTTTTTCATGATTTTTAGCTTCATTTCAACCCTCCCAAGGTGGTAGTAACCCTTCTTGATTCAAGGGTGAGAACCCCTCTCAAAAATCTCCAAGGTAAACCCTAACTTTGTGTTTTAAACCCTTTAATAGATTACAATTTCCTAAGGGTTTAGATGATTAATTGAGTATATTTTTGTGTTCCTTGAATGTTGGGATGGAGTTTGGAAACTCCATCCCCACTTGACCGAATTGAGAAGAGGAGGAGCAAGGAGAGTTCAGGAGAAACTTGTAAATTAAGGTAATAAATCTACCTTAAACTTTGTTTTAAATTGTTTAAGAACTTGGGATGGGTTAAATTGAATAATGAACCCAAAATGTGAAAATGATGTGTTTAGTTGATGTTGAGAGTTTTTGTGGATTGTTGGTTTGAATTGAGGGCCTTGGAGCAAATGATTTGAGTTTGTGGTTATATTGTGGTTTATTAGGTTTTCAGAGTTATATTGTGTTTGATGAATTTGAGGATATATATATATATATATATTATGTGCTGGTAGGAACCTTGTAAGGGTGTGACTAGATTAGGAATGGATATTGATGAGAATGGTGAATTTGGACATCCGGGTTTTGGGAGGTTATGGCCGAATTTTCGGTAGAAAACCAAGTGTTAAGGATGACTTAGTGCCTAGGTGTTTTAAGGTTGAATGACAGCCCTTCAAATGACATTTGGAGAACTAGAAGAAGGGAGGTAAAAAAAATCTGTAGCAAATAAGTATTGAATGCTTCCTTAATTGGAGAATGTAAACATCCTCTTCTTTTTGTGAGGCTCCTGGAGGCAAGGTTGAAATTGCAGATCAATTGGTGGTGGCGTTTTCTCCTCAGATTCGAGAATAATAGATATCCTCTTCCCGGTTGGTGAGGCTCAATCTTGCAAACCAGCTCGTAGACAACTGCGGTAGTTGCATCAATTTCTTCATTCTCTATGAAATCGTCCACTACTGGTACTTCTACCGGCTCGGGTTAGGCTCAGGCAAGACATTATGCTCTATGGGTGGAGGACTTTCCCACCAGTAAAGTTCTCGATCAGATTGTGGTGGTGGTTGGTATCCAATCATTCTTTGAAAAGCAAGTACTGCTTCCCGCTTGCGTTGCAAAGCTTGTTCCACCATCAATCTCGTTTCCGCATTGTACTTGCTCTCCATTTCAGTAACTAGTCTATCAAAAACAAAAATAAAAATACAAGTAAAATATAACTAAAAATAGACAAGTAACACAAAAACAAATTAAGTAAATAGAATAACAAGGAAGAACAAAGATACACGGAAGAAATTGCTAAAATAAATAACAAATTAAAAAACTAAAAGATTAAACTAACTATCTAGTATAACGTAATTAAAACTAACCTAGCAATGAAAAGAAAAGAAAACGGAAACTTAAAACCTACGTGCTTAAAGAAAAAAAACAAAATAAAAGAAGAAATCACAACTAACTGCACATGAAACAAAATTCAAAAACGACAAAAATAAAATAAGTTTATATCCTAACCTTAATGAGAAACGTAACGACTTAAGTAACATGAAAATAAAAACGAAAAAAATAAAATAAAATCAAAAATAAAAAGAGATATATCAAAACGTAACAGATGCAATCGAATAAAGATAATATGAAAGTAAAAGAAGAAAAAGAATCAATAAAATCTCAATCAGATAAATAAAAATGTCATTAACCGTGCCAGAGGTCCCGGGCACGCGCAAAAACTTGTTAGCAGAAATATGTTACTATCTCTACCTAGGCAGTGTACCTATCATTTTGCGGAATAGTGAATTGAGTGGGGGTTGTCGATCTCAGGGACCTCGTTCAATTAATTGACAATTTATTTACTAACTGAGAAAACTAAACTAAGAAACAGGAAACGTCACTTTTTCAGGTTTTACGTAATTTAATAAAAAGAAAGACTCAATAAACACTATAAAATAACAACATAATAAAACGGTAAAAATAACTAAATAAAGAAATAAAGATTGAAACTCTAAAATCTAAAAACACCCCGGATTGTTCTGCAAACCTTCACTTTATATCTATAAACTCTTCCCTAATTTTGCAATAAACTCGTTAGGCAGAAATAACAAGCCGCAAACCATGCCCAACTCAATATAACCAATCGCATTATTAACAATTTCTATTGGAGACAGATTAACCTATAGACAAACCATGCTTCTAGTCGTTAATCCGGTTTAACTTTCTATGTCTTGTTAACTAATCTCAGCGCCGCATTTTGATTAGAAAACTACAATATTGCTTTAATAATTAGCTAGAAATTAAAGCGCATGAAGAACAGGAATTAAACTACTACAATTATAATCAGAGAAAAGATTACAAAATAACATAAAGATTCGGTTGCTACCCCAACCTGGGGAGCTAAACTAACTACTCAAACATAATTATAAAAATAACAAAAACAACAAAGGAATAACACATTGACAAATTAGATAAAAAGGGAAGAAGAAACTCTGTTAAAAGATCCCCGCTCCACTTTCTGTCGTCATATGTATCTATCTGCATTAATCCTCTATAAAAAATGTGAAGTGTTAACAATGGTGGACATGTGTGGACGTGGAAGAGTGGAGATGGAGGCTGGAGACATAAGCCTCTGTGGAGGCGCGGCGTGACTTTTTGAGGTTGAAACCCTGGTTCTCATTTTATACTACAACGTATTTGCTTTTGATAAAATAGTAATTTTATCTAATTAAAGCTCTCGTGAGTGAATAAGTCCAGCAGCCCATTTGTTGAATAGCAACGTGATAAGTCATGTGCAGCACTTGACTATGATAAGAAATTATATCTTTTGAAAAAGGATGACATGTGCTGCTAATATCTCCTCCTTAATCAGCCTAATCACCGCTTTTACGCATTGTGAATGATGATATTTAACGAATAACGGTAATGATGATTCCTTGATGAATTATGGAGTGGTCCGTTCTTGTACGTGAATGGTAATTAAATGCATGACTAATGAGCAGCAATCGTGAGTGGTATCATATATATTCGTTCCTGCATTTAACACATAAAACATATCAGTTCACATCAAAACATAAATCTATGGAAAAGTATATAATAAGTGAGAAATATGACATGAATTATTATAAAAATAGGAATTATAACACTAAAAGTATATATATTTCACACTTATCATAGTGCGACTCATAGTTGAGTCTTAATTGATTCGTGACTCGAAGAACGAGTCGTGTTGTGGATGATGATAACGAGGTAACACACGAAAACATCGATTAACGGACAACGATAAATCAAACTTATAAACTTACTCGAAAATGAGAACAAGCGACACATAAGGCTAGAGAACATCCTTAAAATCAATAGTCGACCTCCTATGCAAGGATGAGACCCAAAGTTAGAAAGGAACATAAATCCTATGTAATGGAAGTGTAGGGGCGACCCGTAAATCGGCAGATACAATGGGATAGGAAAATCTCCTAAGTTGTATGATAGCATCGAGGGAGATGCGACTGACTGATAATTATATATGTATTTATATATATGAGTACCTATTGTTACTAACCCGAGAGCTGGGTTAGGGGGATTGTGAGTCATGCGTGCAAGGAAGAGGAAGCACAGAGCGTATGTTTCCGAATCCATGGTCGAACTCCCTTGTTCCGACCGGGGCCGTGTGCCACATAGTGGTGCCCGACTAGAGTAAGACCGACAAAGCTACCCATCTAAAGAGGTAAGCTGGGTATTATGGGATAGAAGAGGGAACATGAGAGAATGTTTTTAATTCCGTATTGAGATCGTAAAAGCCCGGTGGTGAGACCTATATATGTCTCTACCCGGAGGCCCATGAGGCTTAACCTAAAATCATTTAAGAGTAGAATAATTAAGAAACTAGATCGGGACCCGAGTGTCCAACGATCTAGGAGTCAAGTAAACCACACGATTGAGAAAGAAAATTGGTAATTAACGAGAATGAACCTCACTTGAGATACGGTCTCTCAAGGCTGAAGAATAAGGTAGCCGAACTACCGAGCTGTTTGTGATATCTACGTGGATTGTATTCCTGGATTGAACGTGTGAAGTGTTGTGTGAATGTACATATATAATGTATTGTTGCGTTGCATGTTGTTTGAACTAAAATGAACCGCATGCTCTCGACCAATTAGTCGGCGTACCCTCGCTAGTACGCGGGTAATGCAGAAGTCATATTCAGCATAAGCTGAGCCCCTAGAGCAACGTTTTTAAGTGTGCAGGTACCCGAAGTGGACATGATCACGATAAGAGACCAACAGCTAAGCAGGGATAGCTGGGAGTGAAATATAGATAGTAGTGAATTGTATAGGGCTTGTAGTCGGTCACCGTCGAGAGTAGGACAGGGTTGTTATTGCTATGGGTAGTCATATAAGAATTGAATATATTGTATTATGGATTTGTAAGTCCGAAGGTCAATGATAACTTGGGAATTGTAGATATTCGGTATAGAACAGATTTGAGATTGTATTGTATATAATGGATTTGAAGTTGTATTTAGTTTGAGAATTGATTAAGTACAGGAAGTATCTTTTGTATAGTGTACTCGGTATAAGACCCATCAGACTGATATTGGATTTGTTGTTGTATTTGTGTTTGGATTGGCCTTGTTAGTCACGTGGGTGACTAACGGCATTGTATCACCCCCGGTTGTAGTTTGGAATTCCGCTGCTTGTGTATTGATAATGGAGACGGGTTGGAGTTAATGGTGTGATTACCGATAGGGGTGTTACAAAAAGTGGTATCAGAGCGAAGTATCGCTCTGATGGTCTGCTCGCTCTGATGGTCTGAATACCGAGTTTAGGAAAAATACCGAGTAAGGTATTAGAGACTTAGGGCTAAGGGTTGAGTGTTAGCGTGTGAGGTACGCTAGTTAGGAACTCCCAGTGTGATCTGGATACCTACATACCAATCCCGCCAGCCGCAAACCCCCGTTATAAGTTGGGGAAGGAGCGCCAGAGAGATGGAAAGACCTCTCATACTCGGGAAAACCCGATCTGGCAGATGTATAATAAACCCTGTAAGGAGAAAGACCTGTCATACGATAGATTCCAAGAATTGGAAATCACGAAGACGGTTCCCGTTTCAACAACAATAACCGTACTGAATGGCAGTAGATTGAAGATCCTAACCAAAGGATAACTAAATTTGCGGCACCATGGGGCGACGTGCTTCGTAGTCGCGAGAACCATGCACATCCAACAGAAGGGAAATATAGCTACACAATGAGCAGAAAAGTGGAAAGCAGAGTAACAAAAACCCGAATAACTAGTTCAGATAACTATGAGTAATCATTAAGCAGACATCAAAAGGACTTACGTACGACGTTGCTCCTAAGGATTAGTCAAACCTCGGTAACCACCGTAGAAGCGGGGAACTACGAAGCAAGGTACAGGGAGTACCACAAGGATCGGGAAAGCACTCGAATCAATGACAATCATGTCAAGAACATTGAGAAGCCACTCAGGGAGTTGATCACTAAGAAAAAAAAATGGACGGAAGATCCAATGAAACCACCAAGTATGGATGGGAAACATACCGTAATCAGTGCAAGTTAACCTGAAAACCGACGTACCCGCGCACTTGACAAGGCAATTGCAGCAACTACAAGGCAATTGGAAGACATTAAACGACTAACAGGTACTTACTAAAGTACCACCATGAAGACTGAAGTAATATATAATCACCAATCCTAAGACTTGGAAACAGCAACCTTGGAAAGGCCAAACGGCCTGACAATCATATTAACAAACATACTAGTCAGCGGGAAGTTGGACTTGGTCAAAACCTTAGACATGGCAGCGCCATGGAGATTTTCTTTTGATTTCTTTCAAACTCAAGATTCCTATTTCAAAACCCAGAATTTTCTTTCAAGACCACAACCTTTCTTTTTAAACCTCAATTTTTTTTTAAAAAACCAAACCAAAAGAATCACGGTGAGTATCATAGAATGATACAAGAGGAGTTGACAACAGAATACTTCACCTAGGCGTGTGACGAGCACTACGAGTGTACCCAACTACGGGATGTGGGACAACCGCACTCCGAAGGAGCTTGCGGGCCTGATTGACCCTTTTATGAGTTAGTCGGGTAAGTGGTAACATACCATGCGGTACCCCACGTATGTATACATGTAGTGTATGAAACACGGGAAGTAGTCAGCTCCGTTCTACGGACCATAAGGAAAATTCAAACGAAACAGTTGAACACCTCGAACGATCAAAGAACACAAACAAGCTTTCAAGCTACAAGAGTCAAGAATTCACTCCAGGAGAATGATTGAGAGATAAAAAGTGCGAGAAGCACTAGTAATTGATCAAAGACATTGGATATGTCTCAAGAGTATTGAAGTAAAAGCATATTAGCTGGAATGGAAACCCAGCCTGAGCATAATAAGGCAAGGCTTATCATGAACACACAAATGTTCAAAGAACAAGTGAAATACCCAGAGTGATCATCTAAGGTACCGGAGGATACCGATCGCCACCGAAGGAAATACCAAATCGGTTAAAACCTTAAGGGAAGCACACATAGTCTACCCCTAAGAACAGATATGTTATAACCCTAAGTGGGACAATTTGGAATCCAGAACCCGCAATGTGGAGTAATTAAACATTCTTATAAATGTTAGCCAAAGGTAATGGCATAACTGAACAACACCCAGGAGCGATCCTTGAAGGGTGTATAACATTGTCGTGATAAAGACACAAGAATTACAATGAACACTCGGTTAGAACACCAAAGGGATCCCACTTACCTGGGGATACCCTAAATTGTAAATGGTACCGATCAATACCAAGATACTTAAAGGCATCCAACGGACGGAAGCGTGATGCAATGATCCCTATCATGGAGCCCAGCGTTACCTCCAAACCAATTTACGGTTGTGGAGAAGCAATGCTTGTAAACAGCCTAAGATGAGCAGAGCTCTAGGCAACGAGGCTAGTATGCCGAGTAACTATTATATATGGAGAAGCAATGCTTGCAAAACCATTGTGAACTATATGGAGAGTTGTCAAGAATGACACCAATAAAGGATTTAATAACCAACAAGCAGGGATACCCCTCGTTAACATGAGACCGCAAGAGCGGTGAACACATAGATTCCAAGAAGGAATACCAACAGTAAATATCTGATAATACATCTCTTTCAGAACTACTAAGTAGTGAAGCTTGAGCATGCAGATATTGCCAAGCAAAGTGGAATTATGCTATCATAGCAACTATTGAAAACCGATGAGTAATCGGGTAAGAAGAAATACGTGAAGTATGAACCTGAAGTATAAAAAAAAATCAGTAACGCTCAAGGAGCTCAGAGATATAAAAGAAGGTTGTATGCTATAATCAGCCAAGTAAATGGCAAACCATTGTATAATGTAGAGAAACATGAGCAGAAGCTAACGAAATAGTGGATGCCATGGAAACCAAAGTTGTAAACAAATACGAACATGGTGTGCAGTAAGCGACCAATACATGTGAATAAATCATACAATGAGGAAGTTGATGAATAAAGATGGCAGACAGACCGAGAAACAAGGAAACAATATTCATTTCTATTACAATCTCACAAGAGATTTACTACTCAGGGGTTTACGCCTCTGCACTCTGTAGGACTGAGTGTTTTAGTATTACGCTTGTGCAGTAATGATCGAGTGGGATAGCTAGGAAGGGGGAAGATGACAATTGTGGTAAAAAGAAAAGAAAGGTACGAAGTCATAAGGATCGAAGCATAGAAAATGCAAGGTCATAATGTAGAAGCTACTGACAATAGAGGAAGCACTACAACTAAGTAGTGGCTCAACCTCAACCGACAATATGCCGGAGAACCAAGTGAATAATCACTCAAGTGCACAATAGTATGTACATGGATTCCAGAGAGCTGGACAGAAAACCTACAACTCATTGAGTTTGCGTACGGTAAAAGAATACCACGCCTGATTAATAAACCCTATTCCCAATAAAAATGGATAGAAGGATATTGTATAACATATTAAAAACAACAAAAAGGGCAAACAAACCCAAAGTTATCAGGGTCGCGCAGCAGAAGATAGTGGGCCCAAATTCTAAGGTTTATATACACCTAGTAAATGAATGGATAATTACCAATGCCTTGAAGCCTCTAAGGCTAGAACCGACTCCGGTTAAGAGTTAACAAACTCCGATGAGAATTCTTGGTGCAAGGACTAACCACGATATGGTTAAGACCCTTTGACCAGAATACATTGTATAATAGACCGCATGGAAGTGAACACTCCATGACGGCTGAACGCTGTAGACCTATGCCCAGTGTTGACACATGGTAGATTACGTGGGCGTAATCCCTTTTGTAAGGGGGGTAGACCGAAAACCGCAAAGTGTATGTTTTATGCAATAAGTGTGTAAACTACAATGCACATAGCACAAAAGAATTTGTTTTGATGATGGGTGTTAGCAGAAATATATGTTACTATACTTCTACCTAGGCAGTGTACCTATCGTTTTGTGGAATAGTGAATTGAGTGGGGATTGTCGATCTCAGGGACCTCGTTCAATTAATTGACAATTTATTTACTAACTGAGAAACTAAACTAAGAAAGCAGGAAACGTCACTTTTCAGGTTTTGCTTAATTTAATAAAAGGAATAACTCAACGAACTAAGATAAAATAATAAAACAATAAGATAAACTAAACAAATAAATAAATAAAAAACTCTAAATAAAAGCAAGCACCCCGGATTGTTCTGCAAACCTTCACTTTCTAATCTATTAATAAACTCTTCCCTAATTTTACAATAAACTCAGAAACTATAATTAATTCGTCAACGGCTAAGTCTAACGAATCCTAACCAGTTGCTAGAACTAGCAGCAGACTAATGCTCTAATCCGGACACAACTAATCGCATAAAGAACAATTTCTATTGAGACCGATTAACCTATAGGCGGGATCACGCTTCTAGTCGTTAATCAGGTTTAATTCCTATGTCTTGTTATCTATCTCAGCTCTCGCGTGTTGATTAGAAAACTACAATATAGCTTTAATAATTGATCAGAAATTAAAGCGCATGAAAAACTGGAATTAAACTATCTGCATTAATGATTAGTAAAGAGATTACAAAATAAATATAGAGATTCGGTTTACTACCCCAATCCGGGGAGCTACTCTAACTACTCAAACATAAACATAAAAATAGCAAATATAACAAAAGCGATATTAACGAAACAAGAGCAAGGTAGAGAAAACTCCATTTAGCAAGTTTGACTCCGGCTCCCCGCTCCGACTCCGTCTTCACGTCGGTGTAACAATGATGATAATGGTATGGTAGTGGTGTGGTGGTGTGTATGAAGTGGTCTGGTGTTCGATGGACTGTGATGGTGAAGATGATGGACGATGGTAGTGGTGATGATGCGGTGAAGAATTGGAGAGAGGCATAAGCCTCTGCCGGCGTGGGCGTGGGAGGATAGAGAAGACTGGCGCATAGCGCCGTGGCTGGATGTGTGTCCCCCGTCTCAGCCCTAATACTTCATATATAATTTACTTGATCAAATTCTATCTTATAAAATAAATATCTCGTCATTTATCTCAATCATATACCACGTCAAAAATGTGGTGTAGTATCGTCCATGTGTTAGTGACTATGATATATTGCTTTAATCATCACAATATACTCCCCTCTATGACGCGCCGACATTGTGGTTTGAATTGATCACGATGAAATCAATGACACCATTAGTGACGTGGTGAAAATCATAAATACTATGATAATGATATCATTATCCCCTCTTGCATTGTACGAGAACCATAGTGCATGCAACTTTGATATGCTGAAATCGATCGCGTGTGTATATATATAATTTTTCTGCATTCGACACACAAAATATATCAGTTCACATCAGAACATAAATATAAGAAAAAATAAATGATAAGTGAGAAATATGTCATAATTCATTGTAAATATAATATAAATATAGTCCTGAAAATAGATATATTTCACACTTATCAAACTTCCTCACACTTAGCTTTTGCTTGTCCTCAAGCAAATACAGAATATGACTACTCCTATGGGCGTAGTATTGAAACTCAGGATCAAACAACTGCCGATGGAAAACAAGCAAAATGACAATCAAAAGAAAAGTTATGCTACTAGCTGTAGGTTTTCGCAAACAGTGAAAAAGAGTAAAGTTAAAAAAGCATGGAGAAGTTTGATTATAGAAACTGAAACAGAATAGTTTGAGATCTTCCACCATTTTTTTCCTCTAACCTTTGGATGACAAGGGGTGTGAAGTAACACCTTATTACGTGATACCTTTCAACACCACATAGTCATGATCAGAATAAGCAAAAATGAATTACACATTTAACTTTCCAAAGTTCCTTTTCCTTAACATTCTATTCTGCCCTTTACATATTTAATTCATCCCTTCAGACTTTTCTCTTCACCCTTGTAGCGGCTTTGGGCCTTCTATCCCAGATCACAAGACCTTAGGTAGATGGGTGATGAAGCACCCCCAAGGACTTAATAACCGAATAAAGAGGCCTGTTTTGGTTCAGAAATAAATTTTAATTTAGATCAGCGGAGTACCTTGCCTTATCCTTTCATACCAAAACTTTCTTATCATTCCAAAATCCCAAACTAGACTAATTCAGTTTCATAATCAGCTAATCCACCAAATTTAAGTGAAAATAGATTCAGTTTGGATAAACTAAACATACAAACAGCCAAAAGCAGAAAGATTCTTGAGGTGGCCATCAGGCTTGTTTTCAAAACCTCAACAAAATTTTCACCTGAATATTCAATATTTATTGGCACTTAAAAGAAGCAATTCTTTCAAAATAAGAGGACAACCAAAAATAAATGTGGCATTAAGTACAATTATCAATATTTAGAAAGTACCTCTACTTCCTCACACTTAGAGGAGCAATGTCCTCATTGTTCACAAATTAAAACCAAGAAAAGGACTTTCTAAATATTGCAAACTCGTCAAGGATTTCATTCAGGACAATAATGACTGATATAAAAATAATCTTTAAGCATAAAAGTCATGATAGGCTGAACATAAACATTAAAAACAAGGAGAAACTGAAACTCCCCTGATATCGTAGATTGAGGAAGGTTCCCTTCCTCACACTTAAGCTTGAACAAGGGGGGGGGGGTAGCGTTCCTCACACTTGCGTTCCAGCAAGTGTCCAGCCTTGGGGGTACATCAACCACCATAAAAATTTCATCTGCACACACTCACAACTACCACAAAACGCTGAAAGCGTTGCATTGAAAGCACAGACACCATTGTCACTTCTAAAAAAAGAAAAACAAAAATAAACAAGAAACAAAATAAAAACAAAACATAAATTAACCACTGGGTTGCCTCCCAGTAAGCTGCCCATCTTATAGTCTTTGGCTAGACTCCCGCTTTGTTATCCTAGATCAAAATAAAAGTAGACAACAACTTTGCCAGGAAAACGAAGTAGGCAGTAATTAAAAGCAAACCACCTGGATCAAAACAATACGTTACGTTGGCAAATAAAATAGGAAATTGAATACTCCACAAAACCTGATGTTTGAGGAGATACTGCCGGTAACGTATTTCTAATTGGAGACCAGGTGATGATGGATTGTCTGCCTCAAATTCGAGGACATAAACGTCATCCTCCTGTTGTTGAGGCTTCTGGATGCAAGGTGGGAGTTGCTGATGACTTGGTGGAGGTGGCTCTTCCTTCTTAATTTGAGGATGCAGACATCTTCCTCAAGTGTTAAAGGCTCAATGGAAGATTCTTGTTGGCAGACAATTGTTGAGCGGGGAGCTTCAACTTCTTCAATGTTCTGGAATCAACCATCAGGTACATCCACTGGTTCACAGATAGGGTAGACAAAATATCTTCAAATACTGGTTGCTCTATTTGAGTTGAGGTTGAAGGAGGAGGGGAATTAAATTCCCAAATAATCGCTCCACTCTTCATCAGATAATTCACTCCTGGTATGTCGCTCCTCCTCTTCATCAGACTCCTCTTCAGTTTTAGAAATTATAGGCTCGGAATGGTCTTCACCCATCAAAGTCTTTGCTTAAGATTGGTCCAGTAGGTTCGAATAACTTTGATTTGGAGGAAATTTGTCTGCTCCTGTGCAAGCTGATGCGACATTGATTAATTTCCTTTCCCACTCTGGTTTATAGCTTTTGCTCAGCAATATTTGGCATCAAACTTAGATTCAATTTCAACAAATTTAGCATTAGTGGCTTTTCTTTGCTCTAGGAGCTCCTCCAGCATGCTCTCTATCTTGCTCGTATCCTCCTTAGGAGGCTCCTGATAAGCGTAGAACTTCTCGACCTCCATCTGCATTCTAGTCTGCTCACCTTCCCACCAATAAGGCTGTCGAAAGACGATTGTTGTGGCTGGTAATAATCTTGTCGCCTGAACTGGTTGTAACTTTGAGTACCCGATTGATTATACCTGTTCAAATTCTGCTCAATATTCATTATTGTAATCGTCGTTTCCAACTGTGTCAACATTCTCCTCAACTCATCCATGTTTTCACCCATCTTGCCTACAAAAACAAAAACAAAAAAAAAAATTAAAATAGAACTAAAAAAAGAAACACGAAAACAAAATTAACTAAACAAAACATAATAAAATCAAAAGAAAATTACTAAAATATGTAAAATAATCAAATAAACAAAAACGAAACATAAAAGAAAAAAGAAAACTAAATATTAAATGAATTAAAACGAAAATAAAGATTTAAACTACAAAAAATTCAACAAACGAAATTAAATAAAAGATCAAACTAAAGAGAGTCCCAATAAAGATAAAAGATAAACAAAGTTCCTAATTAAAATAAAACTACTAAAAAGAAAAACAAAAGAAAAATCTCAATTAAGCAAATTATCCTAATAATCTAAAAACAAAATAAAAAGCAAAATAAGTACAACGCAAAGGAGATTGGCGAAGAGTAAAATCAAACTTAACACATTACTATCTACTACGGGAGAAAAAAAAAAACAAGTACGAAGACAAACCTTATAAGTTAACAAAATAGAATAGTTAAAGAAAAAGAAAAGAAATCGAATAAAACAGAATCCGAGAAAGAAGAAGAGAACGTAGAATTTAAATCCTAATAAGCAATAAAAGAAAAGTGAAAATCAAAAGAGAAAAGAAAAGTAAATCGAATCAAAATAAAAATCTAAAATCAACTCGAATAGAAATCAACGAAATAAAATAAAAACAATACGGGAATAAAACAAGAAAAACTAGAATAAAATCTCAATCAAATAAATAAAAATGTCAATCAATCGTGTCAGAGGTTCCCGGCAACAGCGCCAAAAACTTGTTAGCAGAAATATATGTTACTATACTTCTACCTAGGCAGTGTACCTATCGTTTTGCAGAATAGTGAATTGAGTGGGGATTGTCGATCTCAGGGACCTCGTTCAATTAATTGACAATTTATTTACTAACTGAGAAACTAACTAAGAAAGCAGGAAACGTCACTTTTTAGGTTTTGCTTAATTTAATAAAAGGAATACTCAACGAACTAAGATAAAATATAAAAAACAATAAGATAAACTAAAAAATAAATAAATAGTAAAACTCTAAATAAAAGCAAGCACCCCGGATTGTTCTGCAAACCTTCACTTTCTAATCTATTAATAAACTCTTCCCTAATTTTACAATAACTCAGAAACTATATTAATTCGTCAACGGCTAAGTCTAACGAATCCTAACCAGTTGCTAGAACTAGCAGCAGGCTAATGCTCTAATCCGGACACAACTAATCGCATAAAGAACAGTTTCTATTTGAGACCGATTAACCTATAGGCGGGATCACGCTTCTAGTCGTTAATCAGGTTTAATTCCTATGTCTTGTTATCTATCTCAGCTCTCACGTGTTGATTAGAAAACTACAAATATAGCTTTAATAATTGATCAGAGAATTAAAGCGCATGAAAAACTGGAATTAAACTACTGCATTAATGATTAGTAAAGAGATTACAAAATAAATATAGAGATTCGGTTTACTACCCCAATCCGGGGAGCTACTCTAACTACTCAAACATAAACATAAAATAGCAAATATAACAAAAGCGATATTAAACGAAACAAGAGCAAGGGTAGAGAAAACTCCAGTTAGCAAGTTTGACTCCGGCTCCCCGCTCCGACTCCGTCTTCACGTCGGTTGTAACAATGATGATAATGGTATGGTAGTGGTGTGGTGGTGTGTATGAAGTGGTCTGGTGTTCGATGGACTGTGATGGTGAAGATGATGGACGATGGTATGGTGAGATGCGGTGAAGAATGGAGAGAGGCATAAGCCTCTGCCGGCGTGGGCGTGGGAGGATAGAGAAGACTGGCGCATAGCGCCGTGGCTGGATGTGTGTTCCCCGTCTCAGCCCTAATACTTCATATATAATTTACTTGATCAAATTCTATCTTATAAAATAAATATTCTCGTCATTTATCTCAATCATATACCACGTCAAAAATGTGGTGTAGTACCGTCCATGTGTTAGTGACTATGATATATTGCTTTAATCATCACAATATACTCCCTCTATGACGCGCCGACATTGTGGTTTGAATTGATCACGATGAAATCAATGACACCATAAGTGACGTGGTGAAAATCATAAAATACTATGATAATGATATCATTATCCCCTCTTGCATTGTACGAGAACCATAGTGCATGCAACTTTGATATGCTGAAATCGATATCGTGTGTATATATATAATTTTTCTGCATTCGACACATAAAATATATCAGTTCACATCATAACATAAATATAAGAAAAATAAATGATAAGTGAGAAATATGTCATAATTCATTGTAAATATAATATAAAATATAGTCCTGAAAATAGATATATTTCACACTTATCAATGGGTACTTATGTTACATAAACATTTGTACCCACTCATTTGGGATATTATGATTGTTTGTGAGATTTGAAGTAGAAAGGAATAGAGAAACTCCAGGGGAATGAGAACCCTGATGGTATATGTATATTCGAGATTGGACATGGTATTTGATTTGGGATTAGACATGGTATGGATGAGTGTATTTGGAAAATTTGATGAGTATAAATCGGTATGAAACCGATGTGAATCTAGTGGGAATTGAGTCCCTTAGGTGAATTGATCGATTTTATTTGGGAATGAATGGAGGATAGAAAACCGAATGGAGTACAACATGTATTGAATTCTTAAGTAGGTATTTGGAGATAATTGAGGATGATTGATGGACCGAGTTCCATCGTTTGGAGATGCTCTGCTTTTTTTTATGACTAGAATGATTGAAAGATAGAAAATGGTAAATGATTGAATTACATGATTGTTTGAAACGGAAGTGTGAAGTCGAAATGATTTACTAGTGATCAAGGGAGATGGAACACAAATTGGGGCGGAGAGATGGTTCATCACCGATGCTGATCACATCGGGTTGAATGATTTTTGAGGCTCCCTGTAAGTGGTCATAAGTAATCCTGCTAGGATAAATGTAGTGAGCATGGTTTGGGTTTAGTGTGGATTGTACTGTTTTGTATGCTTGTGTTGTACTGGCATGTACACACGGTTTAATTGCACTAGGATAATTATTCGGGTTGCACTGGTATGTGCATGGTTGACAATTGTTTTGCGCTGCACTGGTATGTGCACAGGGTAAATGTTTTGTGACGTACTGATATGTACGCATGTTTGTATGATACTAGGATGTATGCTTTGTGGTGTGGGTAGGTACCCACGGTTGTAAATTGCTTGTTAACTGATTTGGTGTGTACCAGTATGTACACACTGGCTGGACTGACCTTGAGCCTGTAGGGTTATAGAAATAATGACCTCGTCACACGAGATGTCTAAATGACTAACGATATTAGACTCACCAACTTTGTGGGCAAAGTTCTTTAAGGGGGGTAGATTGAAATACCACGAAATTAATTAGGGTGATTAAATTACTCTAATATGATATTAAGGGCCTATTAGTGCCTAATGAATTTGGTAAAAAGAATAAATCCAAAAGAAACGATAAAACGCTTAAAAAGCGAAAGACGCTAAATTGAGTGTTAAGTGACCATAGGAGAAATACAACCCTGAAGAGGGTATTAAATGAATTTAAAAGGCTTAATAATGCCTAAATAATATATGGGAACAATTCCCGAAGAAAACGAGTTCAAATAATGTAATAAAACGCTAATAAAGCTTTAGCGCACGTTTTTCGAGAAAAAGTGACTTTAAGTGGTCAAACGAACCCGTAAAAATTATAGTTCATTAAATAACTATAAATAAACATTAATGGGAGCTTAAGGGCCATTAAAACTAAAGAAACAAGAAAAATCCGGAAAACGGGCCCGGTTAGTGAATAGTGCTAAACCGGGTAAATAAACGAGCGTTTTCTGTAAAAAGACGAAAAGCGCTCCAGCTTTAATAATATGTGGGACCGGTTTTTAATAAGTAAGCAGCCCCACTCACACACACATAAATTAATAGGAAGAAAAGAAAAAGAAAGAAAGAAAGTAGAAAAGGTGGCATCCTCTCTCTCCTCCCTCATTTCTCTCTTCTCTCTCCCATTTCTTTTTCTCTCACCATCTTCCTCCTCCCGTCTCTGGCTGGGGTGATTTTTGAAGCTCTCCACAAGCTTCCATGGCATCCTCTCTTCATCCTCTTGCTCAAGCCACAAAAATGCTCCAAATCAAAAACAAAACACATATTTGTGTTCCTCTCATCATTCTCTATCTATCTCTCTTTTCAAAATCCGAAAATAAAGAAGTTGACCTCCATGGGTTTTCCCCATTTGAAGAGAAAAGCACATCATCTTGTAGCTTGGGGTCTCCTCTTTCTTCTAAGGTAAAAATTTCATTGAAAAACTCATTCCTGTCCTCCCTCCTTTGGTGACCGATTTTACCCCTTGTAATGCCTTGTTTTCTTCATGATTTTTGAGCTTCATTTCAACCCTCCAATGGTGGAGTAACTCCCTTCTTGATTCAAGGGTGAGAACCCCTCTAAAAAATCTCCAAAGGTAAACCCAAACTTTGTGTTTTAAACCCTTTAATGGGACTAAAATTTCCTAAGGGTTTAGATGATTAATTGAGTATATTTTTGTGTTTCTTGAATGTTGGGATGGAATTTGGCAACTCCATCCCCACTTGACCGAATTGAGAAGAGGAGGAGCAAGAGGAGAGTTAAGGAGAAACTTGTAAATTAAGGTAAGAAATCTACCTTAAACGTTGTTTTAATTGTTTAAGAACTTGGGATGGGTTAAATTGAATAATGAATCGAAAATGTGAAAATGATGTGTTTAGTTGATGTTGAGAGAGTTTGTGGATTGTTAGTTTGAATTGAGGGCCTTGGAGCCAAATGATTTGAGTTTGTGGTTATATTGTGGTTTATTAGGTTTTTAGAGTTATATTGTTGTTTGATGAATTTTGAGGAAATATATTATATTATGTGCTGGTAGGACCCTTGTAAGGTGTGGCTAGATTAGGAATGGATATTGATGAGAATGGTGAATTTGGACATAGTGGGTTTATGAGGAGGTTATGGCGAAATTTCGGTAGAAAACCAAGTGTTAAGGATGACTTAGTGCATTGGGAAGCCTAGGAGTTTGTAGTGTGTTTAAGGTTGTATGAATAGCCTTGAAATGGCATTTGAGAACTAGAAGAAGGGAGGTAAAAAAATCTGTAGCAAATAAGTATTGAAATGCTTTGGGAAAACCAGAAAAGAGCAAGTGTGCAAGACTTAGGAAATGAGAGTATGGATTTGGGTTTTAGAAGTGCATTATGGAGGAATGAATTGCAATGGTCATTGATGGATTTGGTGAGGTTGGTAAGGGGTTGAAACAAGCAAGAAGGAACTTAGAAAGGCACAAGTGAGCAACTGTTACAGTAAGGAAGAAAAATGTGTGGAAATTGAGCAAGAATTGGGTAGTGAATTTATCTAATGCTTTGAAGAGGTTTAGAGCATGATTAAGGTGCTAAAATATGTTACAATACATGTGGAATGATTAGGAAGAGATTGGAGGTGAGTTAGGGGTTGAAAAGAGGTAAAAAATTATCAATTTAAACACCTACAGACATGGTCCGGGTTTGTAAACAAGTACACAAACCTGGACCACATCAAAAACGCACTAGAAAACCATCCCAGGGGGTGGTCCGGGTTTGTAAACCAGTACACAAACCGGACCACATGTAAAATACACCAGAAACTGAAAACCGTGTCTGGTCCGGGTTTTAACCTCGGACACAAACCCGGACCAGTGTAAAATGTACCAGAGAGTGCTTTTAAGTGCCCTAATGATGGGGAAGTGAATGGTATTGGTTTTAGGTGATGTTTAGCGAGTTGTTTGGTGACCTTTAATGTCCTAAGAAGGGTAAACAAGTTGGAGAAGTGATTGAGAGAGTTGTGAGTCTAAGAGCACATAAACAAAACCAAAGAATAATCGGTTAACGGGGTAATTGCGGGAGTACTAGTCTACATACCGTATGGTTTTAAATTAATGGAGATGTCTAAAACATTATCAGTGAATCAAGAGTAAGATTTGAGGAACGAGTGTGAACCGAGGAATATGAGAACGCCGATAAAGTAAAACCATGGGTGAAAGGTATGTGTTTCCTCATGCCTCTGTATCCTAACTTGGTTACCCGATTTGTGTGCTTGTTTGAATGTGTGATCACCTAACAAGATAAATGCACGAATCGGATTGTGTGCACTTAATAGTGCTTGTATTGTGTCGTTGTTTGTTGGATTGAATTCACTAAGTTTTGTATAACTCATGAAATGGATGAATGATGAATGAGCTGATTGCATGTGATTTGTGTTGTAGTGCGACACATAGTTGAGTCTTAATTGATTCGTTACTCGAAGAACGAGTCGTGTTGTGGATGATGAAAACGAGGTAACAACGAAAACCATCGATTAACGGACAACGATAATCAAACTTATAAACTTACTCGAAAATTAGAACAAGCGACATAGGCTAGAGAACATCCTTAAAATCAATAGTCGACCTCCTATGCAAGGAGAGACCCAAATTTAAAAAGGAACATAAATCCTAAGTAATGGAAGTGTAGGGGCGACCCGTAAATCGGCAGATACAACGGGATAGGAAAATCTCCTAAGTTGTATGATAGCATCGAGGGAGATGCGGCTGACTGATAATTATATATGTATTTATATGAGTACCTATGTTTACTAACCCGAGAGCTGGTTTAGGGGGATTGTGAGTCACGCGTGCAAGGAAGAGGAACAACAGAGCGTATGTTTCTGAATCCATGGTCGAACTCCCTTGTTACCGGGCCGTGTGCCACATATGGTGCCCTGCGGGGCCGTGTGCCACATAGTGGTACCCGACTAGAGTAGACCGGCAGAGCTACCCTCTAAAGAGGTAAGCTGGGTATTATGGGATAGGAAGAGGGAACATGAGAGAATGTTTTTAATTCCTATTGAGATCATAAAAGCCTGGTGGTGAGACCTATATATGTCTCTACCCGGAGGCCCATGAGGCTTAACCTAAATCATTCAAGAGTAGAATAATTAAGAAACTAGATCGGGACCCGGAGTGTCCAATATCTAGGAGTCAAGTAAACCACACGATTGAGAAAGAAATTTGGTAATTAACGAGAATGAAACTCACTTGAGATGCGGTCTCTCAAGCTGAAGAATAAGGTAGCCGAACTACCGAGCTGGTTGGGATATCTGCGTGGATTGTATTCCTGGATGAACATGAAGTGTTGTGTGAATGTACATATATAATGTATTGTTGCGTTTGCATGTTGTTTGAACTAAAATGAACCGCATGCTCTCGACCAATTAGTCGACGTACCCTCGCTAGTACGCGGGGTATGCGGAAGTCTATTCAGCGTAAGCTGAGCCCCTAGGGGCACGTTTTTAGTGTGTAGGTACCCGAAGTGGACATGATCACGGCAAGAGACCGACAGCTAAGTAGGGATAGCTAGGAATGAAATATAGATAGTAGTGAATTGTATAGGGCTTGTAGTCGGTCACCGTCGAGAGTAGGACAGGGTTGTTATTGCTATGGGTAGTCGTATAAGAATTGAATATGTTGCATTATGGATTTGTAAGTTCGAAGGTCAATGATGAACTTGGGAATTGTAGATACTCGGTATAGAACAGATTTGGATTGTATTGTATATAATGGATTTTGAAGTTGTATTTAGTTTGAGAATTGATTTACAAGAAGTAACTTTTGTATAGTGTACTCGGTATAAGACCCATCAGACCGATATTGGATTCATTGTTGTATTTGTGTTTGGATTGGCCTGTTAGTCACGTGGGTGACTAACAGCATTGTATCACCCCCGGTTGTAGTTTGGAATTCCGTTGCTTGTGTATTGATAATGGAGACGGGTTAGAGTTAATGGTGCGATTACCGGTAGGGGTGTTACAAACTTAAAGCAACATCCGTCTTTAACAGTGGTTAAGAATCCAAATTATAATATAATACTTTCTTGTGCCCAAATGACAATCTTTTTGTAGACCTATCTATTTGACAGTCCCAAAAGCTCGGACTCTCCCAAAATGTTTCAAGATCATCACTAGCTAAAATCTCTTTTCACTTCTTTAGTTTACGATTCACCAGTTCAAGTTCCTGGACGTATGCGGGAGCAGGGGGAATTATGAAATTTACCCTTTGTCTTTCTCCTTGATGCTAAGGCGTGGAATCGAAGCAGTATTTTTTTTTTGAATTTATGACGTATATATAAATGGTAAAGAGTTACATAATAGTTAGATACATAGAAGACCTATATATCTAACAACTAGTAGGGAGGGGTCATCATAGCTAAATGGAGGGTAGATTTACAAAAACCTCCTAGGCACTAAACAGCGTAACACTGACAAAAAGTTCAAAAGCCAATAATCACTATTTTTAATTACGGGTATTTCAATCTACCCCCCTTAGAAACTTTGCCCTCAAAGTTGCTCAAGGTTAATGGTTTAGGTAATTCTACTCATTAGGCAAACCAATTGCACTAATGTGTCTTACTACACCAATGAGGTGTTTCTTTTTCCTTTCCACATTGCAAGCATACACAATTCAAGCACAACACGAATTCACATACGCAATACATCATTTCCCATTCATACCATTCCACATTCGCATTACACAGATACGTTCACATTACACAAACATCATCCATCATACATACACTACACATTACACATACATACATACACATAACATACCAAGTTCACTTGCACTACATGTGCCATACAAAGTCTATTACAATAACTACACACTAAGCAATGCTTACCCCGAAGCAATGCAAAAGCAAAAAGGCTCTACCCCCCTTAAAACGGGTACGCCCCGTACCCGTATTACTAAATACTAGACTATCTAGTCTATGAATAACTGTGGGTACTTAGCCTTCATGGCATCTTCCAACTCCCATGTCGCTTCTTCGACATCATGGTTTGACCATAGGACCTTCACCATTCGTATAGACTTATGGCGATGTCTCTGGTATTCCTATCAAGGATTCTCACTGGGTTTCAACATATTCATGGTCGGCTCAATAGATAGTCTCTCAGGCTCTAAGACGTGAGAAGGATCAGCAATGTACTTCTTGAGTTGTGACACATGAAATACATCATGGACACGTCCCAAGTCCTCAGGTAATGCTAACCTGTAGGCTACAACTCCAACTCTCTCGGTGATAGCATACGACCCTACAAACTTTGGGCTCAATTTGCCCTTCTGACCAAAACGGAAGACACCCTTCATAGGTGAAACGCGCAAGAAACTTGGTCGCCCACGGCGAACTCAAGGTCGCGTCGTCTCACATCCACGTAGGATTTCTGTCTATCTTGGCTGCCTTCATATTAGCTCGGATCTGCTGAACTTCAGCTTGCACTTGCTCAAGATACTCCGGTCCTATTATGACCGCTTCACTTGACTCATCCCAACACAAGGGTGTACGGCAAGGTCTACCGTATAGAGCTTGGAAAGGCGACATCTTAATCGAGGCGTGATAACTATTATTATACGAGAACTCGATAAGATGAAGCTTATCTAACCAACTCCCCTGAAAGTCTAAGGCACATGCCCGAAGCATGTCCTCCAGTGTCTGGATGGTCCTTTCCGTCTGACCGTCGGTCTGAGGATGGAAGGCGGTACTCAACTTCAATTCTGTACCCAACGCTTCCCTTGTAGCTCTCCAGTATCTCGAAAGAAATCTGGTGTCGTGGTCAGATACTATTGTTTTCGGGACTCCGTGATGTCTGATAATCTCCTTGTTGAATAGCTCAGCTAGCTTTACTACCTTCCAGGTGTCCTTCATCGGTATGAATCTGGCAACCTTGGTAAGGCGATCGACTACAACCTAGATCATGTTGAGTCCTCCCTGGCAGGTGGGAGTCCTACAACAAAATCCATGGAGATATCATGAATTTCCACTCCGGAACTGGCATAGATTGTACTATTCCGCCCGGTCTACGATGTTTCAATTTCACCTTTTGGCATGTTAAGCACCTCAATACAAATTCTGTCACATCTGATTTCATCCCAGACCACCAGAAGTACCTCTTCATGTCTTTGTACATCTTGGAGGCTCCTGGATGGACTGACAATGTGGAACTGTGTGACTCTCGCAGGATGCGATCCCTTAGCTCAGCATTGCTTCGGGGGACGCATAGCCTGCCATTCAACCGAATCAAACCATCTTCATGTAGCTTGAAGTCATACTTCTTCTTCTCGAATGTACCATTCTCAATCTTTTGTCTGATTTCGGTTAGGTAAGGGTCGCTCAACTGAGCGTCTCGCACCTCGTCAACCAAGCTAGAAGAAGCGAGTAGCGAATGGAGCGAGTGTGCTCGACGACTCAGGCGTCGGCTACAATGTTTCCTCCCTTCCTTGTACTGCAAGTTGATGTCGTAATCTGAAAGAAATTCCATCCATCTTCTCTCTCTCAATTCAGTTCTTTCTGTGTGAATACATACTGTAAGCTCTTATGGTCGGAGTAGATGGTGATGCTTACCCCATAGAGATAGTGTCACCATATCTTCAAGGCGAAGACAATGGCTCCTAACTCTAAGTCGTGAGTCGGGTAATTCTCCTCATGCATTTTCAGCTGGCGGGAGGCATAAGCTACAACCTTGCCATGCTGCATGAGCACGCATCCCATTCCCTTGCCTGATGCATCACAATACACCTCAATCCCTCTATGCCCTCTGGAAGAGTAAGGACGGGCGCTGAGGTCAATGAGTCCTTAAGGCTCTGAAATGAGAACTCGCACTCGTGTGTCCATACAACGGTGCATCTTTCTTCATCAATGTAGTCATGGGCTTGGCGACTTTCGAGAAGTCCTTTACAAATCTCCGGTAGTAACCGGCTAGACCAAGAAAGCTCCGAATGTCGGTAACAGTCTTAGGTCTAGGCCATGATCGTACAGCTTCTATCTTAGAAGGGTCAACTGAGATACCTGCGCTCGAGATGACATGTCCAAGGAATGATACCTGATCAAGCCAAAACTCGCATTTGGAGAACTTCGCATACAGCTGGTTCTCGCGCAGTGTCTCAAGCACTTTCCTCAAGTGAGTTTCATGTTCCTCTGTTGATTTGGAATATACAAGTATGTCGTCGATGAAGACAACAACTGAAGTGTCCAACTGCTCACTGAATAGTCGATTCATGAGGTCCATGAATTTAGCTGGTGCATTTGACAAACCGAATGGCATCACTGTGAATTCATAGTGGCCATATCTGGTACGGAATGCCGTTTTCTCAATGTCTTGTTCCTTGATTGCAATTTGATGATACCCAGAACGGAGGTCAATCTTGGAGAAGACTGATGCTCCCCTTCAGCTGATCAAATAGGTCGTCGATGTGTGGCAACGGGTATTTATTTTTGACTGTGACCGCATTCAACTCGCGGTAGTCAATACAAAGTCGGAGGCTACCGTCTTCTTCTTCACGAAGAGAACCGGTGCTCCCCAGGGTGATACGCTCGGGCTATAAACCCTTTGTCTAGAAGGTCTCGTAGTTGCTCTTTCAATTCGGCCATTTCAGCAGGTGCCATACGGTACGGTGCCCTAGCAATGGGACCGGTACCTGGCAAAAGATCAATTTCAAATCCCACTGCTCTCGGTGGTGGCATGCCGGGTAGCTCTTAGGGAATACATCGGGAAATTCGGATACAACGGTACTTCATCACTGAACTCTGGATCTCGCTCCAGGTCTTGTACATAACATAGATACACTTCTTGCCCTTTCTGAGCTCCCGGTACATAGCCTAGCAGATATGAGTGTGGTCGAAGGCTCTCTCGGTCTCTGGCGGTAAGATACAGTAACCCCAGAAGGACTCTTGAGCAGCAACCGATGCTCGGCGCAGAGGATTCTACCCTTGTGCCGCTCAACCACCAATTCATTCCAATGATTAAGTCGAATCCCAATCCATTGAATTCGATGAAGGAAATGGAAACACTTCACTTTGATTTCGATGGTGGCTGATTGATAATATTTGGTGCACTTTAGTCGCTCCTTCGATGGGAGAGTAACCATGAAGTTCGGTAGCTCATCCGCATCTAGCTTCAACCTCTTCACAAGGATGGGATACAAAAGTGTGAGATGCGCCGGAGTCGAATAACACATTGGCATCAATGCCATTTACTGGGAATGTTCCCGTTAAGATGGTGCCGCTTCTGTTGGCTTGTGCTTCGGTGAGGATGCTCAGGATACCTTCGTACCGAGTCCACAACCTATTGGATTCACATTGGATAAGTATTGATGGTGGACACAAGTGGAATTAAATCAACACTGCTCTTTATTGATAAACCAACCATCATACATGCCGTGTCTCTAATACACGTTACTAAAACATTACATGATACTATGAATTTAATACTTTCTAAAGGTAAGGTTCAGGCGTCCTGGTTTCATGTGTGTGGCATTGATTATTGCCGGCGGTGCCGTATTCAACTTGATCTTGTTGATCCCGTGATACAGCATCCTAGAATTTCCACCCATGATTAGGACATCCCCTGATCTCAATACCAATTTCTGTGCGAGGTCCACACGCTTCTGCTCGCTATACATAAATACGGCGTCATCACCAATGGACCAAGACACTACGGCCACTCCTTGTTCAAGAGATTCCGCTGTCTCGTCCTTGTCTTGGTGTAACCCAAGTCGTCCTTCTTTCTCATAGAAGTTGACAATACAGAGGTCCGCTTCAAGTGCGGGGATCGGTTCATGTTCACATTGTCGTGCAAGTTCTACTGCTTGTGTGACAAGTGTCTGAAACTTTGGAGGTATTGTCGGTGGCGTCGCTCCATCTTGTGTTCGTGTCTCCTGGTATGTCTTGGTGTAACACCCCTACCGTTAATACAATGCTTACCGTCCAATCTCCTTACACATCAGATACACGCAGCAGATACATACTTACATTCAGTGGGTGATACAATGCCGTTAGTCACCCACGTGACTAACAAGGCTACTACTTCTACATACAGCATCGGTCTGATGGACCGGAATCCCGAGTACTACACATCTATAATACATACTCCATTCATCAAACAAATACAACAATGCTCCATTCAATACTTACTCCTCCATAATCCATACAATACAGTATACTCAACCGAGTCTACTAGGATCCTTGTACAATTATAATATCTCTTCCAAATTCATACATACTCACTAAGAGTCTACATCTACCCATTCCTCACCACTACTTACTTTCTAAGTACAAGGGTGTGCCGCCGGTCTCTTACCTTGACCACATCCGCTTCGGGTACCTGCACACTAAAAAACGTTCCCCCTAGGGGGTCAGCTTTCGCTGCGCATGATAACCGCATACCCCGCGTACTAGTGAGGGTACGCCGACCACTTGGTCGTATACATGCAGTTCATTTATTCACACAACATGTATATATGCTTTCATACACAATACAATAATACTTACGCAAGGCATACATACATACACTTCATTACATACAAGGAATACAATATACCATCCAATACATACTTACCTTCTTCCGAAATACACATACTCATTACATACACAATATACAATTCTTGTTAGCTTCATTGGTCCACCCGGGTTAATCGGGTGGAGATTACTCTTTTACTCTTTACTCCATACTTACGCATGCATACTCATACTCATACTCATACATACTTACTTACTCTTACTCTTACTCATGTTAAGTCGTCGGACCTCCGGCCCGGGGACTACTCCGTCCCACCACCGGGATTTACTTGACTCACCAATCCGGGATGCTACCCATTTAAGGGATTTGGGCCGCGGACCAGTTTAAGAGTCAGGAATCGGATCCAACCTCTTGTGTCTCCTCTCCTCACGCGTGGCCGAAGCTATATCGGACTTCTACTCATTCCAGTTTACTCACTTAAGTTAGGAGTTAGGTAGTTAGGAATTAGCAAAAGTCATTCATACAAGCCACATACACGATTACAATGCTCAATACTCATTTATACAAAATACAATACAATACTTAAGTACAATACAAGATTCAATACAGTCATCATCATTCATATGTTTCATGAATTATACAAACTAGTGTTCAAGACAATAAATATCAGGAACAACATAAGTCAAGCACAGATAAGTGCAATATAGTCCGATTCATGCATTTATCTTATTTAGGTGATCAAATAAGCACACAAATCGGGTAACCAGATTAGGATACAGGGCATGAAGAATCATCATACCTTTCACCGTTGACTTTGGACTCACCGACTCCCTTCGGTGTTCAACTATTTGAATCCTATCACATACATACAGTTGGATGGTTAATTATCCATAATTAACCTTACTCATTACTTCACTAGAGTTTCCTAGTTTATACTTACTAATTCCTCATTGTTCAAATACCTTTACTTATGTTACTTACTTAAAATTATTTTCTAAGCTTGTTTATAGCCTTAATGACCATTAAACATCATTAATCATGTTTTAATCATCTTATACAATCATTACCCATCCTTACCCTACCGTAGAATAGCTTTTAAACACATTCTGGAAGAATTTTAGGGGTATCCGGGTTAGTGTCCGGGTTTACAACCCGGACCAGGGTGTTTGTTCAGTCTCGGGTGGAAATTAGGTGTGGTCCGGGTTTAGGGCTGGGTTTACAAACCCGGACCATACATTGTTATTCCTCTCGGGTGAAAATTTGGACGGTGGTCCGGTTTGGGGGTTGCCGTTTGCAAACCCGGACCATTTACCTTTGCAAATCTCTCGGGGTTGGTATACTTTTGGGGTGGTCGGAAGTTAGTCAGTGTCTTGGTTAGTAAACCTGGACCATCCCCTTGTACAAAAACTTTCTGTCGAGTTTTCATGCTAGTCCGGGATTGTGTGCTGGTTTGCAAACCCGGACTAGTTACAGTACTGCAATTTATATGAGTTTTTCAATTGTTTCAATTCCAAATTTCTACATTCTTCCCCCATTATTACATCCACATATAATCTAGCATATTTTAGCATTGATTAAGCACTTTAAACTAGCCTTATCCACCTATATCAAATCTGTTACAAAACAACTTCCACTGTTACATCTTCCTCCACTGTTACAGCTTTCTTTCTTCTATCACATTGTTACAGATTTTTCCTTTCCTCTTTACCATTCAATACTCCCTCTACTAATGCTACTCCTAACATCCTCAATGCATTACCTCAATCCTAGTTCCATCCCATATTTTAATTCCTCTTCCAAATCTGTTACAAAGTACTAAACTGCTCATTTAAACTCTCAAATACACTTAGTTACCACATAGGTTATCCCTTCCTCTTCCTCATCTAAGTCCTCCAATTTACCATACAAATTGGGCAGAGGTTCCCCTATATTTTTAACATTGCCCACATACATTTTCAGCTCACACATTCATTCCAATTCCCCAAATCAAGTCACACATCATTCTACACAATATACCACAATATGTTTCCTGCACATACACATACATTACCCAATGTTACCCAAGCTTTTAACCATCTTTTAAAGCCTCAAAAACTGTTACATTCTTTTCTTCATCATACTACAATATACTTATTACTCATTCCCATATACACTACTCAATTCCAATACTCAAAACTGTTACACTATACCATACAACCTAACTCAGGTAAGACATTTACCTTGTGATTCTTGTTCCTCTTTCTTTCTCTTCTCTTCCTTTCTTCTTTCTTTTCCTTCCTTTCCTTATTGTTCTTGGTTCCAAATGTAGTCCACACTCCAATGCTACAGCCCATACCAACACACAATTCTACTTATCATCATTCACAACTAACCCTAGAATTAGTTATTTTTAGGGTTTAGAAAGAACGTTACCTTACCACCAATGAGTGGGGGTCCTTGGTTAGCAAGAGAGTGAAGTTTCTAGCCCATGAAAGAAGCCAAAGTCGGCTGGGATACAAAGAACAAGGCAAGGGTTCAACATAAATTTTGTTTTGCCAACAAGGGCTAGAAAGGTTGAGTTTTCATGAGTATTTTTACCTTAAAACATCAAGAAGAAGGAGGAGCTTCCAATGGTGGTCTCAAACCTTCAAATGAGGAATACCCATGGCGGTGAAGTTCTTCCTTTTCGAATTTTGAAAAGATAGAATTGTAGAGGATGTTGAGGGGAGTTCAAATATGTAATTTGTTTTTGATTTGGAGCTTTAATAAAGCTTGGGCAAGCTTGAGAAGGTGAGCTGCCATGGTTGTTTTCTTTGGGGTTTCAAAATTGCCTACAGAGGGAGAAGGAGAAAGAGAATCGGCTGGAGAGAAGAGAGCTCACGCGAGAGAGAGAGGAGAAATGTGAGGTGAGAGAATTTTTCTTACTTTTGCACTTTTCTTCTACTTTTTGCTTTTTGCTTTATTTGTTAGTTAGTTGTGTGAGTGTGTGAGAGAGGGGTTAATTAACTCATTAAAACGGCCCTCACATTACTACTAGTTGGAGCGTTTTTTCGTCTTTTACAGAAAACGCCCGTTATTTTACCCGGTTTCGGTACTATTCACTAACCAGGTCCGTTTTCCGGAATTTCTCGTTTCTTATTTTTATTGGTTATTAAGCTTTCGTTAATGCTCAATTATTGTTATTTGATGAATTATAATTTTTACGGGTTCGTTTGACCACTTAGAGTCACGTTTTCGGGTTTTCTCGAAAAACGTGCACTAAAGCTCTATTAGCGTTTTAATACATTATTTGGATCTGTTTCCTTTAGGAGTTGTTCCCATCTATTATTTAGGTCTTATTGAGCCCTTAAGAATCCATATAATGCTCTAACCGAGGTCCCGTACGTCCTATGGTTATTAAACGCTTATTTAGCGTTTTTCACTTTAAGTGTTTCTTCATTTCTTTTGGATTTATTTTTCCTTACAAATATTACTTAGGCGTTATTAGGCCCTTAAATACGTATTAGATTAATTTTAAATCCTTATATTTAAGTTCGGGGTATTTCACTTGGTATAAGGATTCCAGTCCTTTCCCAAGCACATCATTTTTAGCTTCATCTTCGCTCCACCGGGGAATTCGGGTGTGTAAAATCCACCTTGACCCGTTCCTAGCTCGTTGCATCGCCGAATGATTGAGATTTGCGCTTCGGGTTTCAGGTATCCCCTTAATAAGATCATACCTGGTCGGATGACCTGACACTGTTCGTTAGTGTAGTAGTGGTTGGTGATGTCGATCTCTTCTTAATTCAGGTTTACCGGTGTCGGATAACAGATACTAAAGCTTTCTATGGTTATAAATTTCATCTACGGTAAGTATTAATTTCGACTATTTCTTTTCATGCTTAATACACACTTCGGTTTACTTACTCATGCATTCACTCATACAGTTACTCGAATACTTAGACATGCTACTTCAAGGATTAAAGGTTTAGATTATTACCTGGGCCGGATTTAGAACCGGACCCATCACGGTCTATGACATGAAGGACAGGCTGCCTCTGAGGTGCACCCCACGGAGGTCCCCGGGATCCCAGTCCCTGTGGTGCCTGCTGGGTCGGTGCATCGCCAGATGCAACCTCCTTGCCTTCCCTCTGCCTGAAGCTTTGGTAGTTCCCCTTGGCTTCCCATTCTCTGGGCACTTGTTAGCTGTATGTCCTAGCTTCTGGCAATTGTAGCATTTGATCTCTCTCCCATAGCAATCCTTGCCGGGATGGTCCTGATTGCACTTTCTGCACACATAGGCGCGGCCATCGGGAAGGTTTTGGTGACACCGGAGCCAGAACCTAAGGTTTAGAGGTTAGCACATGTGTGCGTGGATATACTAGATATGATACTGATATGAATTCGAATTAGAAATAGAAGTTTACCCTTAGGTGGGTATGATCTCAGTGGCTTTGCTGCCACCAGTGCAGATGAACCGAGTTGAAGAAGTTCAACCGGTTTGCCTTGCTCAGCATGGGCACTGCTTTCACTTGGGAATTTCTTTTGGGATTGCTGAAAGAAATTTCCCTTCTTCTTTTTCCAGCTTTTACCCTGGTTCTGCTCCTCGCCATTGGTGTTCTTATTGTTGGCCTTGCGCTTCAGCGCGGTTTCTTCATCCCTTAGTTGGCAAGTGATTTCAACGCGAGAAGCCGCGTGATAACACTCCTGAAGTTTCAGGTATTAGCCGGGATTCTCATTTAAGGAAGAATAAGGAAAGACTCAAAGAATTCAAGGAATTTAGGAATTCAAGGAATTGAAATGATACTAAGGGTTAACCGATATTTACCTGAAGGGAGGTAAATCGTGTGTAGCCCATACCGTACCGAAGGCGATGGCTCAGACCGCCATAGAAGCGATCGACCAACACCTGGCCGGTGTATCCTAGATCAGGGAGAAGACGGAGAATGGAAGTGAAGGTGCGGTAGTACTCATCCACAGACATCTTGTCTGTCATCTTCAAGGTATCTAGCTCTAGCCTTTTCTTAGTCTTTACGTGCTCTGGATAGTACTTGGATCGGAGGAGTGATGCAAAAAGACTCCAATCGAATGTGGGGTCGTTGACGTGCTCGTGCTTGACTAGCTTCCACCAATCCATGGCTGTATCTTTCAGATAATAAGCAGCAACTCTGACTCGAACTCCAGCGGGAGCTTCGAGGGTTTCGAACGCCGTCTCCATCTTGGAGATGTAGGCTTCGAGCTTAGCCGGATCACTCTCGTCCCTAAAGCAAGGAGGGCGGAGTTCCGCTACAGCTTTTACCCAGTTCGCTTCTCTGGGTGGCGGGGGAGGGATTGGTCCCGCTTGGTTTCTGTTGGTTTTATGGTTTGTTGCATTGCTTGGATCACTTGGGGTAGCATCTGTGCTACCGTGGCAGCGACGATTTCAGCTATCGTCTGCGTGCCGGGTCCGTCATTGCCCCCTCCTCTAGGGCGACCTGGACCTCTTCCTGACATCTGAATATTTAACAGTTACATTAGGCTCCGCAAGATATGATTCAAGGGTCTTGGATTTAAAACAAGGTATCGTTCCTAAGAACGTCAAGGGTATCCTTTATTAATAACGGTAGTTCCTAGTTAGGTTTCTAAGTATCCGTCTTAAGACGGTTGAAATCCTAACTCGGTAATCCCCTATGCTCGGTACAATGGACATCAGAGCGTAAACTACGCTCTGATACCACTTTTTGTAACACCCCAACCGCTAATCCTATGCTTACCGTCCAATCATCCTATAATTCAGAGTTACTTGCAGCGGAAATACTACCTACTACGGTGGGGTGATACAACGCCGCTAACCGCCCATACGGCTAGCAAGGCTACTACTACTTACAGTGACGGTCTGATGAACATAGTATACCGAGCCACTACCTTAATGCATACCGAATACAAAATAACATTCTTACATTCTGGGATCACCGAGTATTTAAAGTATATTCAATTACATTCCCATTTCCAACCTACCAAAGAATGAATTTCTACCGGCTACTCATCTATACCGATTCACCATCCCTTTCTATATCCAAAAAGGTGTACCCCATGGTACACCGGCTATTCAAAAACTACAGCCATGTACTACTCAGTACACCAATCATAATTCATTGTTTACAATCCAAAAATAAGATAAAGAAAAAAACTAAGTCTTCACATCTTCATCCTTCGCGAGTACCTGCGTGTAGTAAAAATGGTGCCCCAAGGGGCTCAGCAACGCTGCGTATAAACTCCCATATACCGCGTGCTAGCTAGGGCACGCCGACTATTTGACGTCCACTAAACATGCTGTTCATTAATTACACACATACATGCTTTACATACATCATACAATCATGCTCAATACATTACTCATTCCAAGGCAACAATACAATAGCACGCATCTTACTTACCTTCACAAGGTTAGCCAAATTATGCATCCGGGTTAATCGGAATGCTTTTACTCTTTTACTCATTACTTACTTTTTCTTACTTACACTTACTTACTTTCATTTACTTTACTTACTCATTCTTACTTACTTACTCATACTCAAGTTAAGTCGTCGGGACCTCCGGCCCTGGGGACTACGCCGTCCCACCTCGGGATTTACTTGACTCACCAATCCGGGATGCTACCCACTTAAGGGATTTGGGCCGTGGACCAGTTTAAGAGTCAGGAATTGGAGCCAACCTCTCGTGACTCCGCATCCTCACGCGTGGCCGAAACTATATCGGACTTCTACTCATTCCAATTTAATTACCATTTTAAGTTAGGATGGTTAGCTTGTTAGGAATAAGTTAGAAGTCCATTCATACAAATAATCGGTCACGATGCAATACAACATACATACACACATTCATTATCATCCATACATTTCATGAATTATACAAACTAAGATTTAAGAAAAATATTCACAACATACAACACTACATATTCACAAGTATGCAATTAACTCCGATTCGTGCATTTATCTTATTTGGTGATCAATTAGCACACAACACACAAATCAGAGAGTAACCAAGATAGCATACGGGGCATGAGGAATCCATACCGTTCACCATTGTACTTGTATCCGACGTTCCTCCGGTGTTCACAATCCAAGTCCTAACATATACATACAATTGGGTGGTTAACCCTTACTAACCTTACTATACTACTACTTTACTAACATTTCTTGGTTTATACTTACTAATTCATTATTGTTCAAAACATGTACTTATGTTACTTACTTAAAATTATTTTCTAAACTTGTTTATGGCCTTAATGACCTTTAAACATCATTAATTATGTCTTAATCATCTTATAATATCATTTCCCATCCTTACCTAAGCTTTAAAATAGTTTCTGTACAAATTTTGGGGTGGTCCGGGTTACTGTCCGAGTTTACAAACCGGACCCCCACTTGGAAAAACTCTCGAGTAAGATTTGGGACTAGTCCGGGTTTGTGTCCGACTTTACAAACCCGGACCACAAGGTTTTAGAACTCTCGAGTAAGATTTGAGCATGGTCCGGGTTTACATCCCTATATACAAACCCGGACCATATGTCTGAAATTGCTACGGGTATGTTTTTGACATCGTCCGGGTTTGTGTGCTACTTTGCAAACCCGGACAATTTGTTTTAGTAACTTACGGGTGTATTTTTGGGGTGGTCTGGGTTAGTGTCCTGGTTTGTAAACCCGGACCATCCCTTGTAAAAAATTCTGTCGTGTTTTAAGGCTAGTCCGGGTTTGTGTTCTGGTTTGCAAACCCGGACTAGTTACAGTATTGTGATTTGTATAAGTTTTTCGACTTGTTAAATTCCAAACTTCTACCAATCTCTTCCCTAATATTTCTACATATAATCTAGCATGTTTTAACTTTGTTTAAGCATTTTAAACTAGCCTAAACCAACACTATAAAAATTTGTTACATTATCACCCTTACTGTAATTTTCTTCCTCTGTTACATTTCTACTTCTTCAAATAATGCTACAGACCTTCCTATTCTTCTTCCCACTAACTCAATGACCCTTACACTAGCCTAACTTAGTTTGACAACTCATGTTTTTACCATTACACTCCACTCAATTATATTCTATTTCCTGTTACACAACAAAGTGAAAAATCTCATTTTTCCTTCTCTGTAATTCTCTTCTGTTTCTTTCTTTTCTAACATCAACCAAGACTCTACATTCCTATACAAATTTTGACAGAGGTTCCCTACATTTCTAAGTCTTCTCACCACATAATTTTGCACACTCAATATTTTCACAACCTGTTCAACATATACAATATTCTCACATATATTTCTAATACCTCCTGCACACTCAACATTTACACTTAGCATATTATTCTCTTGTTTCCCAAAGCTCCAAAACCAAACTACCATTCACATTAGTGTACCCATTCTTTCCCCACGGTTACAATAGTTTGGTTCATTGCTAAAACAATATACCTACACATACACAACATAAGAATTATACAGAGGCTTCTCATTACCCTTGGTTTTCTTGTTTCTTTTCCTTTTCTCTTCCTTCTCCTTTCTTGCTCCTCTTCCCTTCTTGTTTTCTTGTTTTATTTCAACCAAACTACACCACGTAGCAAGGTACACCCATACACACCAAACTAGTAAGTTTTTATATCTCACGTATTAAACCCTAACTTATGAGAACCTATTTAAAATTCTTAGGGGATCTTACCGTGAGCTTCTAATGGGGTTTTTGAGTAGCAAATGACAAGGCTTCAACCTTCAAGGTGGAACACCAAAACGGCTAGCAATAGAATAGTGGTGTTACGTGAGTTTCATTTTTTTTTTTTGCAAGGGAACATGGAAAAGAGTGAAGCTTGGGTCTACTTCTTACCTTAGAACATGGAGAATATGATAGATCTTGTAATGGTGTTCTTGAAGCTCTCAACCGATAATACCCTCAAAAATAAAGTTGGTGGTTTTGGATTTTTGAAGGGTGGAGAATGATCTCCTTGACGATACGAATTCAACGGTATGGTTTTTGTAGCATTTGGTGGTGGTTTGAGGTTTCAAAAATGAAGAAGATGGTGGTTGTGTGGTGGCTGCTTCAAATCACCATTACAGTCGCGGGAGAAGAGAATAGAAAGGAAGGAGAAGATGCAGTACGTGAGTTATGAGTGAGTGAAGAGAGAGAGTTACTTTTTTGACTTTTTAATGGTTTGTGTCTTTGCAAATAAGGGGAATTAAGAGACGGGTGTGAGAGAGCTAGTAAATCGTCCCATACTGCACACACCCACACACTTACATTTTTATTTTCAAAGTGGACACACTAACTTATTTTAATTACACTCTCACCCCACAACTTCCCGTTTTTGACAGTTTTTACTATTTTCTCGTTTTATTGATTTTATTGGTCCTAGACCTTCACTAATATTTATTAATGACTATTTAGTTGACTAAAATTGTTACGAGTCTATTTACCCGCTTAAAGTCGCGTTTTCCCGGTTACCTCGGAAAACGCGCTTTAATGTTCATTAGTGTTTCTAATCCATTTTAAGGATCCGTTTTCTTCGGGATTTTTCCCTAATATTTATTTATACTTAATTAAGCTTCTAAATTATTCATTAGCCTAATTATCACTATTTTTAATTACGGGGTATTTCAAAAAACGCTCCAGCTTTAATAATATGTGGGACCGGTTTTTAATAAGTAAGCAGCCCCACTCACACACACCATAAAGTTAGGAAGAAAAGAAAAGAAAGAAAGAAAAGTAGAAAAGGTGGCATCCTCTCTCTCCTCCCTCATTTCTCTCTTCTCTCTCCCATTTCTTTTTCTCTCACCATCTTCCTCCTCCCGTCTCTGGCTGGGGTGATTTTTGAAGCTCTCCACAAGCTTCCATGGCAGCCTCTCTTCATCCTCTTGCTCAAGCCACAAAAATGCTCCAAATCAAAACAAAACACATATTTGTGTTCCTCTCATCATTCTCTATCTATCTCTCTTTTCAAAATCCGAAAATAAAGAAGTTGACCTCCATGGGTTTTCCCCATTTGAAGAGAAAAGCACATCATCTTGTAGCTTGGGGTCTCCTCTTTCTTCTAAGGTAAAAATTTCATTGAAAAACTCATTCCTGTTCTCCCTCCTTTGGTGACCGATTTTACCCCTTGTAATGCCTTGTTTTCTTCATGATTTTTGAGCTTCATTTCAACCCTCCAATGGTGGAGTAACTCCCTTCTTGATTCAAGGGTGAGAACCCCTCTAAAAAATCTCCAAAGGTAAACCCTAACTTTGTGTTTTAAACTCTTTAATGGGACTAAAATTTCCTAAGGGTTTAGATGATTAATTGAGTATATTTTTGTGTTTCTTGAATGTTGGGATGGATTTTGGCAACTCCATCCCCACTTGACCGAATTGAGAAGAGGAGGAGCAAGAGAAGAGTTAAGGAGAAACTTGTAAATTAAGGTAAGAAATCTACCTTAAATGTTGTTTTAATTGTTTAAGAACTTGGGATGGGTTAAATTGAATAATGAATCCAAAATGTGAAAATGACGTGTTTAGTTGATGTTGAGAGAGTTTGTGGATTGTTAGTTTGAATTGAGGGCCTTGGAGCCAAATGATTTGAGTTTGTGGTTATATTGTGGTTTATTAGGTTTTTAGAGTTATATTGTTGTTTGATGAATTTTGAGGATATATATAATATTATGTGCTGGTAGGACCCTTGTAAGGTGTGGCTAGATTAGGAATGGATATTGATGAGAATGGTGAATTTGGACATAGTGGGTTTATGAGGAGGTTATGGCGAAATTTCGGTAGAAAACCAAGTGTTAAGGATGACTTAGTGCATTGGGAAGCCTAGGAGTTTGTAGTGTTGTCGAAGGTTGAATGATAGCCTTGAAATGGCATTTGGAGAACTAGAAGAAGGGAGGTTAAAAAAATCTGTAGCAAATAAGTATTAAATGCTTTGGGAAAACCAGAAAAGAGCAAGTGTGCAAGACTTAGGAAATGAGAGTTGGATTTGGGTTTAAGAAGTGCATTATGGAGGAATGAATTGCAATGGTCATTGATGGATTTGGTGAGGTTGGTAAGGGGTTGAAACAAGCAAGAAGGAACTTAGAAAGGCACAAGAGAGCAACCTGTTACAGTAAGAAGAAGAAAAATGTGTGGAAATTGAGCAAGAATTGGGTAGTGAATTTATCTAATGCTTTGAAGAGGTTAGAGCATGATTAAGGTGCTAAAATATGTTAGAATACATGTGGAATGATTAGGAAGAGATTGGAGGCGAGTTAGGGGTTGAAAAGAGGTCAAAAATTATCAATTTAAACACCTACAGACATGGTCCGGGTTTGTAAACAAGTACACAAACCTGGACCACATCAAAAACGCACCAGAAAACCATCCCAGGGGGTGGTCCGGGTTTGTAAACCAGTACACAAACCTGGACCACATGTAAAATACACCAGAAACTGAAAACCGTGTCTGGTCCGGGTTTGTAACCCCGGACACAAACCCGGACCAGTGTAAAAATGTACCAGAGAGTGCTTTTAAGTGCCCTAATGATGGGAAGTGAATGGTATTGGTTTTAGGTGATGTTTAGGAGTTGTTTGGTGACCTTTAATGGTCCTAAGAAGGGTAAACAAGTTGGAGAAGTGATTAAGAGAGTTGTGAGTCTAAAGCACATAAACAAAACCAAAGAATAATCGGTTAACGGGGTTAATTGCGGGAGTACTAGTCTACATACCGTAGTGTTTAAATTAATGGAGATGTCTAAAACATTATCAGTGAATCAAGAGTAAGATTTGAGGAACGAGTGTGAACCGAGGAACATGAGAACGCCGGTAAAGTAAAACCATGGTGAAAGGTATGATTTCCTCATGCTCTGTATCCTAACTTGGTTACCCGATTTGTGTGCTTGTTTGAATGTGTGATCACCTAACAAGATAAATGCACGAATCGGATTATGTGCACTTAATAGTGCTTGTATTGTGTCGTTGTTTGTTGGATTGAATTCAAACTAAGTTTGTATAATTCATGAAATGGATGAATGATGAATGGGCTGATTGCATGTGATTTGTGTTGTAGTGCGACACATAGTTGAGTCTTAATTGATTCGTTACTCGAAGAACGAGTCGTGTTGTGGATGATGAAAACGAGGTAACACACGAAAACCATCGATTAACGGACAACGATAAATCAAACTTATAAACTTACTCGAAAATGAGAACAAGCGACACATAAGGCTAGAGAACATCCTTAAAATCAATAGTCGACTCCTATGCAAGGATGAGACCCAAAGTTAAAAAAGGAACATAAATCCTAAGTAATGGAAGTGTAGGGGCGACCCGTAAATCGGCAGATACAACGGGATAGGAAAATCTCCTAAGTTGTATGATAGCATCGAGGAGATGCGGCTGACTGATAATTATATATGTATTTATATATGAGTACCTATTGTTACTAACCCGAGAGCTGGGTTAGGGGGATTGTTAGTCACGCGTGCAAGGAAGAGGAAGCAACAGAGCGTATGTTTCCGAATCCATGGTCGAACTCCCTTGTTACCGGGCCGTGTGCCACATAGTGGTGCCCTACGGGGCCGTGTGCCACATAGTGTGCCCGACTAGAGCCCGACTAGAGTAAGACCGGCAGAGCTACCCGTCTAAAGAGGTAAGCTGGGTATTATGGGATAGGAAGAGGGAACATGAGAGAATGTTTTTAATTCCGTATTGAGATCATAAAAGCCTGGTGGTGAGACCTATATATGTCTCTACACGGAGGCCCATGAGGCTTAACCTAAAATCATTCAAGAGTAGAATAATTAAGAAACTAGATCGGGACCCGGAGTGTCCAACGATCTAGGAGTCAAGTAAACCACACGATTGAGAAGAAATTTGGTAATTAACGAGAATGAAACTCACTTGAGATACGGTCTCTCAAGGCTGAAGAATAAGGTAGCCGAACTACCGAGCTGGTTGGGATATCTGCATGGATTGTATTCCTGGATTGAACGTGAAGTGTTGTGTGAATGTACATATATAATGTATTGTTGCGTTGCATGTTGTTTGAACTAAAATGAACCGCATGCTCTCGACCAATTAGTCGGCGTACCCTCGCTAGTACGCGGGGTATGCGGAAGTCATATTCAGCGTAAGCTGAGCCCCTAGGGGCAACGTTTTTAGTGTGTAGGTACCCGAAGTGGACATGATCACGGCAAGAGATCGACAACTAAGCAGGGATAGCTGGGAATGAAATATAGATAGTAGTGAATTGTATAGGGCTTGTAGTCGGTCACCGTCGAGAGTAGGACAGGGTTGTTATTGCTATGGGTAGTCGTATAAGAATTGAATATGTTGCATTATGGATTTGTAAGTCCGAAAGGTCAATGATGAACTTGGGAATTGTAGATACTCGGTATAGAACAGATTTGAGATTGTATTGTATATAATGGATTTGAAGTTGTATTTAGTTTGAGAATTGATTAAGTACAAGAAGTAACTTTTGTATAGTGTACTCGGTATAAGACCCGTCAGACCGATATTGGATTCGTTGTTGTATTTGTGTTTGGATTGGCCTTGTTAGTCACGTGGGTGACTAACAGCATTGTATCACCCCCGGTTGTAGTTTGGATTTCGCTGCTTGTGTATTGATAATGGAGACGGGTTAGGAGTTAATGGTGCGATTACCGGTAGGGGTGTTACAAATTTAAAGCAACATCCGTCTTTAACAGTGGTTAAGAATCCAAATTCTAATATAATACTTTCTTGTGCCCAAAATGACAATCTTTTTGTAGACCTATCTATTTGACAGTCCCAAAGCTCGGACTCTCCCAAAAATGTTTTCATGATCATCACTAGCTAAAATCTCTTTTTCACTTCTTTAGTTTATTATTCACCAGTTCAAGTTCCTGGACGTATGCGGGAGCAGGGGGAATTATGAAATTTACCCTTTTGTCTTTCTCCTTGATGCTAAGGCGTGGAATCAAAGCAGTATTTTTTTTTTTTGAAATTTATGGCGTATATATAAATGGTAAAGAGTTACATAATGAGCTCGTTTGGGGAACAGCTTCCAGCAGCAGACAGCTTCTCAATTTCTAAAATCAACAGGCTTCCACCAAACACCCAAAACCAGTAGCTGACAGCTTCTGCAAAATCATCAGCAGACAGCTTCTCAATTTTCAGCAGCAGGACCTAACAATTGTCTCTGCTTTTAAAAACCATCAGCAAACGTTCCACCAAACACTAAAATTATCAGCTGACAGCTTCTGCAAAACCATCAGCATACAACTTCTCAATTTCCAGCAGCAAGACCCAACAGCAGCCCCCAGGAGCTGTCCCCAAACAAACCCAATAGTTAGATACATAGAAGACCTATATATCTGACAACTAGTAGTGGTCATCATAGCTAAATGGAGGGTAGATTTACAAAAACCTCCTAGGCACTAAACAACGTAACACTGACAAAATGTTCAAAAGCCAATAGCCTAATTTTAAAACATCAGGATGTACACAAAGGACGCCAACCATACAACGCGCTCCTAGGAGCAAAGGACCCTATCAAGCCAATCAAAATCTGTGATGGATAGATGTATTCATCTTCATCCATATGATAACTTTTATTGGCCGCCTTGATGTTAGATATTATGAGAGAGGGGTCCCTGGCTTGGCTGGCCATGGCACGTTTGCATCTTTCTATCCAGAGATGGTAGACAACATTAGCAACAACCGCTCTTTTCACTAAATCCATTGGACGGAGTCTCTTACAATAGCGGTTACTCTAGCAGGGTTTGGCGGACCATTTGTGACTAGTTAGGGATCCCTACAAACCGGAAAAGTATACCCAAAGCACTTTTCTATTAAACAAGAGAACAAACACATCGCGCGTGGCTCCAACGTTTCCTTGTAAAGTAGTTAATAGAGTAAGCTAAAAAAAATACTAAGATAGTATAAAAGTAATTTGTTGGCGCATGTAGTTATAGATGGCTATATAAATATACATTTATTCAATAAAAATTGTATTATATGTAAAGTTATATATTGAATTTTGATATTCCTTAAATTTTACTAGATGTATATATTCCTTTTTAAACTGTACAATAAACTTTTATAACCTACACTTTTACACTATACAAATTATATAAGTACAAATATAGCCAAAGATAGTTACATATGATAAGAATGATTGTAGTATCAAAAGATATGGTAAAAAATAAAAAAGTCATGTAGCCAAAGATAGCTATGTTTTTTTGAAGTAATGGGTAAAGATATATAAATAATGATGAGAGTTAATACAAAAACAGATACATAGGAGGCCTATGTATCAGATACCAACTACGGCCCATAGTTTCTAGGGGGGATATACAAAAATTTCCCTAGCAATTTACAAAAACGATAGAGAGCCGGCAATAGGGGGAGACATATACAAAATTCCCCAACCTACAAAAATGACAAAAGTGGCTCTAGGAGCAAAGTACCCTGTCTAACCATTCCTGGTCTCTAGAGGTGTGACTCATCTTTGTCCAAATGATCGCTTTGGTTGCTGCCTTGAAGTCAGAAATTATGTGAGAGGAATCTCTGATCTGGTTAGCCATGGCCCGCTTGCATCTCTCGATCCAGATATGGTAGACAACGTTGGTGACTGTTGCTTTTTTCACAAGGTCTATCGGGCTACGCCTTCTACAGTAGCGAGTTATCCAATTGGAGTAACTACGGAGACTCATTCTGTTTGTAGGGATCCCCAATCAGTCACAAATGCTCCACCAAATCCTATTAGAGAACCTGCAGTGGAAAAAGAGATGGTGGCTAGTCTCTTAGCGCACTCATAAAGCCAGCATCTGTTAGCAAGGCAAATGCCCCAAGATTGGAGCTTATCACAAGTTTTCAGTCTACCTTTGAGAGTAACCCATAATATGAATTTAGCTTTAGCAGTAGCCCAGGTTTTCCAACAAATATTAAAAAGGGGAAGGACCTAGGGGGAGGAGACATCATTATAAAAGCAACTAACTCGGGGACGGGGAGAGTAAGAGAGCAGGAGCGACGCTGCATCATTAGTAGACCCACATTGTTTGATCCACTAGTCTCTAGCATGAAGGATATACTTCCAGGTCCAGGGGTCATTCCCTTTAGCTGTAACAGCCCAAATGCTAGGACCGAACAGATAAAGATTGTGGATCCATTGGATCCAAAGACGCTCAGGGTCATTAAAAATGGAGGAGATGGTTTTGAGAATGAAGCACATGTTCCATTTGTGGATGTCTTTGAGCCCAAGGCCTTCATTTTTCTTGGCAGCGGTTAAGTCTTTCAGGCCACCGGGGGGGGGGGGGGGGTAGCGTTGCCCTCCGCCATTCCCGGCCAGATAAAGGAGCGGAGACAATTGATAATGTTTTGGATGACATTCTTAGGGATGGATATGCAGGAGGCCCAGAATCCCATAATGCCCGTAACACCTCTACCGGTAATCACACCATTATCCTCTAACCCGTCTCAAATACCAACAACAACGCAACGGTAATTCCAACACAACCGGGGGTGAAACAATGCCGTTAGTCACCCACGTGACTAACTAGGCCAATCCAACTCAATTACAACAACCAAATGCAATATCGGTCTGATGGGTATTATACCGAGTACACTATACAAACGTTACTTCCATAACTTAATCAATCTCAACCAATTACAATGTAAGTCCCATATTATACAAATAAACTATCATTCATTACTATACCGAGTTTCTACCATCACCAAGTTGCCGGTAACACTTCGGCTAACAATACAACATTTCAAATAATTACAACCTACACTAATTACTACCCGTGCTTACGTAGCAACCCGTCCTACTATCGAACGGTGATCGGCTTCATTGTACCTGGAAAATAAAAATGATGCCCCTAGGGGCTCAGCAAAATTATTGCATATGACTTCCGCATACCCCGCGTACTAGCGAGGGTACGCCGACTATTTGGTCGAGAGCATGCGGTTCATTTTAATTCAAACAACATGCATACAACATACATTATATATGTACATTCACAATCAAGGTTCACAACAAACACAAACACTAACACACACATCAAGGGGTTAGTATAATATGTTTTTACTTAGGCTTGAGGGTTTCTACCTTACTATGCCATAACACTTACTCATTGTCTTACCCACTCTCTTGGGTGCTCTTTCTCACAATCCCAACTCAATACTCAATACTCAAGTTCCAAATTAGTACTCAATTCTCAAGTTACATACTAAGTCATTCTCATGACCTCCAGGCAGGGTCATACACAAGACCCACCACCGGGCTCAAATACAAAAGGGGCTATACGGTTAGCTCCTCAAATTCTTAAATGTCCGGTTCACTATCGGACTACTCAAATTCCCAAAACTCCTCTCTCGGAGCCATTACTCAATCTCATTGATTGGCCTAGAAGTATCTCTCTGATATCCTCCATTAGCTTAGGGATTCTCAATGTCAAGTATTCTAAGACTTAGGGTTTAACCAACTTATCGAATACTCTCATGTTTGGGACATTATTCATTTTAGTCGGTTCCTCTCATTAGGGTTCGACTATATCTCTAAGGGGTTTGGTGATCCCTTACCATGCTTACTTTACTCAAGGTTCATGATTTGAACAATTATCAATCCTCTAGATAGAGGTTACTCATATACTTCCACTATTATTTATTTTGCGGATTAAATCAATTCGGTTCTCTAACCGTTATCGGGAGGTTACTACTCCCGTATACTTTCTCGTGTTCAAGTGAGTTCATAGGTTTATGTTACCGTGTATTGCTTCAATAGTTGTAGTGTGGTTCCACCTTTATTAGTTCGCACTTGACTCTTCTACGAGTCTCTACTCACACAAGACTCAACTATGAGTCGCACTACCATACACATTCATCAATCAAACAATTCATTCACAATTCACATTTCATGAATTATACAAACTTTAAGTTCACAATACAACCCAACAAACACCAATACCATACAAGCACCAATAAGTGCAAACAATCCGATTCGTGCATTTATCTTGTTAGGTGATCACATAATTAAACAAGCACAGAAATCGGGGTAACCAAGTTAGGATACAGAGCATGAGGAATCATACCTTTCATCGGGGTTAACTTTACCGGGTGGTCTCACGTTCCTTGGCTCACACTTGTCCCTTGTGTCTTACTCTTGAACCACTATTTTCATGTCAAATGGTTCAATTATTATTAAGGCGTTACGGTAGGTACATAATTGCTACTCCCGTACTTACCCCGTTATCTCGTTATCTCGGTTTAACTTAGTGTACTTAAACTCACAACTTACTCACTCACTTCTAACACTTGTTTATACTTCTTAGGACCTTTGAATGTCACCAAACCACTCCTAAACAACTCCTAAAACCAATACCAATCAATCCCCCATGCTTAGAACCCTTTAAAAACACTTTTGATGGATTTTTAGGGTGGTCCGGGTTGTGTCCGGGGTTACAAACCCGGAACAAACACTGAAATCGGTTTCTAGACACATTTTGCTATGGTCGGGTTTGTGTACGGGATACAAACCCGGACCACCCCTGTTATGACTTTCTGGGACTTTTTTGGGGTGGTCTGGGTTTGTGTACCGGTTTGCAAACCCGGACCAGCCCTGGGACTGTCAAATTTTACAGTTTTCCACCAGTTTTCAACCCCTAATTCACCCCTAATCATTTCCTAATCTTTCCACATGTTTCCTACATGTTTAAACACCTCAAAACATGCTCTAAACCTCTTCAAATCATTGGTTTAATCCTCACTCAAATCCTAGCTCAATTTCCATAAATTTTCTTCTTCACTGTTACAGTTTGCACACTTGTGCATTTCCAACTTCTCCTTTATGGTGTATACCTTCTACCAACCTTACCAAATCATGATTGACCATACCAATTCATTCCTAGATATACACCATTCTAAAACCCAAGTCCAACTCTCACTTCCACTAATCTAACACTAGCTATTTTTCTTGTTTTCCAAAGCATTTCAATACCCCTATGCTACAGATTTGCCTCTTCCTTTTCCTACCCTTATATTCACTCAAGAGTGGTTAACTAACCCAAGTAAATTCCTTCCAATACCTAGTTCATTCCCTAGGTTGTTCTTACTCATTACAACACCTAGAAATATTATTCCTACCAAAATTTGCCATAACCTCCCTATAAATTTAACATATCCAGAATCATCCTTCAATACCAAAATCAAATCCTATTCTAGCCACACCCACAAGGGGTCCTACCACCACACATAATCCTCAAAATTTATCAAACAACAACAAGCTCATCATAATCAAAACACTTGGCTCCAAGGCCTTACTTCAAACACCAACTTCACAATTCTATCACATTTAAATCAAATACACTCCTAGTACAAAGTTTTGGGTTCATTCATTACTTTACCCATCCCACATTATAAAAAAATTTAATGAGCATCAATGGTAGTTTATTTACCTTAATTTCACAAGTTCCTTTTTCAAGTCTTCTCCTCTCCTCCTCTTCAATTTTGGTCAAGTTGGGAATGGAGTTTCCAAACTCCATTCCCATCATCCAAGGAACACAAATGAGTATAATTAAAATCCTAAACCCTTGAAATAATTCTAATTCAATGAAATGCTTAGAAGACAAATTCTAGGGTTTTTACCTTTGGAGTTTTAGGAGGGGTTTTCACCCATGATTCAAAAGGATGGTTCCACCACCATTGGAGGGTTGAAATGAAGCTCCAAAACAAGAAGAAACACAGCATGAGAATGGGCGAAATTTGGCCAAGGCATGAAAATGGGAAAATGAGTTTTTCTCTTGAAACTTTTTACTTGTTTGAAAGAGGAGACTCCAAGCTACAAGGTGGTGCCACTTTCTCTTCAAATGGGAAACCCATGGAGATGAAGTTCATCTTTTCAATTTTGAGAAGAGAGGAAGATAGAGGATGATGAGAGGAGTTCAAATATGTAATTTATTTTTGATTTGGAGCTTTAATAAAGCTTGGGCAAGTGGAGATATAGGAGCTGCCATGGAAGGGCTGCAAAATCGCAAGGAGGAAGAAGAAGGGGGAGGAAAATCGCTAGAGAGGGAGATGGGGATACGGCTGAGAGGAAGAGAAATGTGAGGGTGAGAGAGAGAGAGAGAGTGTATGTAAAAGTGCTTTATGTACTTTTCTTTCTTTCTTTCTTTTTTCTTATTTCTTTACTTATTTAGTGTGTGTGAGAGAGGCTGCTCCCCCTTTAAAATCGGCCCCACATGAGTATGCCAGCTGGAGCGTTTTTCGTTTTTACAGAAAACGCTCGTTATTTTACCCGGTTTTAGCACTATTCACTAACCGGCCCGTTTTCCGGAATTTTCTTGTTCTTTAATTTTAATGGTTATTAAGCTCCCATTAATGTTTATTTGTTATTTGATGAACTATAATTTTTACGGGTTTGTTTGACAACTCAAAGTCACTTTTTTCGGTTTTTCTCGAAAAACGTGCGCTAAAGCTTTATTAGCGTTTTTAATTCGTTTATGGATCCGTTTTCTTCAGGAATTACTCCCATATATTATTTAGGCATTATTAAGCCTTTAAAATCCATCCAATACCCTTTTTAAGGTCGTATTTCTCCTAGGGTCACTTAACGCCCAATTTAGCGTTTTTCACTTTTTAAGCGTTTTTCTTGTTTCTTTTGGATTTATTCTTTTTAGCAAAATTCATTAGGCACTAATAGGCCCTCATATCGTATTAGAGTAATTTAATCACCCTAATTAAGTTCGGGGTATTTCAACCTACCCCCTTAAAGAACTTTACCCACATAGTTAGTGAGTCTAAGATTGTTAGTCACCAAGGTACTCAATACTAAGGTTATACTCTCTCTACAACCTGTCAGACTCCAATGACTGACTGAATAAGTACCACGCATTCACACAACATGTCGAGCAGGTATAGCAACCAAAAATATCTTTGCCCAAATCTTCAATGGGGGTCCATCCGTAGACAATTAGGCACTAAGTCCTCCCCCAAATCGAGTGAGTGATCCCTCAGGTACCGGTCACGTTTGAACACTTACGCTCTCTGGTTCATGGCCGTCATGACATTGAGCACTTACTCTTTCTGGCTCTACGGTCCTTTGGTTATGATCAAAATCATTTGCAACTCTAGAGAATCCTCAGGCTCCAAAGTCGGTACTCTTCCCTGACCGGACTACTCATATCCGGCGGCCCTGGACAAATACAAAACACACACTACAAGCATCCTACAGGTCACTTAGTACCCTTGCTCGTCCGTTGTAGTGGTTTCAAAACTATTCAACACCTCCACCGACTCACAACTAGCTTCACTTCCATGATTCAACCGGATACCCGTGCCTAGCCATGAAAGATCCACTAGCGCCCGTGGGAGTGGTTTCAAAACCAATCCTCATTCTCCAGTTTGAAGAAAATCATTTGCCAAAATCATTTTGAAAACTTCAATGCAACTCCAAGTTCCAATTTATGTTAGTTTCACCTATTACTAGTGTGATTACTTGTGGCCACTTACAAGGAGCTTCAAGAGTCATTCAACCCAATGTGATCATCATTGGTGTTGAACTAACCATTCACCCAATTTGGTGTTGGTTTCCCTTGATCGCTAGCAAATCAAGTTCCACCTCCCACCTCAATTCATACAATAAAATAGTCAAACATTAATTTCATTTTCTATCTTTTTAATCTTGCTAGTCATAATCACCCATCAACGCATTTACCAATTTCTAGAATTCATTTACTCATTACTACTCGTCTCATCAATTGTTACTCAACCTATCTTCAACTTCTATACCCAAGAATTTCAAAAGTTAGTTTTTCCAATTAGTTTTTCTATCCTCAATTTATTCACCAATACAATCAAATCAAATTACCTAGGGGACTCGCTTCCCACTATAGTTCAACGTCAGTTCTTACCTATTTATACTCCTCAATTCCTCAAACATACTCATCAATTTCCTCAAACATACTCATTTCCCAAATTATTATCCATCGGGGTCTCATTCCCCATTTCTCTACTCCATTCACCTCAAATCTCTCACAATCAACACTTCTTTCCACCTCAAGTCTCACAATCAACCACCATTACAATATGAATGGTATATATATGTTTATGTAACATAAGTACCAATCATCACAACAAATTCTTTTGCGCTATGCGCATTGTAGTTTACGCACTATCACGTAAAACATACATTTCACGGTTTTCGCCCTACCCCCCTTAAAAAGGGATTACGCCCACGTAATCTACCATGTGTCAACACTGGACATAGGTCAAAGGCATTCAGCCGTCATGGAGTGGTTCAACTTCCATGCGGATCTATTATACAATGTATTCTGGCCACAGGGTCTTAACCAATTTATGGTTTAGTCCCTGCACCAAGAATTTCCATCGGAGTTTATTTAACTCTTCACCGGGTTCAGTTCTATCCTTAGAATTTGGGCCCACTCGCTTCTGTTGCGCGACCCTGATAACCTAGGGTTTATTTGCCCTTCTCGTTATCCTTAATGTGTTATACAATATCCTTTTATCCCTTTTTATCTTGGGAACAAGGTTTATTAATCAGGTGTGGTATTCCTTTACCGTACGCGAACTCAACGTGTTATAGGTTTTCTATCCAGCTCTCTGGAATCCATGTACATACTGTTCGTACTGCCATGATTATTCACTGGGTTCCTCCGACTTATTGTCGGTTGAGGTTGAGCCGCTACTTAATTGTAGTGCTTCCTCTAATGTCAGTAGCTTCTGAATTATGACCTTGCATTTTCTATACTTCGGTCCTTATGACTTCGTACGTTTTCTTCCACCTTTTACCACAATTGTCGTCTTCCCAACTTCCTAGCTATCCCACTCGATCATTACTGCACAATTGCAATACTAAAACACTCAGTCCTACAGAGTGTAGAAGCGTAAACACTCGGCAGTAATCTCTTATGAGATTAGCAATAGGAATGAATGTTGTTTCCTTGTTTCTTGGTCTGTCCACCATCTTTATTCCTCAACTCCATCTCACTGTGTGATTTATTCACATGTATTGGTCGCTTGCTGCGCACCATGTTCGTATTTGTTTACAACTTTAGTTCCCATGGCATCCGCTATTTCATTAGCTTCTGCTCATGTTTTTCTACCATTTATACAATGGTTCGCCATTACCTGGCTGATTATAGCATATGACATTCTTTTATATCTTTGAGCTCCTTGAGCGTTATTGGTTTTTTTACACTTCAGGTTTGCACTTCACGTATTTCTTCTTAACCGATTACTCCTCGGTTTCCAATAATTGCTATCAAAGCCTATTTCACATTGCTTGGTGATAATTGTATGCTCAAGCTTCACTACATTAGTAGTTCTAAAAGAGATACTTCCTCTTCTTGGAGTCCATGCGTTCGCCGCTCTCACGGTCTCACATTAACGAGGGGTATCTTTGCTCGTTAGTTATTAAACTATTTACCGGTGCCGTTCTTGGCAACTCTCCATATGGTTCGCAATGGTTTTGCAACCGTTGAGTTTGTATTGTAATGGGTTCCTGGCTTACTAGCCATGTTGCCTAGAGCTTTGCTCATCTTAGGCGGTTCACGTATATTTGCATTACTCCGTATGCCATCAAATGGCTTGGAGGTACTTACTGGCTCCATGATGGGATCATCGCATCACGCTTCCGTCTGTTGGATGCCCTTCAAGTGTCTTGGTATTGATTTATACCTTTCAATAATTCAGGGTATCCCCTGGGTAAGTGGGATCCCTTTGGTGTTCTAACCGAGTGTTTGTTATAGCTCTGGTGCTCTTATCACGACACTTCGTTCAACTATGTTGACTTTGATACCCTTTATGGATTGCTCCTGGGTGTTGTTGGTTATGCCATTACATCCGGTTAACATTTGAGTATGTTCTGTCTTCTCCGCATTGCGGTTCAGATTTCAAATTGCCCCATTTAGGGTTATAACGTCCCCCGTTCTCAGGGTAGACCATTGATGCTTCTCTTATGTTTTCAACTGGTTTGACACTTTCTTCAGTGTTGAATGGTATCCTCCGGTACCTTAGGTGATCACTCTGGGTGTTTATCCAGCTCATTACACATTGGTGTGTTTATGTTAGGCATTACCTTACTGTGTTTAGACTGGGTTTCCATTCCAGCTAATATGCTTCGTTTCAATATCCTTGAGACATATCCGATGTCTTTTAGCCAATTACTTGTGCTTATCGCACTTCTCAATCTTAATCATCCTCCTAGAATGAGTTTTGACTCCTTTAGCTTGTAAGCTCGTTTGGGTTCTTCGATCATTTGAGGTATTCAACTGTTTCGGTTTGCATTTACCTTATGGTCCATAGTACGGAGTTGACTACTTCCCGTGTTCGTACACTACATGTATACATACGTGGGGTACCGTATTGGTACGTTACCACTTACCCGACTAACTCAAATGCTCTGTCAGGCCCGCAAGCTCCTTCGGAGTGCGGTCGTCCCACATCCCGTATTTGGGTACACTCGTAGTGTTCGTCACACGCCTAGGTGAAGTATTCTATTGTCAACTCCTCTTGTATCATTCTATGATACTTACCGTAATTCTTCTGGTTTGGTTTTAAAATCTGAGGTTTAAAAGAAAAGTTTGTGGTTTTGAAAGAAAATTCTGGGTTTTGAAATAGAAATCTTGAGTTGGAAAGAAATCTTTATGGCGTTGCCATGTTTGAAGTCTTGACCAAGTCCAGCTTCCTGCTGACTGATGTGTTTGTTAATGCGATGGTCAGGCCGTTAGGCCTTTCCAAGGCTTACGTCCTTCAAGTTCTTAGGATTATGGTCCTATGATTGCTTCCATCTCCATAGTGGTACTTAGTAAGTACTTGTTAGTCATTTAACGTCCTCCAACTTGTCTTGTTGTTGCTGCACTTGCCTTGGCAAGTGCGCGGGTACGTCGGATTTCAGGTTAACAAACACCGGTTACGGTGTTGTTTCCATCCAAATTTGGTGATTTTATTGGATCTTCCTTTGATCTTTTGATCTTAGTGATCAATCTCCTGAGTAGCCTTTCAGCGTTCCTAACAAGGTTGTCGATAATTTGGGTGCTTTTCCGATCCTTGTGGTACTCCATGTACCTTGCCTTATTGCTCGTTCCCACACCTTTACGGTGGTTACCGAGGTCTGGCTAATCTTTAGGAGCTACATCGTAGTCCTATTGGTGTAAATTCATAAATACTCCCACAGTTGCTTGAGCTATGTTGCTCGGGTTTCACTACCCTTTTGGCTTCATTGCGTAATTATGCTTCTCTTCTTGTTGGCTACACATGGTTCTCGCGACTGCGAAGCACGTCGCCCCATGGTGCCGCAAATTTAGTTATCCTCTGGTTAGGATCTTCAATCTACTACCGTTCAGTACGGTTATTATCGTTGAAACGACAACCATCTTCGGGATTTCCAGTTCTTGGACTCTGCCGTATGCCTGGTTCCTTCTTTTACAAATTTCGTTTACAACCGCCAGATCGGATTTTACCCGAGTATGAGAGGTCTTTCCATCTCTCTGGCGTTCTTCTCCCAACTTTACAACGGGGGTTGCGGAGGGCGGGATTGGTTGTGTAGGTATCAGATCACACCGGAAGTTCCTATCCAGCGTACCTCCTATCTAGCGTACCTCACACGCTAACACTCAACCCTTAGCCCTAAGTCTCTAATTCCTAACTCGGTGTTTTCCTAAACTCGGTATTTAGACCATCAGAGCGATACTTCACTCTGATACCACTTTTTGTAACACCCCTACGGGTAATCACACCATTATCCTCTAACCCGTCTCAAATACCAACAACAACGCAGCGGTAATTCCAACACAACCGGGGGTGAAACAATGCCGTTAGTCACCCACGTGACTAACGAGGCCAATCCAACTCAATTACAACAACCAAATGCAATATCGGTCTGATGGGTGTTATACCGAGTACACTATACAAACGTTACTTCCATAACTTAATCAATCTCAACCAATTACAACGTAAGTCCCATATTATACAAATACAACTTTCATTCATTACTATACCGAGTTTCTACCATCATCAAGTTGCCGGTAACACTTCGGCTAACAATGCAACATTTCAAATAATTACAACCTACACTAATTACTACCAGTGCTTACGTAGCAACCCCGTCCTACTCTCGAACGGTGATCAGCTTCATTGTACCTGGAAAATAAAAACGATGCCCCTAGGGGCTCAGCAAAATTGCTGCATATGACTTGCATACCCCGCGTACTAGCGAGGGTACGCTGACTATTTGGTCGAGAGCATGCATTTCATTTTAATTCAAACAACATGCATACAACATACATTATATATGTACATTCACAATCAAGGTTCACAACGAACACAAACACTAACACACACATCAAGGGGTTAGTATAATATGTTCTTTACTTAGGCTTGAGGGTTTCTACCTCACTATGCCTTACTCACTTACTCATTGTCTTACCCACTCTCTTGGGTGCTCTTTCTCACAATCCCAACTCAATACTCAATACTCAATACTCAAGTTCCCAAATTAGTACTCAATTCTCAAGTTACATGTTAAGTCATTCTCATGACCTCCAGGCAGGGTCATACACAAGACCCACCACCGGGCTCAAATACAAAAGGGGCTATACGGTTAGCTCCTCAAATTCTCAAATGTCCGGTTCACTACCGGACTACTCAAATTCCCAAAACTCGTCTCTCGGAGCCATTACTCAATCTCATAGATTAGCCTAGAAGTATCTCTCTCGATATCCTCCATTAGCTTGGAATTCTAATGTCAAGTATTCTAAGACTTAGGGTTTTAACCAACTTATCGAATACTCTCTTGTTCGGGACATTATTCATTTTAGTCGGTTCCTCTCATTAGGGTTCGACTATATCTCTAAGGGGTTTGGTGATCCCTTACCATGCTTTACTTTACTCAAGGTTCATGATTTGAACAATTATCAATCCTCTAGATAGAGGTTACTCATATACTTTCACTATTGTTTATTGTGCGGATTAAATCAATTCGGTTCTCTAACCATTATCGGGAGGTTACTACTCCCGTATACTTTCTCGTGTTCAAGTGAGTTCAAAGGTTTATGTTACCGTGTATTGGTTCAATAGTTGTAGCGTGCTTCCACCTTTTTATTAGTTTGCACTTGACTCAACTATGAGTCGCACTACCATACACATTCATCAATCAAACAATTCATTCACAATTCACATCTCATGAATTATACAAACTTTAAGTTCACAATACAACCCAACAAACACCAATACCATACAAGCACCAATAAGTGCAAACAATACGATGTTAATCGCTTCATCCTGATTAGGTGATCAACAAATCAAACATACAAGCACCAATCGGGGTAACCAAGTTAGGATACAGAGCATGAGGAAATCATACCTTTCACTGGGGTTAACTTTACCGGGTGGTCTCACATTCCTTGGCTCACACTTGTCCCTCGTGTCTTACTCTTGAACCACTATTTTCATGTCAAATGGTTCAATTATTATTAAGGCGTTACGGTAGGTACATAAATGCTACTCCCGTACTTACCCCGTTATCCCGTTATCTCGGTTTAACTTAGTGTACTTAAACTCACAACTTACTCACTCACTTCTAACACTTGTTTATACTTCTTAGGACCTTTAAAGGTCACCAAACAACTCCTAAACAACTCCTAAAACCAATACCAATCAATCCCCCATGCTTAGAACCCTTAAAAACACTTTCTGATGGATTTTTAGGGTGGTCCGGGTTTGTGTCCGGGGTTACAAACCCGGACCAAACACTGAAATCGGTTTCTGGACACATTTTGCTATGGTCTGGGTTTGTGTACCGGGATACAAACCCGGACCAACCCCTGTTATGACTTTCTAGGACGTTTTTGGGGTGGTTCGGGTTTGTGTACCGGTTTGCAAACCCGGACAAACCCTGGGACTGTCAAATTTTACAGTTTTCCACCAGTTTTCAACCCCTAATTCACCCCTAATCATTTCCTAATCTTTCCACATGTTTCCTACATGTTTAAACACCTCAAAACATGCTCTAAACCTCTTCAAATCATTGGTTTATTCCTTACTCAAATCCTAGCTCAATTTCCACAAATTTTCTCCTTCACTGTTACAGTTTGCACACTTGTGCATTTCCAACTTCTCCTTTATGGTTTATACCTTCTACCAACCTTACCAAATCATGATTGACCATACCAATTCATTCCTAGATATACACCATTCTAAAACCCAAGTCCAACTCTCACTTTCACTAATCTAACACTAGCTCTTTTTCTTGTTTTTCCAAAGCATTTCAATACCCCTATGCTACAGATTTTGCCTCTTCCTTTTCCTACCCTTATATTCACTCAAGAGTGGTTAACTAACCCAAGTAAATCCCTTCCAATACCTAGTTCATTCCCTAGATTGTTCTTACTCATTACAACACCTAGAACACATTATTCCTACCAAAATTTTGCCATAACCTCCCCATAAATTTAACATATCCACAATCATCCTTCAACACCAAAATCAAATCCTATTCTAGCCACACCCACAAGGGGTCCTACCACCACACATAATTCCTCAAAATTTATCAAACAACAATATAGCTCACATAATCAAAACACTTGGCTCCAAGGCCCTTACTTCAAACACCAACTTCACAATTCTATCGCATTTCAATCAAATACACTCCTAGTACAAAGTTTTGGGTTCATTCATTAATTTACCCATCCCACATTATAAAACAATTTAATGAGCATCAATGGTAGTTTATTTACCTTAATTTCACAAGTTCCTTCTTTCAAGTCTTCTCCTCTCCTCCTCTTCAATTTCGGTCAAGTTGGGAATGGAGTTGCCAAACTCCATTCCCATCATCCAAGGAACACAAAATGAGTATAATTAAAATCCTAAACCCTTGGAATAATGCTAATTCAATGAAATGCTTAGAACACAAATTCTAGGGTTTTTACCTTTGGAGTTTTAGGAGGGGTTTTCACCCATGAATCAAAAGGATGGTTCTACCACTATTGGAGGGTTGAAATGAAGCTCCAAAACAAGAAGAAACAAGGCATGAGAATGGGCAAAAATCGGCCAAGGCATGAAAATGGGGAAAATGAGTTTTTCTCTTGAAACTTTTTACCTTGTTTGAAAGAGGAGACTCCAAGCTACAAGGTGGTGCCACTTTCTCTTCAAATGGGAAAAACCCATGGAGATGAAGTTCATATTTTTTCAATTTTGAAAAGAGAGGAAGATATAGGATGATGAGAGGAGTTCAAATATGTAATTTATTTTTGATTTGGGGCTTTAATAAAGCTTGGGCAAGTGGAGATATAGGAGCTGCCATGGAAGGGCTGCAAAATCGCGAGGAAGAAGAAGGGGGAGGAAAATCGCCAGAGAGGGAGATGGGGATACGGCTGAGAGGAAGAGAAATGTGAGGGTGAGAGGAGTGAAAGTGTAAAAAGTGTTTTATGTACTTTTTCTTTCTTTCTTTATTTCTTTACTTATTTAGTGTGTGTGAGAGAGGCTGACTCCCCCTTTAAAATCGTCCCCACATGAGTATGCCAGCTGGTGCGTTTTTCGTTTTTACATAAAACGCTCGTTATTTTACCCGGTTTTAGCACTATTCACTAATCGGGCCCGTTTTCCAGAATTTTCTCGTTTCTTTAATTTTATGGTTATTAAGCTCCCATTAATGTTTATTTATAGTTATTTTATGAACTATAATTTTTACGGGTTTGTTTGACCACTCAAAGTCATGTTTTTGGGTTTTCTTGAAAAACGTGCGCTAAAGCTTTATTAGCGTTTTTAATTCGTTTATGGATCCGTTTTCTTCGGGAATTGCTCCCATATATTATTTAGGCATTATTAAGCCTTTAAAATCCATCCAATACCCTTTTTAAGGTCGTATTTCTCCTAGGGTCACTTAACGCCCAATTTAGCGTTTTTCGCTTTTTAAGCGTTTTTCTTGTTTCTTTTGGATTTATTCTTTTTACCAAAATTCATTAGGCACTAATAGGCACTCAATATCTTATTAGAGTAATTTAATCACCCTAATTAAGTTCAGGGGTATTTCATTGCCAAACAGGGAACTTTGAATAAGGGAAAGCCGACCCGCGAAGGAGAGAGATTTACCACCCCTGGAGGATATAGTCTTGTGGATGCTGTCAATGAGGGGGTTAAACTCGGAGGATCTAGGCCTCCTAGCAGTGATAGGTATACCAAGGTAGCAGAAGGGGAAGGAGCCCAGGTTGAAACCTGTAGTATGGAGGTTCACATCCGTAAGAGATGGGCTAACTCCTCCAAGAAAAATATCTGATCTCGAGGGGTTGAGGTTTAGCCCCGATGTTGCAGAAAAGAGGTTAACTTTATTGCGCATGAGGGATATAGAGCGTTGGTCTCCTCTACAGAATGAAAAGGGCATCATCCGCAAAGAAAAGGTGAGAAATACGAACAGGTTTGCATGAAGGATGGTAACAGAAACCTAGAGAGAAGTGAAGTTGGTCAAGGAGACGAGAGAGCATATCCATCACAAGGGTAAAAAGGTAAGGGGAGAGAGGGTCACCTTGACGCAACCCCCTTTCGCCTTTGAAAAACCCAAAAGGGGAACCATTGATGTTTATTGAGAAAGAGGTTGTGGTGACACGTTGCATGATCCAATTACAGAACACTGGGGGAAAGTTTAGGAAGGAAAGGGTGTCCTGGAGGAAGGTCCAGCCGACGGTGTTAAAGGCTTTCCTAATGTCCATTTTCATCATGCACCGAGGGGAGATGCCAGCTCTTTGGTAGTCTTTCATAAGACAGGAGCATAACTGGATATTATCAGAGATGAGATGGCCTTTGATGAACGCCCCTTGGTTGACATTAACCAGGGAGGGGAGACTATCGACTAGTCTTTTCACAATGATTTTGCTAATGATTTTATATATGGTGTTGCAACAGGAGATAGATCTGAAATCCCCTGGGGAAGATGCCACTTCAGTCTTAGGGATAAGAGAGATAAGAGTGTTGTCGATCTCTTTGAGAAGCCTGCCACTGTGGAAAAAACTTTTGATTGCTCCCAAGAGATCATCCCCGATAATGTCCCATGAAGCTTTGAAGAACTTGGCTGAGAAGCCATTCGGCCCTGGGGCTTTGTCATCTCCTATCGAGAAGAGTAGGGATGTCAATCTTGACCCGAACCCGAAAAAATCGACCCAAAATCGACCCGTAAAAAGCCGGGTTCGGGTTAAGATTTTTTACCCAAAAATATTTTCAGGTCGGGTTCGGGTTGGATCATTGAAACCCGCTTCGGGTTCGGGTTGAACCCGCCAACCCGTAACCCGGAAAAATAATTAATTAAAAATAGAAATATGTTATATTTAATTATTATATTAGTGTTTAATGATTAGTTTATGGTAAAATAAACATTTAGTCAATAAAATATGATTAAATATAGTATATATTAATTAGTTAATATTAAAATATTATATTTATTTGTTAAATAATCTAAAATTTTAAAAATAAAATAATTTTTTTAAAAGCGGGTCGGATTCGGGTCAACCCGCTGTGGGTTCGGGTTGAAGAAATATAACCCGCTTCGGGTTCGGGTCGGGTTCGGGTTGACCTAAACCATTTTCGGGTCAGGTTCGGATTGAGCTCAACCCGACCCAAAACCCGATTTCGACACCCCTAGAGAAGAGGGCCGATTTAATCTCTCTATTATCAATGGGCTGGATTAGAGAGGCCCATCTGGATCTGTCAAGGTACCTAGAGTTATCCAGGTTGAGGTCTGCAAGCGAGTGGGAAAGAGACGCTCTGTGCCTAGGGAAGTTTTGCAGTGAGAAACTAGGTAGTTATCGATATCAGCTGGGGTGTAACACCCCTACCACTAATCAAATCATTATCCCCTAACCCGTCTCAATTATCAATACCAAAGCAGCGAAAATTCACTTACAACGGTGGGTGATACAATGCCGTTAGTCACCCACGTGACTAACAAGGCCAAATCCAAATACAAATCTACTATCGGTCTGATGAACTAATATACCGAGTACTCTGTACCAAACAATACATTCCGTTCCTTAATCAAATCACAATACAATACAACCCTCAAATCAATACTATACCGAGTCTCTACAATCCTCAAGTTTGCCGACAAAAATTCGGACTTATAATTCAACATTACAAATAAATACAACTTTCATTAATCAACTACCCATACTTATACAGCAACCCTGTCTTATACTCTCGAACGATAATCGGCTTCAAAGTACCTGGAAAGTAAAAACTGTGCCCCAAGGGGCTCAGCAAATTGCTGGTATGAAATTCGCATACCCCGCGTGCTAACAGGGATACGCCGACTACTAGGTCGAGAACATGAGATTCATTTTAATTCAATAATCATGCTCGCATTCAAAGGCATTCAAACAAGGAATACAATAACAACTAACACAACAAGTTTTTTAGTTAGTATTAACTTACTCTCAGGCCTTGAGGGTTTTTACCTCACTATGCCTTAGTCACTTATTCATTATCTTACCCCTTCTCTTGGGTTACTCTTACTCAAACTCTCTTATTCTCATTCTCAAACTCAAATTCTCAATTTCTCAATCTCAAGCTCAGATTCAACTCTTCTCAAACTCAATTCTCAAATCTCAACTCACAATCTAAATTCTCACGTTCTTAATCTTAATCTCAATTCTCAAGTTCTCAAATCTCAATCTAAATTCTCAAAATCTTAAACTCAATCTCAATTCTCAAGTTCTTGAATCTCAATCTAAATTCTTAAATTCTCAAATGGATATCTTTTAAGCCATTACCCATGACCTCCGGGCAGAGTCATACACAAGACACACCACCGGGCTTACAAATTCTCGTCTTATTACTTCCCCGGCTACGACCCTACACTGGGTCTAGCATGGTGGGAAGGTTATACTATCAAACGGAACTATACACCTAGCTCCTTAAATTCACAAACGTCCGTATCTCTACCAGACTACTCAAATTCCTAATACTCCTCTCTCGGAGTCATATCACAATCTTATAGATTAGCCTAGAAGTATCTCTCTCGATATCATCTAATAGCTTAGGGAATTTTCTCAATGTCTAGTATTCTTAGATTTAAGGGTTTCCCCAACTTATCGAATACTATTATGTTCGGGACATTTTCTCAATTTAGGTCGGATCCTCATATTGTGGACCAACTATCTTCTAAAGAAGTTTGATGGTCCTTTATATCTCTTTAATTCTCTCATAAGTTCATATCTTTGAACTATCATCAATCTCTTAATAGAGGTTTCATCATTTCTTTCCACTACTGATTATTTCATGGATCGTTCATTTCGGTTCTCTAGCCGTTATCGGGAGTTTACTACTCCTGTACAACTCTCTCACATTCTAGCGAGTTTGTAGGTTTGCATTTATCATTATTTTTTATTCGACAGTTTTCGTGTGTTTCCACGTTTCGATATTTTACGGAACGACTCTATCTATGAGTCACTAACCAATCGTTACTTAACTATGAGTTGGTCTATAACGCTAAGTTAGACCACGCAATCGTACAAGGGAGGTTAGTACACACAACATGCATCAAGATATACAATCAAGCAATAGAACATTTTTCATGCTTTTATCTTGATTAAGTCGGCACACAAGCACACAACACACAAATCAGTGTAATCCAGGTAGCATACGAGGCATGAGAAAATCATACCTTTCACCATGGATTAACTTTACCGTGTCACCTTACGTTCCTTGGGTCTTACTCGATTCACTGATGACATTTCAAATGTTTCTATTAACATTAAGTATTACGGTATGTAAATAACTACTACTCCCGTACTTACCCCGTTATCCCGTTAATCTTAGGTTTACTCAAGTGTGCTTAAGTTTTTCAACTTCCTCATTCACTTCTCAACACTTGTTTACGCATCTTAGGACATTTACATGTCACCAAACAAGTCCTAAACAACATCTAAAACCAATACCAATCAATCCCCCTTTTATATGCCTTTAAAACACTCACGGTCAATTTATGGGGGTGGTCCGGGACTTGGTCCGGCCCCTAAGTCCTGGACCAATGTTGGTTCTAACTCTCGGGTGAAATTACAGAATGGTCGGGACCTTGTACTCAGCTCAAGTCCCGGACCAGTACTTGCATCAACTCTCGGTATGAATTAAGGGGGTGGTCCGGGACCTTACCCTGGTCCTAAGTCCCGGACCATCAACAGAATTTCACTCTCGGGGCTTATTTTGATGCGGTCCGGAACCTTGTCCCTCACCTAGGTCCCGGACCCTGCTAAAAACTGCTATTTTTTAAATTTTTCATCTCCAAAGCAACCCCTAATCCACACTCAATCTTTCCTAATCCTTTCACATGTTTTCTAACATGTTTAACCACCTTAAAACACTCTTAATCATGCTCTAAACCTCCTCAAATCATTGGTCAACTTCATTACTCAATTCTTGTTAAATTCTACAATTGTGTATCATTTTTGCACTTATGTACACTGGTGCATTTCCAACTCCTCTTGATGTTTCACAACCTTCTACACACCATTATCAACTCATTTGTTGACCATAACCATTCTCTCCTAGCCATTCTCGTCTTTATTACCCAAGTCCAATCTTAACTTTCAAGGTTACACACACTAACTCTTTTCTAGAAATTCCAAGGCACCAAAACATTATTTATGGTACAGATTTTTGAATCTCTCCAATCCATTCTCCAATCACCATTTCAAGGTGCTTACTTTACTCAACTAAATCCTATTAACTTCTAGGTTCTCCAATTTGTAAAGTCACCTAAAACACTTCATTTTCCTACTAAAATTTTGCCATAGTTTGCCTACAATTCTAACATGCCCAAATACACAATTTCATTCTCCTAAGTCAATTCAAGCTAGCCACACCCACAGAGGGTCCTACCAGCACACAATATCCATTCAAAATCCTCAAGTAAACAATATAAGCTCAATCTCAAATCACTTGGCTCCAAGGACCTTAATTCAAATTAACAATCAATTCCCAAATTCCTCCTAATCACAATCAAACATAGTTTTGGTCCAAATTTTGTTTCATATTTTATTCACCCATCCCATAATTTCTAAGACAATTAGGATAGATATTAAGGTAGATGGTTTACCTTGATTCTTAAATTCTCTTTTCAATTCTCCTCTTTTCTTTTCCAATCTCCTCCTCTTCTCTTTCTTGATCAAAATCGGCCAAGTTGGCCAACCACTTGCCAACCTCAAAATCAATACCCAAGTGGGGAATTAGGCACTAAATATATTCACCTAGCCTTATTAATCAACTAGAATATAAGGGAAGGTGCTTAAGGCACAAAGGTGAGGAATTACCTTGAAACCCTAAAATGGGCCTTTGGTCATGAATCAAAAGAGGGCTCCCAATAAGCTTTTGAAGCTTGAATAAGGCTCATTCAAGGAAGGAAAACAAGGAAATCGGGGAGTCAAAAACTGGCCACATAAGAGATGAAGGAAAGAGTGAGTTTTTGTGATTTTCTTACCTTAAAACAATGAGGAGGCATCCAAGCTCCATAAAAGCTGATTTTCTCTTCAAATGGGATATACCCATGGAGATGAACTTCATCCTTTTAAGTTTTGAAAAGAGGGAAATGTAGCCCTTGAGGAGGGGAAGAAGAATATGTAATTTTTTCTTGATATGGAGCATGGAGCTAGCTTGTACAAGAGGAGAAAGATGGAGGGGCCATGGGAGGAGCTCAAAATTGGCAAAAATGGGGGAATAATAAGGGAGGAAGGCAGGAAGGAGGAAGAAAGGAAAGATAGGGAAAAGAGAAATGAGGGAGGAGAGAGAGGGAAAAGTTACTTTTGTAACTTTTCCACTTTTGCTTTTTGCTCTATTCTTATTCTAGCTAGTTTAGTGTGTGTGAGAGGGCTGATTTTTCCCTCTTAAAACCGGCCCCATATGTAATAAATGGAGCGTTTTTGTTTTTGGAGCAAAGCTAATACGGTTTGACATATTCACTGGAGCGTTTTTGTCCGGATTTTTCTCGTTTCTTTAATTTTAATGGTTCTTAAGCTTCCATTAATGTTTAATTATACTTATTTGATTGACTATAATTTTTACAGGTCCATTTGACCACTCAAAGTCACGTTTTCGGGTTTTCTCGAAAAACATGCTCTAAAGCTTCATTAGCGGTTTTAATCCATTTTATGGATCCGTTTTCTTCGAGAATTGTTCCCCTATACCAATTAGGCATAAATAATCCCTAGGAATCCTTCTAGGATCCTAATCGAGGTCGTATTCCTCCTATGGTCACGTAACACTCATTTTCGTGTTTTATGATTTTTAAGCGTTTTCTCTTTTCTTTTGGCTTTATTTTCTTCACAAATATTCTTTAGGAACTATTAGGCCCTTAAATACCGTATCTAGAATAATTTAATCACCATATTTAAGTTCGGGGTATTTCATGGGGAGTTGAGAACCTCCCCCATGTCATTTGTTATGGAGGCAATGTAGTTTTTATTCCTTCTGCCCTTAATGACTCTATGGAAGTAGGATGTATTGGAGTCAGCGTACTTGAGCCAACGGGTTTTGGAGAGTTGGCGAAGAAATAAGAGCTCATGTTTGTCCGTAATGAGGAGACTAAATCTGAGAGACTTTTCAAGGGAGATAAGGCACGGGTTCCAGGGATCCAGGTCCAGCTTTCTTTGGGTGTCACAGAGCACATCTCTAATAGCTTGGCCTTTTACATCGAGAGAGCCATATTCGGATCTGTGGAGTGAAGAAAGACCGCCTTTGAGTTAGCGCAATCTGGATATAAAAATAAAGAGACGACTCCCTTGAAAGGGAACTTCCCAGGCATTCCGAACAAGAGGGAAGAAAGAGGGATCATCAGTCCAAAAATTGAGAAATTTAAAGCATCTCTTACGAGGTGGGGGGGGGAGGAGGGTTGATGGTAATGATTATGGGACTATGGTCAGAAACTAAGGGGGGAAGGAAAGAGGCGAAGCTGGTTGGAAAGGCCAAGATCCATTCCTCATTAACAAGGACACGGTCAATTTTACCCATGACCCGTCTATGGTCGTATTGGTTATTCCACCAAGTGTAAAAGCGCCCATAGTAGCGAAGATCCTGAAGTTCAGCTGCAGAGACGCAGTCCGCAAAGTCACGGTAGTCTCTGAGCGAAGGGGGCAGGGCACTAAACCTATCATCGGCATAGAGTATGTTATTGAATCACCCGTAAGCAACCAGGGACCCATAGAGTTACTACTGGGCTACTAATTTCCTCCCAAAGTAGATGTCTAAGAAGAGGGTTGTTCCTCCCATACACAAACGAGATGGTGAAGTCATAGGATCCTAGGAGGATATCTTTACATGTTAGCATCTGGGCAAAGAGATGTGTGGGGGGATAGAGAAATGATGAAAGGGTTGAAAAGAACCCAGATACTGCTACCAAGAAAATTGTAGGGAAAAACTATATACAAAAATGAATAAAAGAATGAAAGAAATGGGAAGAATCCTACAACTCTAATACGGGTAGCAAAAATTCCCAGTCGGAATATAGTGTAAGTAAATTACAACCAAGAGTATCGAACCCTAGGGACTTAGTAGAAAATTAGTCCTAATCCTCGGTAATAGCCTATTCTAAACAAGGGGGGAAATGTAAATAACAACTTAAAATTAAAGTAACTAACTAAAATCCTAACTAAGTGGTATTTACAATGATTTGTCCTAGATTCAGGATTACTTCAACCAAGTTCCAATATGATCTCACAATAGAATTACAGGATTTGAACTTAACCAGACAAAATGAACGTGCCGGATGGTCTGCCGGATATAAGATGCACGACACATACAAGGACTTTAAATGTGCCGGACACCAGACACCCGGCAGTGTACCCGGCTTGTACAAGTGCCACTTGTATTTCCATGCTTCGAGCCTTGCAACAGGAAAATCACTACCCATGGTTGAATCGAACATATTTCATCCATGAAACGAACAAGATAGTGGGGGAAAATGGGGTAAATTCGATAATCGTAAGTGTTGCTCCCACTGATGCGCAGAAGACAACGATAAAGATGAACTAAGACTTCCTCTTTCCAATCCTACTCTTGATTGATAGAATCTCAAGTAGAACCTAGAATAAGAAGAATAAGCGATCAACATATTCAACTGTACTGACCAAAATCTTAATATACGCTTGTATTCATATTGATATAACCATATTGTTTACAAGGAAGGAATCATCCCTAACCAAGAACTAACAAGGATTTCTACTTCACCATCCACACAAATGAAAGAAAGAGAACAAAGGAGAGAAGGAAATTGGTTATAGCTTTAACCCGACAAGGATCTTCATCTTCTCTTCGCGTGGATATGGATCTGTAGACTTCCTTGGACACCAACAGTGGAATGAGGGTGGAATTGAAGTGTGAATGGCGTGTGGAGATAAGTTGTAATGTCTTTGAAGTCAATAAGCCTTGGCCCATTTATAGACCTCAAAATCTTCATGTGTCGGGTGGAATGCCAGGTCAATGTGATCCGGCACCTTACAAAACACGTGCGTAACTGTTAACGGTCGAAACCACCAATATGAGCGAAAAGTTGCATGTGCCGGACAGGGGATGTCTGGCACTGCACTCGGTAGAGGTTGGACTGGTAACGACATTAACTGCCATCGTCTGGTCAACCGTGGTGATTTTGCTTGTGCCGGATAGGATGTACCCGGCACTAGATCCAGCTTGCCTCCTACTTTGCTCCATGTGGATGCCGTGAGTTGCCAATCCGGCATAGTGCCCGACACTAATTGGTCAGAAGCTATTCTTGCATAAGACTTTATACATAATATAACACAAATACTAACTATTCTAACCTTATTTCTGCCAATAATCTTATATAATATGATAAGTCTGAGGCTTATCGAGGCCCTACACTTACCTTTTGCTAGTCTTCGAGCAAAACTAAATTAGAAAAGAATAACTGCTTATGCACAAAACAGATAATCTTAAGAATGATAATTAGATAAACATTTCCAACTATATGAATCTAATTCATAAGCATCACTTAGTCTTCCATATTCTATCAAAAACATACTAATGGTTATAAAATACAACATTCAATTTCAAAAACCGATCAACAACTCTTGGGCTATTTTGCATAAGGGATTCTGAATGTGGCCAAGACCCTCATAGATGGATTGCATGATTCAGCCCTGTTTTTCAAGGGTTTCTGAACCTAACCATGAAATTTTTTTATTTAGAACGGGGAATTTAGGAGAAAAACAAAAGGAAAAACTCTCGGTTGTTGCTTTTATTCAGAGGCATTTTTGCAACCTCATAGAATATAATGCTTCTTTTTTTTCTTTCTTTCTAAAAGAAGATTTTTTCTTCTTTTTCTCTTTTTTTTCATACACAGTCCCTATTTAAGATATTCACCCAAAAGAATTGAACCATTTAAAAAAAAGAAAAGAAAATATTACCCATAAGTAAATCAGAGATAAAAGTAGGAGTAAGGTCATATACTAATGTTAATAAAAAGAATCATGAAGTTAGAATCGAAATCTAAAAGTCATTAGAAAGCGTGCCTCTTGAGAGAACAAGCATTTAGTTTTCCCTAATCTCATTTGATCAAAGACATACAAAAAGCTTAGTAAAACCTTAATAAGACTCTCAACTTATACATATTATTTAAATAAATAAACTTATTTTGTTATAAAATAATAATTTTATTTTTTAAAGGGGGATCTCTACCCTATACTTGGCAGAAACACTGTCCCCAGTGTTCAACAAATAAAACTATAAAATTTTGTTTTGTTTTTTTGAACAAAAATGAAAAGAATATATAAATAAATAAATTCATAAAGAACTTTAAAGAAACTTAAACAAATAATGAAAGCAAAGGATTCCCCAGTGGTGAAGAAGACCAAATGAGTGGGGAGGGGGGCTACACTTAGCCTTCTGGCTACTTGGTAGAATTATCAGAGATCTTGGATAAGAAGATGGTGACCGAATTCGCATGCTCCCTGGATTAATTTGAGTTAGAGACGGGAGTTGACCAGGTGGTCTCGGTTGAGCAAGAAGTTGCTGTAATTGTAATTGCAACGACTTGTGCTCCTTGCGAATGGTCGAGATCTCTGTGTGAGCATCTTGGGATTTATTCATCAGAGCCGTCATCATATCACGTAAAACTGCCATCTCGACCTCTGAAGCTGATGCGGATTGGGTAGGTCGGTTCGGTCCTCCACTGTAAGGAGGTTGCATGAATTGTCTTGGACCTCCTTGGTAGCCGGCATGGTTTTGAAAATTTTGAGGGGGTTGGCCCCCGTGCTGCCAAGGCTGCCTAAACCCAGCATTGTTGCTCACATAATTTGCTTCCTCAGCATTCTGAAAGTCTTGCAATTCGGGGCCCTAGGCGTGTGGTCGTGCACGCCTGCTGAGGAAGAGAATTCATTACTATTTGCTCCACAACCTTTTGCAGAGCACTAACCATTGTTGACGTTTGAGCATTGCTCTTCAACAACTGCTCATGACTCTTCATTAATCTGTCAAATTTGTTGTCACCCTCTCCCACTTGATATAACCCTGGGGTACTGCCCCTTGATCCACTAGTGGCCCAATCACGAATTTCTTCACAAAAAGATTCAATCCCACTTAGGAATTGCTCTCTTGGTTGTTTCAAGATATCAGCACCAAGGGAGGATAGTATTATAGTTTTGCATTGGTTTACTAATCCCTTGTAGAACAACTGAGAAAGTTGTTCCTTGGTGAGGCCGTGGTGAGGACATGTACGGAGCAACCCTTTGAATCTGTCCCAGGTCTCACAGATGTTCTCCGAGCCTGGTTGCCTAAAGTTGTAAATCTCGGAGATCATCTCCAGGGTGTGACTTGGGGGTAGGAATTTATCATAAAATTTGGTTGTCATGTCCTCTCAAGTGGAAATGGTACTTGGAGTCAGGCTATGGTACCATTTGCTTGCTATGCCTGTGAGGATATGGGGGAAGAGAGAGAGTCTGGCATATTGAAGGACAGAGTCGGAGGTAGTTAGGCTGTTAGTGTACATGTTGCAAAAATTTTGTTACGTGAAGCTTAGTCCTCGTCTGGATTTGAACCATCGAACATGTCCAACTCCTTGACACAACGAATCTGATGATATGGCTTTAGTTTTTACCATTCCTTGTACTCGTTTTGTGGGAGAAGAGGGAGGTTGATAGCAGACAGTGGGGGTCACCATTTGTGTAGGGGTTACATTTTGTTAATTTTTTCGTTGTCTCAAGGAACGAAGCAAGGTCCTTGTTAGCAGAAATATGTGACTACTTCTACCTAGGCAGTGTACCTATCGTTTTGCGGTATAGTGATTAAGTGGGTAGTCGATCTCAGGGACCTCATTCAATTAACTAACAATTTATTTACTAACTGAGAAACTAAACTAAGAAAAATAGGAAACGTCACTTTTAATGTTTTAATTAATTCAATAAAAATAAATGTCTCAACAAACTAACATAAAATAATAAAGCAAATAAAATAAATTAAGTAAATAAAGGAATTAAAAGGATAAATAAAACAAACAAGCAAGATAAAACAAATAATGGATTAAAAATATAATAATTAAAAGACGCTCCCCGAGTTGTTCTGCTCACCTAATTCTTTAGATTTTACTATTAATTCTTCCTCGAACTTTTTATAATTAACTCAGAAAATTTAATTAATTCATCAACGGCTAAGTCTAACGAACCCTAATTAATTGCTAGAACTAGCAGCAGACTAATGCTCTAATTCGGACACAACTAATCGCATAAAGTACAGTTTCTATTGGAGTCCGATTAACCTATAGGCGGGATCACGCTTCTAGTCATTAATCAGGTTTAACTTCCTATGTCTAGTTAACTATCTCAGCTCTCGCATGTTGATTAGAAAACTACAAGAATTGTTCTAATTATTGGCCAGATAACTAAAACATATTAAGAACAGGAATGAAACTAATTATAATAAAGTTGTACGGAAAATTAATAAAACATAACCATCAAGAATTAGGGTCACTTCCCAACTCGGGAAACTAAAAATAAACTACTCACACATTATTTCAAGAATTAAAACACACATTAAAACAAATATCAAATGTTATGTAACAACTAAGAATGTAACAAGAAGTAAATAACATGTAACAAATATAAAAGAAATAGCATAAGTTTAGTAAAACCCTTATTAATTCCGGTCGGTTCTCAAATTTCGGTTCTGTCTGAGCCGGTTCTCCTCTTTTATTTCCTGGTTTGCCCAGGTCGATTCATATTTGTTCGCCTCTGTCTGAACCGGTATTCTCCACGTTGATTTGCTCCAGGTCTCCTTTGTCGTTCTCAACCTATGTCGGTTCTTCAGAGCCCTGTTCCTCTTCTCGAGTCACCGATTCTCAACCTCGTCGATCCCCTTGCTTGCGCCGGCGGTGATGGTGAAGAATGATGAAGAAGGCCGAGAGTGCTCAAGCGCGATGGCGTGAATGTAAAACGAAGGAGAACAGAGCGAGAATGGAGATGGCGTCGATTCCTCTAGTGAAGGCGTGAGGGTGTTGTGGTGTTGGTGTAGTGCGGTGGTGGTGTGGTACGGTGGCGTAGCGATGGCGATGGAGTATGGTGAGGATGAAGATGAATGGTGGCGTGAATGTGGTGCCGGTGAGATGATGGTGGTCGAAGCGTGAATGGTATGGCGTCGGGTGTAACTGGAGATGGAGGATGGGAGTAGTGAAGATGATGATGGCGAAAGTGATGGTGGTCCGTCGGTGGATTGGTGAAGAAATGAAGATAGTGACGCGAAGATGAAGGCGTCCGGGTTTTCTTCCTCGGACGTTACTAGGTTGCGTCCGCCTCTCTGGCCATGGACGGTGGTGAAGACCCGATGTGTCGGTGGTCGATGCGGGAGAGATGGTGAAGTTGTCGGTGTGTGGCGTGAATGGTGAAGGCGATGAATCTTCTCCTCCGGTGAGATGTGTGCGTCGATGAAGATGGTGTAATGATGGTGCAGTGCAGTGGTGTGAATGATGATGTGGTAATGGTTCGTGGTGGTTGAGGCGGCGTAAATGGATGTCGGGGCTGGCGGTGGGGTGGTTGGTTGAGTGTGAATGGGCGTGATGAGATGCGGGTGTGGCGTCGGTGAAGATGGGGCGATGGATGTGAGTTGTTGTGGAGGTAAATGAAAGGCGGTGATGGAGGCGATGTCTGTGAATGGAGATGGAGGGATGTGGTCATGATGGTGATGAAGATGGGTGGTGAAGATGGTGGTGGCGTAGGTGATGAATCGGGAGATGAAGACGAGGTGGTGACGGTTCGGCGGTGACAGTCTCCTCGATGCAGTTCTTCTCCTTTTACCCTCGATGCCCTGCAGTGGTGGTGATGTTGATGAATATCCTCCGACTCCATGTGGTATCCACGTGAATCCATCTCCCTCCAGTGGATGCATACTGTAAAAATACCTCGAAGCTTTGATAAACGAATCGAAGAGTTGAGTTTGAGAAGAAGATCAAACGTGTAAGGCTTGAGAAAGGAAAGACAAGAGGAAGGTAGCCACGCAGGGCTTACGGGAGAAAAACCGAGGAAGAAGAAAACTAAAACCTAGATCGGGAGCTACAACCAGAAGGACTATTAGTAACCCTAGAAAAACAAAACAACCTACTAAATAAAGCGCAGAGTTTTAACTCTCTCAACACCCCCTCTCAAAACAAACAACCTCCTTGTTCTGTTTTGCTAAGGAGAGTTAAAACGCCCACAAAAGAAGAACAAATAATTAAACCAGTCTCAAAGGCCACAAACAGAAGTCTAGCCTTCAACCCCTTTAATCCCAAGCCGCTGTAGAATCACCGGATAAGAGTGCCCAGGCAACACTTTGGTTAAAACGTCTGCCAACTGTTGTGTAGAGGGCACAAACTCCACTCTCACCAGCCCATCTAGGATCTTCTGCCTGACAAAGTGACAATCGACCTCTATGTGCTTGGTCCTCTCGTGGAAGACCGGATTCCTTGCGATGTGCACTGCTGCCTGGCTATCCGACTTGAGAGGTATCGGTTGTATGCCCTGCACTCCCAACTCGTACAGCAGCCTTGTTAACCAGCTAACCTCTGCCACTGCTTGCCTTAATGCCCTGTATTCTGCTTCAGCAGAAGAAAGAGCAACGTTAGACTGTTTCTTGGATTTCCAAGACAAAGCACAACCTCCTAACTCTATATAAAAACCACTAATAGATTTCCTTGTATTCGGGCATCCAGCCCAATCAGCATCGCAATAGGCATTCAGTTCAAGATTTCCAGAGATATTAAACATCAAACCATAATTCAAGGTTCCCTTTATATATCTGAGAGTGTGCAAAGCAGATTTCATATGAACATTTGTGGGTTTTTGCAAGAACTGGCTTAACAACTGAACAGCAAAAGACAAATCAGGCCTAGTATGTGTTAAGAAATTCATTTTGCCAATCAATTTTCTATAAACCATAGGGTCCTCTAAAGGATTACCATCTTCCTGCAACAACTTAGTATTCAATTCCAGTGGGCCTGCTGTACTTCTCAAGTTTTCACAACCAAATTCCCTTATCAACTGTTCAGAGTAATTCTTTTGCATCAAGATCATTCCTTTTTCTGTTCTATGAAATTCCAGTCCAAGAAATCTACCCAGACAGCCTATATCCTTGATCTTAAATTTCTTATGCAAGCAATCCCTCACATGTTTAATCATAACAGCATCATTACCAGTCAATAATATGTCATCAACATAAACAGCCAAGATGGTAATTTTCTGATTGCCTCTTTTAGTGAATAAAGAATAATCATTCATAGATTGTTTGAAACCTAGAGAGATGAGAAAATTGCTTAATTTTTCATGCCATTGCCTTAGGCCTGTTTTAAACCATAAAGAGATTTCTGCAGTTTGCATACTTTCCCTTTATTCTCTGATTTGTATCCCAGGGGCAATTCCATGTAAACATCCTCATGTAAGTCCCCATGCAAAAGGCATTATTAATGTCTAATTGTTTTATATCCCATTTCCTCTTTACAGCAAGAATGATTATTGCTCTGATTGTGGTGAATTTCACCACGGGGGAGAAAGTCTCTAAATAATCTATCCCATGTCTTTGATTGTAACCCTTAGCTACCAGCCTAGCTTTATCTCTCAAGAGTCCCGTCAGCCTTATATTTAATTTTGTATACCCACTTGGAACCTATTGGTTTCTTCCCCTTTGGTTGATCAACAACTACCCATGTATTATTTCTTTCTAGTGCAGAAATTTCCTCCTCCATGGCTTTAATCCAGTTCTTTTTTCTACAGCCTCAAAGTAATCCCTAGGTTCTATCTCAGTTTCTTTCCTAACTAAGCAAGAACTGTATTCACTGGGCAAATAGCAGTTTCAGACAGAACTAAGTATACATGTTCAGGATTAAAAGAAACAGTATTGCAAACATGGCCATGCAGTTGTGATTGCTGTAAAGTGAGTCTACTGCAAAGTAAATCAGTAAAAGGGTCACGGGACTTCCCTTGAACTTGTGTGGTGACACTTCCCAACTGATAGTCTTCTAGGTGCTTTGGCATTTGTCTTACTCTTGTGGATCTTCGAGGTTATATTCTTGTCTGCTCAGCATCAATATGTTCAACCTCTGCTCCAGGACTTGCTCTGTCTGCTCAATTACTTCTTCTGTGCTTTCTTCCATACTTTCTTCATTGTTAAGTTCTACTGGTCTGAGAAGCTCGTCAGAATCATTAGTATAATTCATCACATCATTATCAGCAGGTAAAAACAGAGGGTGTTCCTCATTGCAGTTTTCTGGCTGTAAAGGGTCATTATGTTTAGAGACAATTTTATCACTTGTTCTATATGGAAAGATATTTTCATAGAACTGCACATCTCTACTAATGATAACTCTTTTGTTATCCAAATCATATAACTTGTACCCCTTTTTATTTGCTGGATAACCGATGAATATCACTTTACTGCTTTAGGTGAGAACTTATCATGTAATGGAGTATTAATGTGAGCAAAAGCAAGACAACCAAAGCATTTTAAAACATCATAATCAGGGGCTTCACCATACAAAATGCTATAGGGACTCTTTCCTTCTAATATATCTAATGGCATCCTATTAATCAAGTAGACAGCTGTCAAAACACTTTCCCCCCAAAATTTTATGGGCAATTGTGAGTGAAACATCAGGCTTCTTGCTGTTTCAAGAATATGCCTGTGCTTCCTTTCCACCACCCCATTCTGTTGGGGTGTGTGAGCACAAGACATTTGGTGCTGAATTCCCTTGCTTTTAAGATATTCTATTCCCAGCTTTGAACTCCCTAATTCATATGCATTATCTGTTCTTATGCATTTTATCTTCCTTTTAAACTGCAGATCAACCATCTCAATGAAGTTCTTAATTACACTGAAGCAATCAGATTTATGCAGAATGAGATGTATCCAAGTAGCACGGGATATGTCATCAACAAAGGTAAGAAAATAGGTAAAGTCATCGTGGGTTTTGTTCCCATAGGGTCCCCATAAATCTATGTGAACAATTTCAAAAATATCCTTTGTTTTGATTGAACTAATGGGGAAGGGCAATCTGTGGCTTTTAGCCTTACAGCATGACTCACACAAAAATTGTTTGTTGGCTAAACTTCTGTCAAACAACTGTAGTTTCTTTAATTTTGCTATGGGTAAATGCCCTAGCCGATGGTGCCAAAGACTCACACTATCTTTACAGTCAAAAGAATCTATCAATCTCCTAGGATTACAGACAGCAGAAGAAATTGAAACTTGAGCATGGTTCTCTTCACAAGCAAACTTTTCATCTAACCAGTAAAGACCTCCTGACATTCTTCCAATCTCATGTTCAAGAAGAGACTTACATTCCTGGAAAATGCAACAAGCATCATCAAAACAAAACTTTCCTTTCAGTTGTTTGGACAGTTTGCTAATAGAAATTAGGTTAAACTTAAAACTGGGCACAAATAAGACATTTCTGAGTATTAACCATTGGTTTATTCTAACAGAACCTATAATATTCACTGCTTGGGGGTGACCATCAGGCATCCCTACATTTTGTGTTCTGTCAAGGGGTTTATACTCAAAGAATTTCTCAAGTTCACAGCACATATGCTCAGTTGCACCACTATCTAATATCCATTGCTTTGTTTGCTCTATTTTGTTAGATGTCATGCTCATAGCTAACTTCTGTGTGTCTAAACCATGCAAAGAACAGTAATCTTTTTCACTAAATCTACCATGTAAACTCAAGTTATCATGGGGAAGTTTATCATTCCGGTTTAAGACAGGTGGTTTCCTTGTCCTTGTGGAACTATTGAAGACTGAATCATCATGATAAATATCCTGTTTAGATTTAACATGTTTGCACTCACAAGAACTGGACTGAGCATTATCATCAATCGCATTAATCATAAATTTATCATGACAGAACCCTCCGCCCGAGTCAACAAATCCACAATGTAAACAGGTATGGGGGGCACATTTAGATCTTGCATACACACATTTCGATCTGGGATCACACAAACAGTTAGATAGGGCAGTTTCACCTTGACATATATTATGCGATTCACACTTCCAACAATTTAGCACAGATTTAGGTATGATATTTTTTGTATTCATAGAATCAAATGCAGAGAGAGGTAAGTTAGGACTAGAGTTGAGAGTGGTACCGACAAACCCACAAGTTGTACTTCCCTGTTCCCTTTCTGTTGCTTGGTTTCTTGCAACGTGGGCCTATAGTTGATTCACCTGATCAAGAGTAAACATGGGGTTTCCTCCTCCATTCCCAGAAGGTGGGTGATTGGTTTCAACAGTCGCTGCTGTTCCAGCACTCGAGCCCTTCTTTCCTTTTCTCCAAGACGGTGGAAATCCGTGAATCTGGTAACATCTATCCACCGTGTGACCATCCTTGTCGCAATGTGTGCAATGTAGATTGCCACGTCTACCTTCTCTAGCTTGCGGACTTCTTGCTGGTTTCTTGTTTGATTCCACTGCAAACGAAAGCGTCGTCTCATCCTTTGCAGTAGGGGTTGAGCTACAGACGTTTCTCTGTCGCTCTTCATGGGTAAGGAGGGAATAAACTTGTGCTATCTTGGGGAGCGGTGACATCAGGAGGATATTTCCTCGAACAATTGCGAATTTCTCTGAGAGCCCCATCAGGAATTGAACGACGCGTTGTCGCCTGAAGATCTCTTTATACCCGGCATCTGCTTCGCAACTGCAAACTGGGACTTCCTCTGAAGAGTCCAATTCATCCCAGATCTTCTTAATTCTGGTGTAGTAAGACCTAATCGTGTCATCTCCTTGCTTCGTCTCTATCAGCTTCTGATGCAAGGAGTATATCTGGGCTGCATTCGACTCTTCGAACCTTCCCGATAGCTCTTCCCAAATTAAGGCCGCAGTCTTACAGTACAGGACTGTGTCTGCAATATCCTTGTCCAGCGCGGTTAGGAGCCAGGAGATTACCATGGAGTTTGAACGATCCCACGCCTTCGCCTTCTCTTGTGAGTCCGTGGGTCTGGGGAAGGTTCCTTCAACATAGCAGAGCTTATTCTTTGCTCTCAAGGCTATGGTCATCCCTTGTTTCCACGCTCTAAAACCTCCTTTGTCTTGGAATTTCGGAACCAATAACATCCCGGGATTTTCAGAATTCGCCAAGAAGAGAGGGTCCGAATTGTTGCCAGGGAGAACTTCTTGCAACAAGCTCTTCATGTCGGATCCCGACATCTCATTTCCAGTTCCCGACACTCCCTTTTCCTTCAAGCTCTCGTCGCCCGACATCGTCGAAAAAAGAACTCAGCTTCTTGAGTTTCCTCTTACCCGAGAAAAGAAATGAAATCCAGAGATGGAATTAAACTCTTTCCTTCGACAAAGCCCCTGCTCTGATACCATGTAAAAATACCTCGAAGCTTTGATAAACGAATCGAAGAGTTGAGTTTGAGAAGAAGATCAGACGTGGAAGGCTTGAGAAAGGAAAGACAAGAGGAAGGTAGCCACGCAGGGCTTACGGGAGAAAACCCGAGGAAGAAGAAAACTAAAACCTAGATCGGGAGCTACAACCAGAAGGACTATTAGTAACCCTAGAAAAACAAAACAACCTACTAAATAAAACGCAGAGTTTTAACTCTCTCAACACATACTGGCATGGCTTACGTATGGTGTATGCGGGTGCGATCCGGATTCAGTAGTCAGGAAGGAATAATATATTGTTGCAGCCCATAATCAAGGAGATTAAATCTTATAATGCATATAGTGCATCCTCCTCTGTAGCCGACATCAGCCCATAATGATGAATACAAAAGTCTGTTAATTGTTGGCTCTGTCAAACGTCTGCGCCGTCCATGGAGTGTTGTACTAGCCGCCTCATAATATGATGATAGAGTCATCATTAACCTGGAAATCATTAACGTGATTGGGAATGAATTTGATAATGATATCAATCTTCAGTGTGGTACGGTGATAATGTGGAATCAACATATAAAACTATAAAAGTGATTATATTTCAACTAAAATGACTGAATGGCTGTACTGTGAATGATGAAATCAATTAAAACAAATAATAATGAATCTTCCGTGCTCTCCCTGTTTATCCAAATGCAATCGGTATATATATATCGTTCTAACCCTTATGAATTTATGAATGTAAATCCAAGACTTTTTTCTTGTATTTGACATATAAAATATATCAGTTCACATCAAAACATAATTATAAGGAAAAACATATGATAAGTGAGAAATATGACATGAATTGTTATAAAAATGGGAAGAATTAAATCTCTAAAAGTATATATATTTCGCACTTATCAGTCCTCTCGATCTTGGGATCAAAGTTGGATAAATCTTCAGGATGACTATTTGATCGGAGATGCATTCTCCAAAGATAACTTCAGGAGGAGCAAAACGAAACATTATAATATCTTTAACAAATAAAGAGTAAGATATTTATGTAACTAATTTTACAAAAAATTAAAAGAAGAAAGAGAGTTGAATGTGCCGGGTACGGACACCCGGCATCATGAACGGCACATTCATATTAAATTAGAAACGAATGAATGAATCAACAAATAAAGAATAAAGAATAAGGCGATTACCAATATTAGGCCTTGGACTAATTCCAAGTCTCCGGCAACAGCACCATTTTGCTAACAAGAAAATTGTAGGGAAAAACTATATACAAAAATGAATAAAAGAATGAAAGAAATGGGAAGAATCCTACAACTCTAATACGGGTAGTGAAAATTCCCGGTCGGAATATAGTGTAAGTAAATTACGACCAAGAGTATCGAACCCTAGGGACTTAGTAGAAAATTAGTCCTAATCCTCGGTAATAGCCTATTCTAAACAAGGGGGGAAATGTAAATAACAACTTAAAATTAAAGTAACTAACTAAAATTCTAACTAAGTGGTATTTACAATGATTTGTCCTAGATTCGGGATTACTTCAACCAAGTACCAATATGATCTTACAATAGAATTACAAGATTCGAACTTAACCAGACAAAATGAACGTGTCGGATGGTCTGTCGGATATAAGATGCATGACACATACAAGTGATAAGTGTCCAAATGAGCATGTTTTATAGGTGTATTTCATATATAATATTAGCACTTTTCTTGCTCATTTCTCCACTTCGGTTAGTTTTCCTCTAGTTTATGTTTTATTGTTATCTCACAAATTTATTGTTTAAACATGAGGAAAACCAAGCTGGGAGCAAAGTAGACGAAGAGACGAACGCATAGGCGCAAACGGCTCTAAAAACGGAGTCCAAACGAAGAATCTAGAGCTGGTCAAAGTTCGTAGAAGAAAATAAGTCAAGACCACCCTTGTGTCCGCGTGGGGATAGGCGGACAGCTAGGCGGACACCACACGCCTGACCTCCCCTGTGTCCGCATGGGGATAGGCGGACAAGACTCATGCGACCGCATGGACTTCGGCGGACGTGAGTGAGTTACTTAGGCGGACAACACACTCGTGTCCGCATGACCAGACGCGGACGGCAAAGCGGACAGGACAAAGTGTCCGCATGACCAGACGCGGACAACGAGCGGACGTGACTAAAAATCAACGCGACAGTTTTCTTCTTCGCGCGACTGTCTGCAACTTGATTCTGCCATATCCATCTACTCCGAGCGGCGCCTACCTTATTTCCCTCACGCGTCTCCAGCTCTGTCCCCTGCAATTAATGAGCAATCAATGAGCAATCAATCTGCAATCAATTCTTCCGGATCTGCCTCTTCCCTTCCTCTATATAAACCCAGCTCCTGCAACCTTAAACAGACGTACGGAGAAAACCAGAAAATCAGACCATCGCTCACCACAGTTACCATTCGCTTCCATTCATTCTCTCCCGTACACCACAACACATCATTCGATCCCCAGAACTCAAACACTCCAATTCACTCATTCCACATACAATATCCTACGTACACGCTCCACCCTTCGTTCTCTTCATTTCTCCATTCACCATCCACACCTCCGCATTAATATTACGTCCAACCTCTGTCTGACTTATTACCAGTTAATATGTCAGGCTAAGGAGGATTTACTCCAGGCGAAGGTTTAATTATGGTTTGTTTAGTTGTGTAATCTATATTTCTACCGGTTAAAATAAATTCAGTTTGTTACGATTAAAGTTTTGTTTCTCTCCCTTTTTAATAAATTTCATCGATTTATTAAAAAGCCTTACTAAATCTGTTTCTAATCTGATCGGTGACAAACAGATAGGTTAATTAAGCCGTAAAACTGTAGGAACTTATTTTCATCGGATAAGTTAGTACAAGTTGCAAGAATAAAATTCCTCACACTCCTCTGCCGTTTACACGCATTTTGCTTGAGTTTTCATCGGACCTTGCATTTTCAGGTAAACGAGTTCTTATGAGTTTTCATCGGACCTTAAGATAAAAACAGGAATCTTGCCAAATTATTTTATTAAACCGGTAGAGATAGCACAATTAATCATATCATATTAACCTGAACCCGGAGTTCCGTTTAATTTAACTTCAGTTCACTAAATTAATCTGCTATTTACTTTTCAGAAACAAGTCAATTAACTACCCCCCCCCCTTTTGTGACAAGCTTAGGTACTAAATAATTCACATTAGTCCCACGGTTCGATATCCGGTCGCTTACACTTTACTATACTACAACGACCGGGATTTGTTTGCAGCCCGACAGATATTTTGAGTTTTAATTTCTTTTCTTTTATTTTAATTACTCCAGTTCTAACCACTCACGATAACACGTCTGCAACAAGGACTTTGAATGTGCCGGACACCAGACACCCGACAGTGTACCCAGCTTGTTCAAGTGCCAATTGTATTTCCATGCTTCGAGTCTGACAACAGGAAACTCACTACCCATTGTTGAATCGAACATATTTCATGCCGCAAAACGAACAAGATAGTGGGGGAAAATGGGGTAAATTCGACAATCTTAAGTGTTGTTCCCACTGATGCGCAGAAGACAACGGTAAAGATGAACTAAGACTTCCTCTTTCCAATCCTACTCTTGATTGATAGAATCTCAAGTAGAACCTTGAATAAGAAGAATAAGCGATCAACATATTCAACTGTACTGACCGAAATCTTAATATACGCTTGTATTCATATTGAGATAACCATATTGTTTACAAGGAAGGAATCATCCCTAACCAAGAACTAACAAGGATTTCTACTTCACCATCCACACAAATGAAAGAAAGAGAACAAAGGAGAGAAGGAAATTAGTCATAGCCTTAACCCGACAAGGATCTTCTTTTTCTCTTCGCGTGGATGGATCTGTAGACTTCCTTGGACACCAACAGTGGAATGAGGGTGGAATTGAAGTGTGAATGGCGTGTGGAGATAAGTTGAAATGTGTTTGAAGTCAATAAGCCTTGGCCTATTTATAGACCTCAAAATCTCCATGTATCGGGTGGAATGCCGGGTCAATGTGATTCGGCACCTTATAAAACATGTGCGTAACTGTTAACGGTCAAAACCACCAATCTGAGCGAAAAGTTGCATGTTCCGGACAGGGGATGTCTAGCACTGCACCCGGCAAAGGTTGGACTGGTAACAGTCATTAACTGCCATCGTCTGGTCAACCATGGTGACTTTTGCTTGTGCCGGAAAGGATGTACCCGGCACTAGATCCGGCTTGCCTCCTACTTTTCTCCATGTTGATGCCGTGAGTTGCCAATCCGGCATAGTGCCCGACACTAATTGGTCAGAAGCTATTCCTTGCATAAAAACATAGAAAACATAAGTCTGAACATATAGAACAGACTTTATACATAATATAACACAAATACTAACTATTCTAACCCTATTTCTACCAATAATCTAATAATTATATCTACTGTAATATGATAAGTCTGAGGCTTATCAGATACGCCCATTAGGGTGCGTAGCATAGTTGTGGATAATATTCTAAGAGGGGAAAAACGCGATAAAATGGTCTGGTTGTTTGAAAATGAGACATGAGTTTTAAGAATACCAAAGACACATGGGTTATTCTTCGAGACGAACTTCTAAATTTCCCGAAGCTTGGGGCAGTCATTACAGCCCCTGACATTTCAAACTACAATATTCATAGGGGGGTTAGAGGAAGGGGGATGGAGGGCAGGAGGAGCAAAGCCCAGGTCAAAGATGGAGAAAGAGTTAGCTAACTGGAGGGACAGATCCTCTGAGGGGGGGGGGCTAGGGAACTTCCTTTGGGGGGCTTTCCTCTAGGGTGGACCTGCTGCCAGGAATCCAGGGGGAGGAAGCTAGCACAAGCTGGAGAGAGGGAGACATAGAGGGTTGGAGAGATTTGGCTGGGAGGCGACTCTAGTGATAGGAGGTCGGGGTGGGTCAGGGAGACGGAATTAGAGTTAGAGAGATGGGCTGTAGAAGGGAGCGAGTCAGATTTAGAGAGTTAGGTCGGGGAGACGGGACTAGAGTTCGAGAGATGGGCTGTAGAAGGGAGCGGGTCAGATTTAGAAGGATGGGTGGAAAGGCCAGTGGATAGAGTAGCTAGAGGGGGCACAGACGGGGTGGTTAGAATCGGTGGGGCAGAGGAGAGGGCAGGTTTGGGTTTCAGAGAGGGGCCCGGGGGGCGAGACTAGGGCAACGCATAGAGGAGTGGCCAAGCAGGCTACAAGAGGAGCAAGTGACCGGTTCCCATTCATAGACCACCTGCTGGAAAAGGATACTTCCGGGGGTGCGGATTTCAATTTCTCTGGTAAGGTCAAGATTGAATTTCACTTCAACTAAGGCTCTGGCAAAGGAGATCCTAGATTTAGTCACGGTAGAATGGTCCGAGTGAATGGGGGTGCCAATCTTACAACAAATCTTTTTTAGGTTTGATTGAGGCCAAAGACTAATAGGAAGCCTGATTGGACCCAAACTGGGATACGACTATGTTACTTATACATATAGTAGAAAAAAATTGTACATTACACATATAAAGATTGTACATCACTTATATAACAAATATTTTATTTAAATATTGTACTTTCGGTAGAATTGTTTATTTACTTATGTTTCTTATCCATTGTATATGTTTTGATTATTAGTTGTATAATAAATGTACCATCTGTAACCACTTAATAGCAAAAAATTTGCAAAAGACAATAGTAAAACTAAGGGAAAATTAACAAGATACCACTGTTTAAGTTTCTAATTCACAAAATATCACTGTTTTTTTCGTAATTCAGCTTTAAACATGCTTAAACGTTTTCCAAAAATGATGAAACTTTACATCATTATTCATTGGGTCCCACATGTCACATATGGGCTTAAAAAACTTCAAATTTGATATTGGACCACAATATAACACTTTAGCATCGTCCATGTAAAGTTTCATCAATTTTGGACAACGTTTAAGCATGTTTAAAACTGAACTATAAAAAAAACAGTGGTATTTTGTGAATTAGAAACTTAAACGGTGGTATGTAATGAATTTTAATTATTGCTGGCAAATGTCTTCTGGTTACAAGTTCACCTACTTTTTTTTATCATTGGTTTTCGTTTTTGTGAATGAAGATGTAGTGACTTTTTAAATATTAATTCATTCTGAAGCAATTGCCGTTAATAATCTGCCTAAACATGATATATAAATATGCAGTAACCAAATTAGTGCCGCTTATCAGTAGCAAGACAGACAATACTTCTATACTATGAGGTGTGTCAAGCCACATATACGTACATATATGATATGATATGATATACCCACAAATCCAAACAAACCAAAGATACAAAAACAACAAGCGACCTATCCTAACTTTTTTTTACCCCATCAAAACGATTAAAAAAAGGAAAAAACCAGAAGCAAATTAGCTTAATTAATTATTACAGGAACATGATCACTGGATGCGCGCAAACCAAGAGAGACGAGGATATATAGAAGTCTTAACTTGACAGATCTTTATTCATGGATAAGCTGTGTTTCTACTCGGTGTAGGGCAAAGATCAGACCAACAAAGAGGTGAACTGATAAAACAACCAAATCCACTCCCTCCATTAATCTGACTGCTACTAGTCACTACCGTACTAGTACCTCCCGCCTTACTCACACTCAAAGAAGAAGATGATGAAAATGTGTTGTTGCCAGTAATCATCCCCGCCGGTTGACCACCGTCATTAAGATTTCGTCTAATCTTCATCTCCTCAAAACCACCAATTGGATGAACTTTTACGGAATCACGATTCTGTTTTTGGAAGTAATTATAAGACTGATGATGTTGACCATTTATGCTGAACGAACTCGGTACCTGACGAACTGTGCTACAATCATTTGACACTCGGTTGGAATTTAACCCTAATCCAACAATTTTGGAAGGACGACGACCACTTCCTAAATCCAAACCATTCACTTCTCGGGATAGATTACCACCACCACCGCCGCTAATTCGGGTATCCACTCCGTCGCTATTGAGTGTAAAAAAAGGGTTTGAATGATGGTGATTCGTATTAGGGTTAGGGTTTTGAGTAGATGATGATTTGAGTAAAGATAATATATGAGAACCCGCCGCATGAGTGGTTGGAGGTGACCAAAAGACTTGTGTGTTATACGGGACTGTTAATTCCGACTCAAGAAATCCACCACCACTTCCACCATATGTCCTCGCCGTTGGAGACTGATTTATATCAGCTAAGGAGAGTCCACTGAAACTAACCTTTGTCTTATTATTGTAAGAAGAATTCGAGTAGTGTTTTCCCATAGTTGATGATGTTGTATTATTAATACTATTGTTACCAGTTGATAACTTGTTCTTTCTACATCCACCACCAATAGGCACGTTACGGAGTGCACCCCCTTTTGTCCAGTACCGACGACAGGTCTTGCAGAAGTGACGAGGTTGTGTTAGATTGTAGTTGTTGTAGTAGCAGAATTTGGTGTTGGTTGAATCACATCGTGGGCATTTTAGGTTTTGTTGTGGGTCGGATGCGGTGGTGTGTTGGTTGTTGTTAGTAATACTATTTAGGGTTGTTTCTGTACCGCTGCTGCGAATTGTTGTGGTGGGAGTGATGGTTGGTGTGAAAGTGGAGATGGAGGATGGGAAACGAAAGATATCTGAGGAAGATTGGAAGAAAGTGGAATGATGATGATGATGATGATTAGTAGGTATAGTACTTGTACTGCAGCTGGTGATTATGGTATTGGTGTTGTTTCTTTCCCCGTGAAGTAACAGTGAGGATGTGGATGAAGGTAGTGTTGTTGTTGTTGTTGCAGTATTACCTACTAATACTTCTGGAATCATCTCTGGTTTTCTTCTGATTTTATGTGGAGTTTGTTTTGATGATGTATGTCTACAACCTGAACAGAAAAGGAAGTTGAAGGTGATTTCAGCTAGAGAGGACAAAGGGTGATGATGATGATCAGAAAGATGTAACGAATGTTTCTTTTGAGAAGGTCTGGAAAAGCAAAAGGGAAAGACTGAGATGGTATTTTTTTGTTTCAATCCACTTTGTTGGAATAATCTATGGTGGTAGTTGAGCATGCTATGCTATGTGTATATATAGGCACACAAGAAACAGCAAATGAAATTAATTCAAATTCTTGGCTACACCTTATCAAAAAAAAATTTTGGCCATCTAGCTACATCCAGTATTTTTATATTTTTTTTTTCCTTGCAGCGTGCAAACCCACACAATTTTTTTTCCCGTCGTTCTTAGTTACACTTAGCTACATCCCCATTGTCCGTACTTGTTTGTTTTGTTTTGTTTTTTTTTTTAATCACAAAAACTTTAAATTGTTGTAACTTTTAATATATAAATCCAAAATGAAAAAAAATTATATCATTGTTCACCTAAATTCAAGCTCTTCAAAACTAGACCAGTCATGGATATATTTTGACAACATTAAAAAAATTTATTTTTACATGTATAGTGCACTGAACATAAAAGAAAACTTTGTACAGATGGTCATACAAACCTGTACAAATGTTCACTAAAATATGTACATCATCACGTAAAAACATGTACATTAAAAACATACAGAAGGTCACATAAACATGTACGAATCACTAAATATGTATATTCTTAGATTAAAACCTGTACATATAAGAAAGAACACTTGTACATACAGTCATACAAACATGTACAGACGGTCATACAAACATGTACAGGTGTTCATTAAAACATATACATTCTCATAATTGAAAATGTACATTCTCACATTTGAACATGTACATCGTCACATTAAAACATGTACATTCTCATATTAAAATATGTACATACGTCCTCACATTAAAGTATAGAACAGCTTCCAAATAGATTACCCTAACCCCACGCACCCTAAAACCCACCCTAGGAAAGCTAAAAAATGTCGAAGGCATTTTAGGGTTTGTAGTGGCGGGTTTAGGGTCTAACGACCCTAAACCCACGACCACAAACCCTAAAAACCTGTCGAGTTAGTTCTACAATATAAAGTATAGAAAAATTTCCAAATAGATTACCCTACCCCCAAAACACCCAAAACCACCCACCCAGGATAGCTAAAAACGTCGAAGGCATTTTTAGGGTTTGCAGTGGCGGGTTTAGGGTCTAACGACCCTAAACCCGCTACCACAACACAAAACCCTAAAAACCTGTCGAGTTAGTTGCTATATAAAGTACGAAATAAATTCCAAATAGATTACCCTACCCAAAACACCCCAAAACCACCCTAGGATAGCTAAAAAACGTCGAAGACATTTTTAGGGTTTGTAGTGGCGGGTTTAGGGTGGACATACAAACATGTACAAATGTTAATTAAAGAACATGTACATTCTCACATTTGAACATGTACATCGTCACATTAAAACATGTACATTCTCACATTAAAATATGTACATACATCCTCACATTAAAGTATAGAACGACTTATACATGTAAAAATATTTTTTTTTCAAAGTTGTCAAAACATATCCATGACTGGTCTTATTTTGAAGAGCTTGAATTTATATGAACAATGATATAATTTTTTTCATTTTGGACCTATATATAAAAGTTATAATAATTTAAAGATTTTATGATTAAGTAAGAAAAAGAAAAAAAAATAAAAAAAAAACTGATCAGTCACGCGCGTCCTCCTCCTTCACGCACACCCCTCCTCTCCTCATGTATGTAGCTATCTAGCTACAATTACCTGTAGCTAAGAAAATGCGTTTTTTTCTTTCAATTTTGTTCTTTTCGCTTACATACAGATTTGTGTTTTTTTTTAATTTTGTTTCTTTATTACAATATTTTAAATTATTATAAATTTTTAATATATAATTTAAAATGAAAAAAAATTATATCATTGTTCATCTAAATTCGAGTTCTTCAAAACAAGACCAGTCATGGATATGCTTTGACAACTTTTTAAAAAATTATTTTTATATGTATACGATGATATTTTAATGTGAGGATGTATGTACATATTTTAATGTGAGAATATACATGTTTTAATGTGACAATGTACATATTCAAATGTGAGAATGTACATGTTCTTTAATGAACATATGTACATGTTTGTATGACCATATGTACATGTTTTCACCTTTATATGTACATATTTTAATATGAAGTGGTACATATTTAATGATTCGTACAAGTTTATGTGACTATATATATGTTTTAATGCGATGATGCACATGTTTTTACGTGAGAATGTACATGTTTTAATGAACATTTGTACAGGTTTGTATAACCATCCGTACAAGTCTTCTATTACGTTATATGCACTATAACCCTTATAGCATCTTATTATACTTTTCTGTAAAAAAAAAAAAAAGCACACTTGCCACATCAGCGGATGTAGCCAGAATTGCTATATCCGGTTGTAGCTAAGGCAGGCCGTTCTTTAGATTTTTTTATGAAATCTTACATAAAAATACATTCCATAGTGGATTTGCTGTTTAGGCAGTATTTTGGATTTGAGCTGTTTCTTAGTAGTAGCTTTTTTTGAGATATGACTCCTTTCTCTTCTTTTTCAGCAAATCTATACTCCATTATCGATGATCACTTTCCCCTATACAACAACAGAATGAACAAATCGTTTATTGATCAGAGGGGCCGGGCGTGTTTTTCTTGAGTTCAGATGTAACAGGTCGATCGATGGTGATAATGATTGATGGATGGATCGATATATTGGTTGCCCGTTCAAGGACAATGATTGTAAAACATTTATATTCCGCAATAGTGCTTTTTTTTGTTCATGTGTGTGTTTTATGTAGGTATGTGGGTCTTGCCTTGGTAGAAGTGTTTGATTATGTCGCCACCCACTCACATGTGGCATAGCTAAGAATCTAACTTTGTTTACAAAAATTTACAATTGAGTCCTTTTTCGTCACTTTTAATGCAACTCTTAGAATAAAATAGAGAAGAAATTGAGATTGACACTAAAATTGATATAGCTGTCAAAAACAATTTTTAAAAGTAAGTGTTTGAATAATACAAATAAGAAATTATGGAATCGACACAAAAATTGATAACAAAAACTAATAAAAACCAAGATCCCATTGATGAAAGTTTTGCCATACTATATATGATATGTTACTCAAGTCTTGAAAGTAATGCATCGTAGTTTTAAATTCTTGAACTTGGGTAAAGGATCCTTCATTTATCTACGTTGTGAAAGCTGCTTAGAACCACTCTGTTGATGAGTCATATGTATACGTTAATTAAGAGAATGTGATCACCTAAAATGTAGTCTCTTTGTCGTTTGCTAGGGAGGGTATGATTCCCTTTTACTTAAAGATGACCTCTGTATTATGCATGACTAATCTAAATGAGGACGAATTTAATGTCCTTACCTCATCTCAAACGAAATTGCTATCCCACTACAGCAAGAGGAGAAGACCAAAGGACTTCGTTAGACGTGCGGCTATTGCTAACGTGGTCTACTTCATTTGGATCGAAAGATGTAGAAGAGTTAGATGGGCCAGACCAGGGACCCCACTCTCATTATAGCGGACGTGAAGGGACACTAGTAAAAATCAGATTTTTTTTGTTACAAAGGTTCTGATAACGACTTAAATTCATTACCATAATTATTATTAGTGACAAGTTTATCATTACCAAAGATAGTACTAAAGATTAAAAAAAATTAAGACTATCTTAATGAAATCATATTTTTAGTAACGATATAACTTTTAGTAACGAATAAAAACCGTTACGATAAATAAATTGATCTTTGGTTACGCCATCTCGTGTAACGATATGTAACAACAAAAGTTGTTACAATAAATTAGATTAGTAACGATTCTGATTTTTGGTAACGATTTTTTGTTGTTACCAAACATTTATATTCTAGTAGTGGGAGCACTCAAAGGCACCATCGGGACTAAACTCCTTCCTAATCGAGATATTGCGTGGCTTAACCAGATCCTGGAGTCCTAATTTACTTTATCTCCATTTCTGTTTGGTGCCCTTTCTGTCTATGATGTATTAGGATGGCTGATAAGTGTCCAAATGAGCATGTTTTATGGGTGTATTTCATATATTATATTAGCACTTTTCTTGCTCATTTCTCCACTTTGGTTAGTTTTCCTCTAGTTTATGTTTTATTGATTATCTTACAGATTTATTGGTTAAACATGAGGAAAACCAAGCTAGGAGCAAAGTAGTAGACGAAGACGAACGCATAGGCGCAAACGGATCTTAAATCGGAGCTGAAACGAATATTTTAGAAGCAAAACAGTTTTCGTCCGAACCACACTGGTCCGGACAGTGGTTCAGACACAACAAAAGACCCGTCCGTGGTATGTCCGGGTAAAAAAGGCAGGACACAAAACAAGGACGCGTGACGTGAAGTTTCTCCGCAAAAGATCGAAGCGTCCGAACAGGCTGGTTCGGACGCATCAAAATTTAACCCACGTTCGTGGAAAAAAGGCAGGACAGGAAAGCAAGGAAATGGCATGTCCGTGGAGAAAAGGGCGGACAAGGGACAGGAGTATGACCGAGGATATTTGGCGGACAGAAAACAAAGACACAATATGTCCGCTAAAAATGGCCGGACAAGAAAGAAGAGGCTGTGTGCTGTCCGTGGATAAATGGGCAGACAGACAAACAAGGGCAGAAACATGTCCGTGGAAATTAGGCCGGACAAGAATAGAGAGGTGTGGCCTGTCAGTGGAAATATGGCCGGACAACACTAAGAGACATCCGCCCAAATAAGGCCGGACAAGACACAGATAGATCCAGAAAATTGACGCGCCGACCGTCTTCTCCATTTTTCTTCGGCGCCTGCAAACATATCTATCTACCCCATCAACAATATCAGGTGCCGGCGCACTCCTTAAAATGCTCACGCGTGTTCCAGTCTGTCTTCTTCCTCCTCCTTTCTCCTATAAAACCCACGAGCCTTCTGCTCAAAAATAGGAATCCCTTCCTAAATCCAAAGTTCATCAAACCACGACCATCGTTCACAACAGAATCGATCACCACAACCACCACCACGTATCTTTATTCTCTTCCATTCATTTTCTCCCGCAACACCATAACACTCCATTTTATATTTATTTCACCACTCCACCACACTTCATACTCACGTACTCAGCAAAAACAAAAGAAATAAGAAGAGAGGCAGCAGGAGCAGACCCGTTTCCTCCAATAGTCTCCGAATAATGGCTAATTCTATCTGTGCTATCTCTTTATTTCCGTTAATGTCTGAGTAATTTTTATTTGTATCCTAGGATGGGGGTTGTCCCTAATATAACTTAAATAAATATTTATTACCTGTCTCACTTATTAAACTTGTTTTTATTCCTTTCAATAAATATTGTTAAATGCTTTACGCGACAAACTACTGCATTTTATGGTAACTATCAACATATGATTTTGAGATAGTCAAAGTACCACAAAAGAATAAACCTTGGTATTTACACTCCGGATTGAGCAGGAAAATACTGAGGCTATTATTAAGAGTTTGTAACTTACCCTTATTAACTCTAATGGACAATAAATAATTGAGACATGGTTATAAATTTGTTTAAGTAATTTAGGCAATTCCCCCGCTATCCTAGGATACCTTTTTCCATCCGTATCAATTAATTCACCTTATTTTACTGTGTTTATTATTTTTGCACTGATCCTAAACAAATCAAGCTTGCCTCTGGCTAAACCCCCTATTTGTTGTTTTTATTAAATACCGAGACTAGGATAATTGAAACAATTTCTCTGTGGATACGACACTTGTTGTACTACTTCGACTAAGTGCACTTGCCTATTAGTTTGCTATAAATCTATATATATTAATGTGTAGATTTTACTCAACAATGGCCATCGCCACCATTTTGGAACTCTTATGCCCCCATTTGACTTGTAAATCACTGGGTATCTGATATATAGGGCTCCTATGTATCTCTTTTTGTATAAACTCTAATATTCATTCAATATATATTTCATCTCTTATTTCAAAAAAAAATTGCTCTAATACTCTAATATGATCTTATCAAATGTGAGACGACAAAATTACATTTTCTTAAACAGCTCTATAATATTCGTTGACTTGAATTTTCAAATGTAAATATCTTCTACTTCCACAAAGCCATAACCACAAAGGAGAAAGAATTTTATCTCTATACTCACTAATACAGAACATAACTTTTTCCATACCGGCCGTTTGATCCGGTGAAACTTAGTTGATTAAATCATGTAAATGGTTACATAGTTACTCATGTAATCCCTTATAAAAAAAAATTAACGGTTGGGCAATTTTTGAAAAAACCAATAAAAATAGGTAGATACGACTAATTAATTAATATCGAAAGTACGTAGGAACAATATATGATTAGCACGATTAATTAATTTATAAAACCATAATAATAATATCAAACAACCTTGAGGAGTTTGTGGGAGGTTGGCCCTCGTTTAAGACAATAATTCGCATTTGGGTCCCTTATGTTGTCATCAATCATAGAGTTGTAATGTACTACCCCTTATGATTATGATGCCTTTTTTTTCCCATTGTTTGTTATCAGAAGTGGGGGATGTTCAAAAACATTCTCTTGGCTTTTTGGACTGGACTGTACTGGTCGTCTGCGAAACCGAGACGTGAAAAAGGAATGAGAGCACTACTGTACACATGCTTGCTAACTGACACCCTGACCGCGCGTGCCTTCCGGAGTCCCCGCTTTTTTTCTTATCATGTCGACGTCGAGTCAGACTAGAAGACTACTATGTTGGGAATCAGGGGAAGGAATTGAACAGTGGATCAAATTTAGAGCCTTTTGAACTTGAACAGAGGGCAGCATGCAGCCTTTTGAAAATGACAATAGAAAGACAAATGAATTAAAGGACAAGATATTAAGAAACAAGATAGAGAGGGAAAGAATCAGGCCGTAGTGTTGCATTGGAAGGAAGGACTTAATCAGAGAAAGTGCCCCACCGATGGTGGCTAGCTTTCACCAACTCATCAGTTCATCAAATCGTAACCTTCTGAGTTTTTCTGATCAGAAGAGTTCGCGGCAGATCTTTGTGTTTTCGGCAAGATGTGAGTAAGTTGTTAACAATTTTTTTTTTCCAAACAAATGTAAGAAAATATATAAATGAAGGGAACATATATTGCAAAGATAAATTTGCTATATTATTGAAACCCAGAAAGACAAGCACAGAAAAAAGAAACGAAAGAAAAATACAGCAGATAAAACTCAACAAACATATGGAGCAAAAACTAGCAACGACTTAAAATAACCCATAGCAGTTTTAACTGACAGTGTAATGTTCAAAAAGCTATTAGCGCAACGTGCCATAGGAGGCACCCCTATTGCAAAAACAAGAAATAAACCTGCATACCAACAAACCGCGGGATACACCACTTCCCCCTTTTGCCTACATCAGAGGGAGAGTAACAGAATCTGAGTGTACCACAACCATAAGTCTAAAGTGTCAGTTACAAGAACTTTCAAACAATATCCACAATCGGAAATTAGCACAAATTTGTTTAAAACAGTCAGGGGAGGGGGAGTGTTGCTGGATCAGGGTTAGGGTTTGAGTTAGTGGCAGTTGCAGTCGCACCTCTGCTCGTCCCCGTACTGACAAGCACATCTTCTGCACCATCGTCCTTCAGATCCTCTCGTCCTCTATCACTCAGTCCCTTTCGAATTTCCTACAACAGCTGCCGGTGCGCCTCCCTGAACACATCAATCAATTCATCAATCTTTGGATTATGATTGAGAATGCCTTCTTCCATCTGAAACAGACACTCAGAGAGCTGAGTCGGTTGGGCAAAGGGAAATGGTTCAGAGGGAATGCCAATAGAAGGATTAGGCTGTTTATGGAAAGGGGGAGTTTTGTTGTAGAGGATTTGCCTGAGAACGTTAGTGTCTAAAACCAAGGAAAACTTGGAGTTATCAAGTGAAATTTTGTTGTTTTTGAAGATGATGGGTAGCCAGATGGCATACCCAAGAAGTGCTTGTTGTGGAGACAGTGTGGGCCATGTGTTGGAGAATAATTTTTGAAAGATTCATTTTTTTATGGTGGAGGAGGTAGTACATCAGGGCCAAGTCCATTGGACGGACAAGGTGGTTTCCTTCTTTGCGGGGGATGAGGTTTTTGATGATTATTGTGTGGAGCATCTGGTGAATGGAAAAGAGGGACTAACACTCGATAGAGTAACCCACACGACTATTTGTGAAATACCCAAAACCTTAGTTACACTAATTAATCATGAATTAATGAAAAGAAAGGATTTAATCATGAGATAACTAAGAAGGATGAGCCTTAATTCATTAAGGAGTTTATCACCTATAAACATACATATACAAACAAGTATGTAAAGTCCAAAGTGAGCACAAAGTCTCACATAAAATAATGGACCAAAGAGGAAACATTTATAAGGAGGAGACAACTCCTAAAATTAATGTAACATATAGTACATTAATACATACGAAAAGATCACAAATCCGTGATAAAATTACATGGTATACTTCATGTAATTACAATAAATGATAATGAAATACCCCAAACATTAAGTACCCTAATTTACAAGGGATTTATTAAATGGAAGAGATTTGTCAATGATTAATCATCAAATGATAATGACTAAGAAGCAATATTCATTAAGGAATATTACAACCTCTAAACATATATACATAAATAAATAAGAAAAGGCCAAGATGGAAATCAAACCATACATGGGATTATGAACTAAGGAAATTACATTAACAAAGGAAAACAACTCCTAAAGTTAATACAACATGTAACACATTAATACATGTACTAATATCACAAACAATGTGATAAAATTATATAAATTATTTTATATAGTCAAACCCAATTATAAGTGCAATAACCACTTATATATACACATTAGAACAAGGAAATATCATATGTCACAACCTAACACATAAACTTAGTCATAATGTACAACTTTAAAGTGTTACAATATTAAGTTCCAAAATCTGAAACCTTTCCCTCCAAAAAGAAGTAAAATCGGCTGCCAAGGAGAGTCAAATAAGAGACAAAATAAAAGAGGAAACTAGACAAACCAACTTTACACACTTACACACCTTTGCTTTAACCCATTTTATTACAAATACCCATTTCCTCACAACTCTCTCTCTTGCCCATGATCTTCCATCGACAACAGCTGTTTCCTCTCTTCCTCCCAACCGACCTCACACTCTATTCACCATAGTCATCTTCTTTCTCAAGCTTCAAAGTCCATTAATGGTGTTTTAAGCTCTTTTCACTCATATTTGCCTTAAAACCCCATTTTTCTTGCACAAAATTGCCACCCACTTCTTCCCTCTCATTCTAGTTCAAATATAATGGAGCATGGGCCATGGAACCGGCCTAAAACAAGGGTGAAGCGCTAAATCAATATCTTGCAAGTTAAGGTGAGAAAAATGGCCTTAACTCCTTCCTTCTTCCATTTTAAGGTCTAGGACTTCAACTAATGTTTCCCCACCTGTCCATGTCAAAATATGACATGTTTAGGAGCTAAAAAAACACCAAAACCATGGGGGAGGACCTAGACCAAGTTCAACAACAAAAACACGTGGTAAAATGTTTTTAAAACTTCATCTCTTCCATGGGTTATTTTATGTCCGAAAATCCACCATCTATTTCAACATTTTTCTTCACTTTTCTCACACTCTAATGAAGCTTCATCCACTCCCAACCATGGCCGAAAACAAGGAGAGAAAACTCCTCAAAGAACCCTCCAAAAGTAAGTCATAAATCTTGATTTTGAGTTGTTTTAACTTCCTATCACTTGAAGATCTACACAAGATCTAAGTACCTACATATTTTTCCTAAATCTGACTGAAATATGAAGGAAAAATCTCCATTGGAGAGTCAAGGTAAAAATCCTCCTCCTTAATGCACATTTTGTGCCTTAAACTTGTGATTTGGTCTAAGAAGATTTAAAACCCTAACTTGTACTCCACTTACTTTCAAAACCATGGCTCAAAGCTCCTTGGAAAATATCAAAGCAGTCGTGAGAAAGGGAGAGAAAAACAAGTCAAAAAAATCAACAATATAAGGTAAGAACATTAATTAAGTTTTAAGACCCTTAAGTCATGGTTTAAGCTGATGTTTAAGGTCAAAAACTAACCTATGCCTATCTTATATTTAGTTCCGAAAAGGGGAGAAGATCTAAGGGATTTTTAGAGCCATAAACGAGTAAGTCTTCCTTAAAACACATTTTTAAGCCTTAAGACATTTTGTTTTGTACAAACAATTAGGGCCGAGAATGGGTGGTGTCACATTGGTTGTTTTGACTGAAAATTTTAATTAAAAACTATGGTGACTTGTTAGGCTAAGTTACATTGATAAATGATGACTTATAATGTCATAAAAATGTATAAAGAGGGGTTGAAATGAAAAAATTGAAAGTTGTTGGGTATAAGGGTAAAAATCTGAGGAGCCTACTGTTACTACAAGCATTTTATGTTATTAAAATGTTACATTTGAAGTTTGTAATAAGGCAAGTGTTTAGGCCACTTTTATGTATTATTTAAGGTTTTGTATGCTTAAAAAGTTATGGATTTGGTTAGTATAAAATTTGGTGAGGAAATCTGATGATAAAGGGCTGTTTGGTGAGTTTAAAACCACCTAAAAATGTCAAGGAAAAATACTTACGAATTTAGTAAAAATTGGATTAAGTTTAAGGTTTTAAAAACATTTATAAACTTAAATAATGTTCTAGTGAACAAGGGAGTAAAGTGTAGGTGGTTAAGTGTAAATAAGCAAAATAGTACATGGCCGAAAACTAGACCTTATTTGGAGTTTAGATGAAAAATATAAGTTTTTGTAAAGTTTAGGGCCTAAATGGAAATTCTAGGAAAAATTGGGGTCAAATTTGTAATTATGGAAAAATTATGGTCAAGGCGGTAGGTTGGTGGTCATCCTTGACCATATGAAGAGTGTTGACCAAGTTGGATAAGTGAAATAATCAAATTAGGAATTTAATGAAGTTTATGAGTAAAATGTAAGAATTATAAAACTTGTGAGACTAAAGTGTAAAATATGGAAAATGTAGGCCGAGTTGGGAAATTAAATATGACCTAGGGTCTGTTGGAATTATTGAGGAAAAGTTGGATGAGAGTTGGAATTAAATTGAGAAGATTGTAAAGTATAAGAGCTAAAAGGGTAAAGTTGTAAAGTTTATGAGCTAAATATAAGGTTTATGAAACTAGTGGGGTTAAAATGTAATTTCTGGAAGTTTGGGGCAGGAAGCAACAATAAAACAGCCTAGGGCCGATTGGTGATTTATTATAATTTTTGGGGTTGGTTTTAGAATTAAATTGATAGAATTGTATAATATATAGTTTAAGTATGGTTTTGTAAAGCGTGTAAAGGAATGTGGGTCAAGTTGTAAATAAAGAAAAGCTAGAGATTATGGAAAATAAAACTGTAACAGCGAGGGGGCTGTTTTGTTTTTTATAATATGAGGTTGGAGACCATAAGTTAAAATTGGCCAAGAGTATAAATATCATAACATAAGACATACGAAGTAAAATGGCAACACTATGGAAATTAGTGTGGAAGATTTGTAATTAAAGAAGAAGTAAGGGTTGTTGCATAAAATCAAGAGGTTGGAAGGTAAGATTTTAACATATGATTGAGAGTATTATAAGTGTTACACTTATACAAGTCCAAATGACATTAAAGGTAAAGATGAGTATAAGTAAGGAATTTTATAATTCACTAAACTAAGGTGAGTATTTGGGGACTAGTGGAATTATAAAATAATGTGGGAATTAAATAAACCTTGGAGTTGAAATGATACTTTATATAACCCACATGACATTAAGATCCTAATCTAAATATTAAGAGGTGAAGGATAACATAAAGTATGGGAAATAAATGTTACACATAAGACGGTAAGGAATATTGTTACAGCGAGTTTTTAATTCATATAAACTTATATGAAAAGGTGATGTAAAAGATTATACGATATGGTGTAGAAATCATATAAAGAATGATAGAGTATGATTTGAGGTGGAGGATTTAATTACACAACATTAGGTATAACAACTAATGTCAAATTGGAAAGAGTTGAACAAACAAATGAACTATATGATTCAAAGATTATAATGGGGATTATATATATACTTGTTGACTTGAATACATTGACAGAGTCAACCCAAATTGACCAAGTCAACTTAATTGACCAAAGAGGGTAAGTTGACCAACTCACAATCCAATGGAGAGTTTAAAGTCTAATAAAATATACGGTCAACTATGACATGTAGTGATAAACTATATTGTTATATATATAAGAGTGATAACCTATGAGTGGGTGGATGATTTACGAGTTAAACCTCACGTGGTAAGCTAATATTACATGTCATCTATAACTAAATAAAGTATGGTTTAAACTAGTCCCAAATATACTTGAAAACCCGAGTAACAACATAACCAACTAAGGGGGGGGGGGGGGTTAATCACGGGGTTAAGACTAAGGGGATTAGTAATCATTGGAATACCGTGTCGATTTGGGCTACAAGAATTAATACTTAGTGGTATGTTCCAGAGATACGGGTTACGAGCTACAAAGCGTATAGTAGGCGAGCGTGATACTTCACGCTAGCATTGTTCATCAGTGTAAGGTATGTTATTGTGTGGTCTGATTGTGCCTGAGGATTTCCTCGGGTTTCGATGTGTGAAATGTTTGCCAAGAGGATATGTATGCTTGTATGTAAATGTGTTATTTGATTTATCTACTGAATACGTGCACCATTATTTTTACGCGATAGTCATTTGAACGGAGACAAATACCAAACACACACACAGATATATATATATATATATATATATATATATATATATATATATATATATATAATATATATATATATATATATATATATATATATAAAAACAAGATATGAGTGTGATAGAGAAACATCACTCATGGAAGGATAACAACATAATTGAATTATCCTAAGATAACCTAAGAAGAGATGGGAATACCGCTCTCAAGAGGAAATGAACTCAAGTACATAAATACACCGCTCTCAAGAGGAAATGAACTCAAGTACATAAATACACTAGATGACCTTTAGGTATACATTAAAGACCTAAAAGGTCCCATACATTCGACAAGTTAATCACTGGATAACCTAAGATTGAATCTTAGGCATTTAGATTAAGAGAACTTAATCAATTCAGTGAGAGGTTGGTTGTGGTAAGAGGTATTGAATATGGTGAGAAATCCAGGACCGCCTGGTTGCGCATTGTGATCACTAGGGGATGATTGACAACAGGTCCGCTCAAGGAAATTCCAAGTATCGAATGGTTACTTGCTCAGAGACACCGCTGTTGGTGAAACGGGTAATTGTGGCCAAGAAACATTATATCCTACAACTTAAAGTTGTGGATTTCCAACAAACGCAAACTTTGTCTGACGGAGGCATCGCCGCAGGTGTAAGGGCATTTGGGCCCAGAATTTGTAAATTAAGTAAGAGTGTTTTGGTAAAGTGAAAGAGTTAAGAAGTGGAATAAGTTAAGAATTCGATTACATGTGAGAAAACAAACAACGGCCCTAGAGGCCCTGACACGAGAAACGTTAAACCTAACTCTTGTTGCGTTATTATACTTTTTACGCATTGACCGATTATGGCCCCATTCTTTTACACTTTTGTGTAAACTAGCTGGTAGCTGAAACTGACTGATATGGGCTGATGACTGATTTCAAAACTAGGTGATTGTGTAAAAACCTATATAAGTTGTTCTTTTTGTATTAGAGTTTTAAACTGATAAACCAACTGATAATGTGACTGACAATGTGTAAACCAACTGATAATGCGACTGATAACACATAAACCAGCTGATTAACTAACTGATAATGCTATTTTGAATAAGCTTCATGAGTAAATGGTATCTGACCCATAATACAACAAAAGAATGAGCTGAGCTGATTGTCCAAGCTGATAATGCATAAACCAGCTGAAACTTTGACAAAAGAATGGGGCCTATATGTTTATTGATGTGTGGAATGATCTATGTGATGATTGGATGAATTGTTACTTGATTTCTTATCGCATTTACAGTTATTATATTGTAAACCGGATTAGCTTGAAATTGGACTGGCATGTTAACAATTAGGCTAATTAACCTGAGAAGTTTAAAGGTCCATGAGGATCATATAGTAGCATGCTCAGAGGTTTTGCTGAGCCTTTATGGCCACCAAATTACAGGACTATAGCTGGTGAAGATCGATGCGCGAGTGTGGGACTTTTGGGAGTTATACCATGGGATTTTGTTGGACCGTGTATGGTATTAATTAGGTAGACTGCTCACTGTCCTTCTTGGGATTTAGTATTGTAAACTGTGTTGTATTTATGTCTCTATCATCACTGCGGGTTTTTAGATTATGTTTTTGGTAAACGCTTCATTACTCACATAGGTGAGTAATTGCGGGTAACACCCAGGTTTACGTTATGATCGGTTTTATTTCAGCTGCGACTCGATTAATTATTCCTGTTAGGCGCGTTAGATTATTCAGATTTTGGAGTAGGGGTGTTACAATTTGGCACAAAAAAGTTGTGTGCGGTTTCAGAAGAGACAAAATCCAAGGAGGGGAACCCAATCCTATCATAGAGTTCTAAGCCATCATCAGAGGATTTGCATATGGTTTGCCAAAGTGGCGGAACTCATAACAACTCCTTGACTCAGTTAACAAGCGGGACTTATGAATAACGCAGGATTTATAAAACTCAACCGACTAAGCCTAAAAAAATTCATCTATTCCAATTAACAGATGAAGCCAACCTTGGTATTCCAGAACTTCAACAATCAAAGAGAATCCCATACTATGCTGTCACTCAACGCCCAACAGTTTCCCTTCCACTAGATTCCTAGATTCAGTTGAATCATCATCCAATTATAAGAGTTGTGCAGCTTATCGATCACACCTGGTTTAGCCCAAGGGGGTAGTGAGTCTGCACGAGGTCGCATATGCTTTTTCGACGGATTCACAGCTGCGTCGGAGTCACCTTGAGTCAATGACATGGTGGCGCTAACCTTGGGTTCAGGTTTTGGTTCGTCTGCAACAACGACTGTTGGAGTCGTTGGGACAGTAGGAGTTGAAATACCCTAAACCTTAATTACACTAATTAATCATGAATTAATTAAATTAAAGAGTTAATCAATGGTATTTATTCATTAATAAGGCTAAATGTGCCTTAAGATTATTGAGGAATAACCTAAGATCACATATAAGCAAAAATATGCCTTAAGATCACTTAGGGCAAAAATATGCTCTAAGAAACTGAAGGGATTGTGTAACCTCAATTAGGGTCCAAAGTGGATTCCTAAACCTTATATAAAAGGTAAGAACAAGATAAAACCATTACCAAAGAAAACCAAACTCTAAAATGAGTTAAAACACAAAATGGTGTCTTGAAACTCCTTAAGACACATTTTTATGAAAGTGTATAGAAATTGACTTTGGATGGTTATTAGGGCTTGTATACATCATAGTTAACTAATGGACTATAATGTACCACATTTATGGAGCCTAATTAAAAAAATGTGCACCAATTTGTGAATAGTGTCAAACAAGGCCTTATTCTCATTTGTTTGGTCAACAGTCAAACTAAACCCCTCAAAATATCCTAATCGAGGCGGCAGCCTATGGTGAATCACCATATCAAGTCTAAATTTCCTTAGATAGGAGAAAATTAAGTGAGTCATCTTTACTTTACTTCATTTCTTACTTATCACTTAAGAAAGAACACCTCACATTTGCTCCCTCCTCTCTCCTACCAGCCGAGAGCCTTTATTCCTCTAGCCTTGTTCTTGATCTTGAGTTATTCAAGAACACTCTCATGGTGAAGTGAACCCACACCTTTCTTCCTTCCAAATCTTCACATTTTCTTCATAAATTCAACAAGAAGATCACAACTAACAACTCTCTTCCAGAAACAAGGCCTAAATCAAGAGATTCCTAGGAAAGTTTTTTGAAAATCAAGTAGACATGGAGCAAGGAAGATCCATGCAAGCTTAAGGTAAAAATGGTGCCTTAAGGTTCATCTTCTCTTTTATTCTAATTAAAACCAAGAACATATATGTTCCCTACACCTTTCTTTTTCATCTTTTCATACATGAAATTAAGAGTACTCTAGTTCCTTTTTTTGGCCAAAAGTTCATCAAAAAATCACCTTCCAAGAGACTTGAAGGGTAAGTCATATTGTTAGGTTTCTAGTCACCTTAATCTACCTTATATCCATAGATCTATAAGAGATCTAACTCTTAACGTATTGATCTTTAGTTGGCCGAGCGTATGTGAAGAAATCCCTCTTAGAACACCAAAGGTAAACTCTTCTCCTTAAAACTCATTTTGATGCTTTAAGCTTCTTCATCTTATTTATCTATGTAAAAGACCCTAAATTTATTCCTTGTTCGTTGTCTCAAACATGGCCGAAAGTTTCTTCAAAAAACCATAAGTTGTCAGAGACCAAGAAGGATTAACAAGGTGGAAAAATCAAGCTTTTGAAGGGTAAGTGGTTATACTAAGCCTTAAAACTCCTTAATCATTATGTAAGCTTATGATTTGTACAAAAAACTAACTTAAATTTATCATGAAATTAGAGCCGAGAAGGAGAGGTGAAGAGAAGTGTGCTTGGTGCATCAAACTAGTAAGTTTTGCTTAGAACACATTTTATGCTTTAAAGCAATTTATCTTGTGTAGCAAAATATGGCCAAGAAGTGAATGGAATGGTCTATTATGACCTAAAAATGCACATAAAATTATGGGAACACATTTGACTAAGATACCGAAGTGGTTTACTGACTTACACGTCAAAATTATAAGGTTATAGGGCTAAAATGTAATTACCGAAAAGTTATGGGGTAAAACATGAAATATCCGAGAGTTAGTTATGTTCCATGGTTATTTTACGTAATTTTAAGCTAAGTTTGGGCTTTTTAATAAGGCTAAGTATTTAGGCCACATTTATAAGTAATTTAGAGCTCTTTATGCATTAAAAGTTAAGTATTTGTTTAGTATTTAGTTTGGGGAGAAAATCTGGCATTAAGGGGTTATTTGGAGTATTAAAACCACCTAAAAAGTTTGGGATAAAAATGCCTATGAGTTTAAGTAGTGTTTGGTTTGAGTTTAATGTCAAAAATAGGTTTAAAAAGTGATTAAGAACTTAAAGGAAGTTCTAGTGTACAAATGGGTAAAGTATGGGTGGTTAAGTGTAAATAAATAACATTTAGAGTATCAAAGAGTAATTAGGTCAAAAGTTGGGCTTTGTTTGGATTAAAGATGCAAAATAAGTTTTAGTAAAGTTAAGGACTTAAATGAAAACACTAGAAAATATTTGGGGTCAAACTGTAATTTCTGGAAAGTTGTGGTCAAAGATAAGTCTAGGGTCAACCTTAGATGAAATTTGGGGCTTTGATCAAATTAGGAAGAAGAAAAGGGCTTGATTGGAATTTAGGAGGAAATTAGAAGTTATTTGTAAAGTTTGGAAAGTTTAGGGGTCAAAGCATAATTTTGAAGAAATTATGGTCAAGGCAGTATGTGGTGGTCAACCTTGACTAAACTAAGGGGGTTGACCAAATTAGATGGAGGAAAAATTAAATTATGAGTTTAATGAAGTTTAGGAGTTAATTGTAAGTTTTGGAAAACTTATGTGGCCAAAGTGTAAAATCTGGAAATTTGGGGGCGGAAAGAGAAATATAACAGACTTGGGGGTCTGTTCAAAATTACTGGAAAATTTTGGGTGAGATTTGGAATTAAATTGGAAGAGTATATAATATATAAATTAAGGATGAAATTGTAAAGTTATAAAAGTAATGTGGGCCACTTTGTAATTTGAGGAAAATGTGGTGAAAGTCATGGAATGACATTAGGGTCTGTTTGGTAATATAATAAAGTTAGCATAGCATCTTGAGTTGAATTAAGTAAGGAGTTAGGATAACATATGGTATATTATGACATTGTAAGTTTAGATAACATTTGTTGTAAAAATGTAATTAAGAAAAATTAGAGTGCTATGCTGAGAATTATGGAGTTTTTGAGGATTGTCATAATATAAGGTTGATGAATTATATCACACAGCATTAAGACTATGATCATAATGTCAATTTATGGAGTTAGTAGTAATTATAGGAATTTTATAATTCATATGGGAATATATGAATATTCAAGGTATTATAAATTATATAGCAAGGTTGAGGATGTTATAGATTCATATTCGAGTGTATATGGTTTGGAACCATATTAAATAACATTGGATGCATGATCTAAGTGTTAATATGTGAAAATAATACAAACTAAAGGAAGTTTGTAGTTCACATAATATAATTGAAACTAGTTAGTGCTCCGGATACGTCCTCGACCGGTCGTGCGTGGTGTCGTTGCGTCAAGCAAATTTAGTAGTTTAAATAGAGATGCGATAATCACAAACTGGAAACTCATTTTCGATTGAGAATTTACACACTAGAAATTCACTCAATCTCCCTCCGCCCAACCTATGGACTCCGGGACAGTTCTGGACGTATCACAAAAGTCCTCTATCCTTCCTGACAGTAGGCCTACGGTTTCCTAACCGTTCCCTGACTAGTCAGTCTACCAAATACCAAAAGTATTAAGTTGATTATATAGTTTGACTTCACTCACTAACTCCCTAGCAGACACACGCACTCAGATGCACACCGTATTACTCACGCTTAAACTTGTTGTTCTTAATTTCACGTGTGTATCACTTACTAGTTCAATGTGACATGCATTGAATATATATATACATAAGCAAGTTAACTTATGATGACCCACCTGTGATTAGCTATACACTAGGAGACGATTGCCTCTTGTTCCTAACAAAATAGCTCTGCACAAGGTAGGCTGAACTCCAACTTGATTGTAGGCGCACCCATGACACGTGTCGTTCACTGGTTGGACACGTTGAAGGCAATAGTTCAGGTGGTCGGTTGCTCTTGTGATGTCCACTTGCCTAGTATGATGGCTTCATTAATGCTGCGTAATTAATGCCTCTTTGTAGCTCAGGTTTATGTCTTGTTATCTTGGTCATAATTGCTTTATCTTCCACAGGACTTTGTCATGAACTTTACAAACTTCTATGTGAACGGATGTGTTGTTGGTTCACCTGTTCTTGATTGGTATATCTTGGTCTTTTGAACATTTCTGATGCTGAGAGTCGTTGTTGTGTTATTCTAGTGTCCCGTGTGTATGTTGTGATAAAACTACACTATAATTAATATAGAATTATAACAAACTATTAGGCAAGTGTACCTATTCGTAGTAGTAAAACAAGTGTCGTATCCACAAGGAGATTGTTTAATTATCCTAGTTTAGGTAGTTACTAAAGACTGTAAAAGGGGTTTAGCCGGAGGCAAGCTTGATTTGTTGTTGGATTATTAAAGAAATAATAAAAAACAGTAAAAACGGTTGTGGATTAAGTGGATGGAAACTGTGCTAAGGAAGGTGAAATCGCCCGTTATAACTCAGATAATAAATATATCCTAGTTTGCTCTTATTTGTCTGTTAAGAATTTTATCTTGTGACCTTTCTAAATCATAGATAAGGACAGCTCTTAATTAATTCATTAAACTTCTTAAATCAGAAAAAGTCTAAAATCATTAATTAGCTTTAAGTGAGAATTCTTTTATAACAGCGATGGATTTTATCTGCTAATCAAGGAGATATAACTAACGTTTGTCTCTCTTTGTGGTCTATTCTCTAATTTTACAAAATCATTGAAATTAGAGAAACCGTAAATGAGTAAAAATGATCAGTTCTTAAACATTAATATAGAGAGAGACAAAACAAATATTCATAAGCCAACTCGGTATTATAAATACGCTGAGTTATTTGGGTTAAACACCCATCCTAAGCACAATTATGAGATTACTCAGACATTGACAGAAAATAAAAACAGAGTAGAGACTGAAATATTCATTACTCAGGAACTGCCTGCGAAATACGGGTCTGCACTCGCCTGCCTTTTCTCTCTTGTAAAATACTGCTTCTGTTTGAGTGATTGAGTACGTCCGTGTTTGTGGAGAAATGGTGAAAATAAATAAAAGATGAAGAAGTGTGGTGTACGAGAGGAATTAAATGGAAGAGAATGGAGTGTGGTGTTTATTTGATTTCTTCAGACTGTGGTCGTACGTGGTGTTTGTTGCAGTATTGGTGTTGGTTTATATAGAGAATTGAGATAGGCATCCGTACGTAAAATTGATTGAGCATTCATTGCTATCTTCATTTATTGCAGAGGGGACAGACAGCTGCACGCGTGAGATATTCATGGTAGGCGGTGCTGGAGTAGATAGATAAGGCGTTCAAGTTGCAGAAGACGGCGAAGACGGGCGAAGAAAACTAAAAACTAGTTCGCGGCGATTTTTTTAGCCCTAACCGCCTCTTAAAGAGGCGGTTCCCTCTGGTGCTGACCGCCCCCATTTTGGGCGGTTCTGTTGTGTCTTAACCGCCTATATTTGGGCGGTAGCCTCATAGTCTTGACCGCCTGTTTTAGAGGCGGTAGCCTCTTAGATGTCCGCCTAAACTTTGGGCGGTTGCCCACAGAGAAGACCGCCTCAATTGAAGGCGGTTGCATGCATGCAGTACGTGCATGTCGCGTGCTTCACGCTGGCTCTGTTCGACTGGCTCTATGTTTGGGCTCCGTTTTCTGAGCCGTTTGCGTCTATGTGTTCGTCTCTTTATCTACTTTACTCCCAGCTTGGTTTTTCCTCATGTTAAAACCAATAAATTGTGAGATAATCAATAAAACATAAACTAGAGGAAAACATAAGATAAGTGAGAAATGAGCAGAAAAGTGCTGTTATAATATATGAAATACACCCATAAAACATGCTCATTTAGACACTTATCACACCCCCACACTTACCTTTTTGCTTGTCCTCAAGCAAAACCATGTACCCAACGAAGTAGGGAATGCTCAATATTAATAAATACTATTATGAAGGGTAGGATAAAAAGTCAATAGTACATGATCTTAAACTTTTTAGAGGAGTGTGATCCATCACCTACTGGTGGCATAGGTGTACTCAGGGCAAAAATAAAAATTAGAGTTTCGGGGTATGATCCGGAGTACTTCAATGCTTCTTGATTTAAGGTGACTTTGAGAACTTTTACCATGGCCAACTTCTCTCAAGAATGGGCATTGAGGAGAAAACAAAAGGAAAAATAGATTATGCATTTGTTTCACTTTTGCATAGAGATGAGAAGATAATATGTAGGCATCAAGCCTTTTGTATTTAAGAACACTCAACTCCCTTTGTTGGTTACCAATGGTGTCTCACAAGTCCCTTATTTATTTTATTTTTTCCTTTTTGACAGAGAAGCACCCCTTAGCAATCCCTAAGAAAGAAGACAGAAGAACCCCTGAGTAATAAAAATCCACCATTTCAGATCATTTGGTCACACCGCATAAAAATGCTCCTCAAAAGTAATCAAAATTTTAAAATTTTTGTACATTTTATGTACCATTTATCCCACAATTCATAACAATATTTATTCCTAAAGAGAACAACCCACATATACAGGGTCCACGATATTGAATTTGAACAAACGCAAGATAAGCAGAGAGATTAAGCATTTAAGCACAAAATGTCACCGAAAAGGGCACACTCCCCCACACTTAATTTGAACAATGTCCTCATTGTTCACCAGAAAAACAAGGGAAAGTTTCAGAAGGCCTTTCGGTAAGTAGATAAAATAGAGAGAACACGAAGCTCACGAATATTCATTTAAGCATATAAATTCTCCTCTGCATATTTTATTTAAATAAAACATAAGTAAAGAAACTGGTACTCCCCTGATATTTATTTTGCTGGCGTGTATTGGACTTCCCCCACACTTGAGCTTTAGCCTCAAGTAGCGTAGCTTGGTTGCGGTGTAGACATGAAATTGCACCTGCATAAAACACTAGAAGCAACCATACTATAAACGGGGTTAAAAGTTAGCAAAAATAAAATTGAAGGGAATCTGAAAATTAAAACAGCATTAAAGCATATAAAAGATAAGTTCGTCCGGGTTGCCTCCCGGAAAGCTGCCCTTGTTTAACGTCTTTGGCTAGACGCTTTGAAGCGTACTCAAATCTGAGTATCATGTAGGTTTATTGTGCGAGCATCAACTGTCTCAAGATTACCACCCTGGTAATGCTTTAGTCTAGATCCATTGACCATGAAAGTGTGTTTTTTCGAATCCACTAACTCAACGGATCCGTATGGGGTGACCTTGGAGACAGTAAATGGTCCAGCCCAATAGGATTTGAGTTTACCCGGAAACAACTTTAACCTGGAGTTGTACAACAGAACCAAATCTCCCTCATGAAATTCCCGCTTAAGGATCATCTTGTCATGCCACTTCTTGGCTTTCTCTTTGTAGAGGCGGTTATTTTCATAGGCATTCTCTCGAAATTCTTCTAATTCAGTGAGCTGGAATTTCCTTTTGTCACCTGCTCTTAGAAGATCAAAGTTGAGGGCTTTCACGGCCCAGAATGATTTGTGCTCGAGTTCGACTGGTAAATGACAAGCTTTGCCAAAGACTAGTCGATATGGGGACATGCCGATGGGCGTCTTGTAAGCTGTTCTATACGCCCAGAGTGCATCATCCAGCTTCAGGGACCAATCTTTTCGGGAAGAATTAACCGTCTTTTGTAGGATCCACTTCAATTCTCGGTTAGAGACTTCAGCCTGGCCATTCGTTTGAGGTGATAAGGCAAGGCTACCTTATGTCTCACTCCATATTTGGTCATCAAGGCTGTGAACTGCTTATTGCAGAAGTGGGATCCTTGGTCACTGATGATAGCACGTGGGACTCCAAATCGTGTAAAGATGTTCCTCTTCAAGAACCTGAGTACTACCTTTGCATCATTTGTGGGAGAGGCGATAGCTTCCACCCATTTAGTGACATAGTCGACTGCCACCAAGATGAAAAGGTTTGAACAAGACGAAGGAAAGGGACCCATGAAGTCAATGCCCCACACGTCGAAAGGTTCCACCTCGAGTATGATGTTGAGAGGCATTTCGTGTTTTCTGGAGGTGTTCCCAAGTCTTTGGCAGTCATCGCAGGAGGCTACAAAGGAATGACAGTCTTTATGTAAGGTTTTCCAAAAGAAACCTGATTGAAGTACCTTAGCCGCTGTTCGAGCTGGCCCATGATGTCCTCCTGCTTCAAGAGAGTGACAATCGTAGAATGCTGTGGATTTCATCTTGGGGCACACATCGTCTCACCATCCCGTCTGCACAACCTTGAAAAGGAGAGGATCCTCCCAGTAATAATGTTTGACATCGGAAAAGAACTTCTTTCTGTTGGTAGGTTAACCCATGTGGTATTACTCCTCGTGCGAGGTAGTTGGCCATGTCAGCGTACCATGGATCACCGGTGTCACCAATCATAAAAGAGCACTCCTGGAAAGAATTCATTGATGGAAGTGCCATCACTTGGTGCCTCTATGCGAGATAGGTGGTCTGCTACTACATTCTGCACTCCTGGCTTGTCTCTGATTTCAATCTCAAATTCTGTAGTAGGAGTATCCACCGGAGGAGTCGGGTTTGGCATCTTCTTTGGCAAATAGATACCTCAGAGCAGAGTGATCGGTGTGAATTATGACTTTGCTCCCAAGAGATATGATCGGAATTTATCCAGAGCAAAGACTACTGCTAGAAGTTCCTTCTCAGTAGTTGAATAATTCTTCTGAGCGTCGTTGAGGGTTCTACTTGCATAGTAGATGGTTCTCAAGATCTTCTCCTTCTTTTGGCATAAAGCGGCACCCACGGCATAGTCGCTGGCGTCGCACATAATTTCAAATGGAAGGCTCCAATCTGGTGATATCACAATGGGAGCAGAGATGAGGCATTCTTTTAGTGTGTTGAAGGCTTGTAGGCATTGTCAGTAAAGTCGAACTTGACGTCTTTAGCTAGGAGTTCACATAGAGGTTTTGAAATTTTGGAGAAATCCTTGATAAACCTTCTATAGAACCCAGCATGGCCAAGGAAACTCCTGATGTCTTTTACCGTCGATGGTGGTGGTAATTTTTCAATAACTTCGACCTTGGCTCTGTCGACTTCAATTCCTTTTGAAGATATTTTATGCCCAAGAACTATTCCTTCTTTAACCATGAAATGGCATTTTTCCCAGTTAAGCACAAGGTTAGTTTCTTCACATCGGGCGAGGATGGCATCCAGATTATTCAGACAGGATTCGAAAGTGGGACCAAAGACAGAGAAGTCGTCCATGAAGACTTCGATGCTCTTCTCAAGATAGTCGCTGAAGATTGCCATCATGCATCTTTGGAATGTTGCTGGGGCATTGCATAGACCAAAAGGCATCCGATTGTATGCAAATGTCCCGTACGGGCATGTGAATGTGGTTTTGTCTTGGTCTTCAGAGCAATGGGTATTTGAAAGTATCCTGAATAACCATCCAGGAAGCAGCAGTAGTAATCTTGCCCGGCCAATCTTTCAAGCATCTGATCGATGAAGGTAAGGGAAGTGGTCCTTCCGCGTTGCTGTTCAGTTTCCTGTAATCGATGCAGACTCTCCATCCCGTCGTGGTTCTCTGAGGAATTAGATCACCTTTGTCGTTGGGGACCACAGTGAGACCTCCTTTTTTCGGGACCACTTGAACGGGGCTCACCCATTTGCTGTCGGAGATGGAGTAGATTATCCCGGCGTCGAGAAGTTTGAGCACTTCTTTACTACTTCTTTCATGTTGGGATTCAGCCTTCTCTGTGGCTGGACTAAAGGCTTGTAGGTATCCTCCATGTATATGTGATGTGTGCAGAAATGGGGGTTGATACCTTTGATGTCCGAAATGGACCAGCCTATTGCCTTCTTGTGGCTCTGAAGGATCTTCACAAGCTGTTCTTCCTGTGTACTTGTTAGAGATGAAGAAATAATAACAGGCAAAGTACAAAATCAGAAAGATAAACATACTTCAGATGTGATGGCAATTGTTTCAGATCTACGAGAGGGGGTTGTTCAATGGATGGTGGTAATTTCTGAGTAGATAGCTCTAAAGGTTCTGGTGGTGGGTAGCATGATTTCTTGTATGATTTTACTCTATCCAGAGCTGCTACCATTTGGATTGTGTCAGGGTACACTAATCGGTTATCACAGATTTCAGACAAATTTTCAAGAGCGTCATTACGATAATAGCAGATAAATTATCCTGCACAATAGAGTCGACAATATCTATGGAAAAGTATCTTCTAAATGAGCGGGTTTCTTTATAACCTTAGACATGTCGTATTCTAGAGATTCGTTATGCAGCCTTAAAATGATTTTTCCTTTTTCAACATCGATTAGTGCTCTAGCAGTTCTCATGAAAGGTCGTCCTAAGATTAAGGGCACCCTAGTGTCTTCTTCCATGTCAATTACAATAAAGTCAGCGGGGAACACAAAGGTTCCTACAGTAACAATCAAATCTTCTATTATTCCTTTTGGGAATACTAAAGATCTATCTGCTAATTGTAATTGAATAGAAGTTGGTTCGCATTTACCAATTTAAGTTTGTTGAAAGTTGAGAGTGGCATTAAATTGATACTAGCTCCTAGATCACATAACCCACTACCACAATCAACATTATCAATTGAACATGGAATAATTGGCAAACCTGGGTCTCCAAGTTTTGGAGGAGACTCTTGAGAAGTACTGCTGACACTTCCTGTGTAAGGTGTACAGTTTCCACTTCCTGCAACGATCTTTTGTTGGTGATGATATCCTTCATGAACTTTGCGTAATTGGCATTTGTTTTAAAGCATCGGCAAAAGGAATATTGATCGTCAGTTTCTTGAAGTGAGAGAAGAAACTTTCCAAACTGTTCATCTAAATTTTTCTTTCTCATTCTGTTTGGAAAAGGAAGTGGGGGAAGAATTTTGTGAGAGGGAAGGAGTAGATTCAGGGACTCCTTCTCCTCGGAATATTTTTTGTAGGAGGAGGGCTTCTTCAGCATCTTCCTGTTCTTCTTCTGATTTTCTTGAGGTTCATGAGCTTGCTGCTCTTGATTATCAGTATCATCTCGGGGAAGAGATGAGTTGAGCGGCCTACCACTTCTTAACGTTACTGCCTTGGCCTGTTCCCTTGGATTTGGATCTGGCTGACTAGGGAAGGCACCAGGTGGCCTTTGTGCAAGCTGCTGACTGATTTGTTCCAACTGTTGGTTGGTTTGCTGTATCTGGGCTTCAACCCTTCTGTTAGTGGCTTCTTGATCCACGAGCCTGGTGTGGGTCGTAGTCACGAATCCTTTCATTAAGTTCCTGAATTCCTCATTTGGATCAGAAGAGGTTGTGGTTAGTTGTTGTTGCTGCTGCTGGAAACCAGGAGGGGCACCTAGTGCTCGATAACCCATGTTAGAATTTGGTTGGGGTCTGTTCCCCTGATAGGTATTTGAGTTGTTGTTCTGACCTCCTTGGTTTTGATCATTATTCTTCCATGAGAAATTCGGGTGATTTCTCCATGGATAGTTGTTGTTGAAGTTGTTGTTGTAGGAATTACCGGGACGGTTTCCTATGAAGTTTGCATCCTCGTACTGTCCTTTACCTTCGCACTGAGGGGTTTCATGAGGACCGGCGCATATGGCACATCCTTCTGTAGGTGGAACTGACGATGAACTTGTAGGTGGGGAAGCTATTGTTTTTACAATTTCGTTTTGTGATGTCGTTAGCTTTTCCACCATCTTTGTAAGGGACGAGATCTGAGCCGATAAATGATCTGTAGGCTCAACGTGGAGTAGGCCTGCTGCTCGTGGTGTTCTCCTTTGGATCTCGTCCACTGTCTCGTATTGCTCGTCATGGTTTCGAGAAGGTCCATTCCTTCTTTAGGAGACTTCATCATGAAACTCCCTCCTGCAGAAGAATTGACGAGTAGTCGGTTCCCATCATCCAGACCGTTGAAGAAGGACAGGCAGAGGGATTGATCGTCAAGACCATGGTGGGAACACTTCATTAGCATATCTTTAAATCTGTCCCATGCGTCGTACAACGTTTCTCCCGGCTCCTGACAGAAAGTATTGATTTCACCGATCAATTGCCTCGTTCTACTGGTTGGGTAGTATTTGGCAAGGAATTTTTGGGCCATTTGAAGCCATGTGGTTATTGATCGGGAGGGAAGGCTTCGATACCACCGGTTTGCTGAATCCGACAACGAGTGAGGAAATAGTTGTAGACGGATTCTTTCTTTGACGTTGCCGGTTTGACTAAAGGAATTGCAGAAGTCTAGGAAGAGACTCAGATGATTTGGGGCTTCATCTGGGTTCGCTCCACTAAACTTGCCTAGATCCCGGACGGCGGTTATGTAGTGGGTTTTGAAAACCCATCGTCCGGCTTCTTCTGGTGTTAGTTCAGGGAGAACTATAGCTGATGCTCTTCCTTCGGTATTCGGTTGGTGGTAGTCAGAGAGAGCACGGTGTTCTGGCTGAATTGCATGGTCCATTTCATTTATAACTTCGTTATTGGCCATGGCTTGGTTTCTCAGGTTTCTCTGTGCTTGAAATAAAGTACGCTCGGGTTCGGGGCTCGGACTGATTGGTGGAGAGCCTCGAGTTCGAGTATTTGGCATGCACAGAAGATCACTTGTGGTTTGTGAGAAACTGCAATATTAGTTAGTAAATAAAATAAGAAAGACAGAAATATTGGTTAGGCTGATAAACGTTAGGAGTTAGTATACAGAAATTATAAGTTAGTAGTTAGTACAATGGAAAGAAATGTTAGTATACAATGGAAATTAAATGTTAAGGACAATGGAACGAAAAGTTAAGGACAATGGAACGAAATGACAAGAAATTTTAAGTTAGTAGTTAGAGACAATGGAAAGAAAGGACAATGGAACGAAATGACAATAATATTAAGATGTTAGGAGTTAGATGTCCAAAGTCCGAAGTCAAATGTCCAAGTCAGGTCCGAAGTCCGATGTCCAATTCAGATGTCCAAGATTAACAATTTATAGTATTAACAGATTATTACTATATAGCGAGTGAACTACCAGAAACTAGGGAAATTGATGGAATCAATCTCCCCGGCAACGGCGCCAAAAACTTGTTGTGATAAAACTACACTATAATTAATATAGAATTATAACAAACTATTAGGCAAGTGTACCTATTCGTAGTAGTAAAACAAGTGTCGTATCCACAAGGAGATTGTTTAATTATCCTAGTTTAGGTAGTTACTAAAGACTGTAAAAGGGGTTTAGCCGGAGGCAAGCTTGATTTGTTGTTGGATTATTAAAGAAATAATAAAAACAGTAAAAACGGTTGTGGATTAAGTGGATGGAAACTGTGCTAAGGAAGGTGAAATCGCCCGGTTATAACTCAGATAATAAATATAATCCTAGTTTGCTCTTATTTGTCTGTTAAGAATTTTATCTTGTGACCTTTCTAAATCATAGATAAGGACAGCTCTTAATTAATTCATTAAACTTCTTACAATCAGAAAAAGTCTAAAATCATTAATTAGCTTTAAGTGAGAATTCTTTTTATAACAGCGATGGATTTTATCTGCTAATCAAGGAGAATAAAATCTAACGTTTGTCTCTCTTTGTGGTCTATTCTCTAATTTTACAAAATCATTGAAATTAGAGAAACCGTAAATGAGTAAAAATGATCAGTTCTTAAACATTTAATAATAGAGAGAGACAAAACAAATATTATAAGCAAACTCGGTATTATAAATACGCTGAGTTATTTTGGGTTAAACACCCATCCTAAGCACAATTATGAGATTACTCAGACATTGACAGAAATAAAAACAGAGTAGAGACTGAAATATTCATTACTCAGGAACTGCCTGCGAAATACGGGTCTGCACTCGCCTGCCTCTTTTCTCTCTTTGTAAATACTGCTTCTGTTTGAGTGTTGAGTACGTACGTGTGTGGTGAAATGGTAAAAATAAATAAAAGATGGAGAAGTGTGGTGTACGAGAGGAATTAAATGGAAGAGAATGGAGTGTGTTTTATTTGATTTCTTCAGACTGTGGTCGTACGTGGTGTGTTGCAGTATTGGTGTTGGTTTATATAGAGAATTGAGATAGGCATCCGTACGTAAAATTGATTGAGCATTCATTGCTATCTTCATTTATTGCAGAGGGGACAGACAGCTGCACGCGTGAGATTCATGGTAGGCGGTGCTGGAGTAGATAGATAAGGCGTTCAAGTTGCAGAAGACGAAGACGGGCGAGAAAAACTAGTTCGCGGCGATTTTTTTAGCCCTAACCGCCTCTTAAAGAGGCGGTTCCCTCTGGTGCTGACCGCCCCCATTTTGGGCGGTTCTGTTGTGTCTTAACCGCCTATATTTGGGCGGTAGCCTCATAGTCTTGACCGCCTGTTTTAGAGGCGGTAGCCTCTTAGATGTCCGCCTAAACTTTGGGCGGTTGCCCACAGAGAAGACCGCCTCAATTGAAGGCGGTTGCATGCATGCAGTACGTGCATGTCGCGTGCTTCACGCTGGCTCTGTTCGACTGGCTCTATGTTTGGGCTCCGTTTTCTGAGCCGTTTGCGTCTATGTGTTCGTCTCTTTATCTACTTTACTCCCAGCTTGGTTTTTCCTCATGTTAAAACCAATAAATTGTGAGATAATCAATAAAACATAAACTAGAGGAAAATCATAAGATAAGTGAGAAATGAGCAGAAAAGTGCTGTTATAATATATGAAATACACCCATAAAACATGCTCATTTAGACACTTATCAGTGTACTAGAAGCTCTGCTGGAGCTCTACAGACAGGTGCCCGACTGGTTGGGCACTAGTCATGATCAGAGTGTGCTTGCAACCTTACGTGCTAAGCCACTCTTTCATTTGTTTACCTGATCTTCATACTCAAACAAACATGTCAGATAAACAACACATGTTTACTATCATCAAAACCTAAGGAACTTGACTTAATAATTTTCCCCCATTTTATGATGGCAACCAATACAAATATGAGTGTTTTAAGCATGAGTATTGTGGATGTTTTCTTAACTCCAGAAGAGAGAATTCCCCCTAAGAAGGTTTCCCCCTGAGTTTTTTAAGAGTAGTGAAGAGATAACAACCTTTTTACCAGACCATAAGAAACCAAAATTTTGATTAAGATTCACATAAAACATGGTAGACATTCATTACAAGTAGGACACATCTTTTCCCCCTTTTCCATACATTAAAATACGAAACCAACTAGATGACTAACCAAATTGAAAAGTCTAAGTGCTTCAAAGATTATAAACACAAGTTAATAGAGACATCTAGATTGTGTGGCGATTAGAAGTGGTGAAGGTGGACACATCTAAACCATGGACTTCTTCATTAGAATCACTATCAAGGATGTGATTCTTGTGAGAGGATTTGGCCGTGGTGGTAGCATCTGAAGAAGTGGAATTCATGGAACTACTTATGCCGGATTTTGTTAGGCTTGCGTTTGGGACCAGCTGTTGAAGAAGTGGTATCAGGATAGGTGTAAGCTTGGGCAACATATTTCCTTGGGTGCTTGGTTGTACATGAATTTTCGTATGGTGGAGTAGACTGTTTGCTCATTTGAGCTTGTTGAACTCTGTGATTCGTGTTCCATGATGAAAAAGAAGTGAAGTTAGGGTGGAATGTGTGTGAAGAGGAAGAAGTGAGTGGATGATGATGAAGGGAGGTGGTGATGAATGAGATGACTGATCATGAGTTTTATAGACCGCTGAAGGATAGCTCCACCGAATGATCAAGGAGGTGTAATAAATGAGTCGCAACCATTTTGTGCAGTCTAGGGTGTAGGTTTAGGTGTCATGTGGTTGGATTATAGGAATGATGTGACTGGATGTCTCTGATCATATTGCAATTTTTAATCAAGAAGTAGTAGACGTGTCAATGAAGTCTATCATAAAGTAAAAACATGCATTCATTGATAGAATTTGATGGTGTTACATGCTTGTCAGAATCAAATTAACAATGTAGAAGTAACTATTGCAGATTACTTCATGCAACTCAAAGAAATATGGGCGGAATATGAGTTAGTCCCTCCCACAGAGGTTTCGTGTGTTGCTCTTCGTGTAAGTCGACGGAGATTCAGAGAAAAAGGAAGGAGGAGTAGGAAGTAATACATTTCCTCATGGGGTTATATAAGTCTTACGTTCAATTGCAAGGGCAAATCCTCGCTATGAAGGAAAACACCCCCCTTAGAAGAAATCTTCTCCCTGATTCTCCAAAAGGAGCACCAGAGAACTGCGACCGAGAGAAAGGAAGAGGAAGGGTAGTCTATAGCCCTAGTTACAAAAAGGGGAGCAACAATTCCTTTGGACAAAAACAGAAAACAAATTTTGCTTCAGCGAACCCTAGAATTGGAAACAAGAAAGCTACATCGAGATTCAACAACTCAAGCAAAAGAAAGAGCTGCCAAAGTGCTCTAACTATGGGAAAGTTAGGCATCTTCGAAATGATTGCTGGTGGCTCATCGGGGTTCCAAATGATGAGAATAGAAGGTCCAAAAAAGTGTGTGTCATTTCAGTTGTAGAAGAGGAAAGAAGGGTAAATTGTTCGGGAGAAGAGGAAAGAATCAAATCACCAGTTCAAGGACTAAGCACAGAACAGCTGAGCCAATTAGTCAATTACTTACAACAACAAAAGGGCTCCAACAAAATCCGTAATCAGAGTTCTTTTGGTGATTTTTCAGGTAACTCCAAACTTAGAGTAAACTTTCTACCATGTTTAAGTTTTAATGATGCTTTAGTGTTAAAATTGCTTGAGGAATCATGGATCATAGACTCTAGAGCGACTGAACACATAAGTGGAAATGAAACTCTGTTATCTCCTTGTAAATTATTAGATGTTAATAGAGAAGTTACCCTTCCGATGGTCAAAAGAACAGTCCATAGTGTTGGAATCTTGATTGTTAAAAATGTCAAATGCCTGAGAAATTATGTCTATGCCATCCTTTAAGTTCAATCTGGTTTCTTTGAAAAAATTGATTGAGGCCTTAGCAGTATCTGTTTTTTTCTTTCTAAACTATTGTTCATTGTAGGATTCTAAAAAGGAGATTTCTGTGAAAATAGGCAGACAAGCATTTGGTTTTATTCTTTATAGAATACATGCTCTGAGTGATTTTGTTTTAAAGAGGAGAAATTCCTCTTTTGTTTTTTACAAATGCTTGCAATGAATATACATAGATATTGATTAATCTAGAGATCTGTCTTTATGGCACCATAGGCTAGGGCATATGCCTTTTCAAAAATTGTTGTAAGATACTAGAGTTGGGAATTAATAAACATTTTAGTTCTAAGCCTGAGATTGTGCCTTGTATCATATGTTTAAAGGTTAATAGCAAAAACTCAAATTCCCAACCTCTGCCATTAAAACACTTCGACCTTTTGAAATGATACATCTTAATATCTACTGGCCAATGAGAACCCAAACAATAGAGGGGTACAAATATTTTCTTACAGTTGTAGATGATTACACTAGGGGGACTTGGGTTGGACGCCTTAGACAAAAATCTGAAGCTATGCAATAAATTAAAATTTTCATAACTTTCATTGAAACAAAAAGGAACAGAAATATAAAGGTTGTTAGAAGCGACAATGCTAAACAATAGGGAAAATCAATTGAAGAGACTGAATTTTTCAAAGGGAAAGAAATCATCCGTGAGACCAGCTGCCCTCACACTCCCTAAAAAAAATGGGTGGTAGTTGAGAGGAAGCAAGGTCACATCATGGAGGTAGCTAGAGGACTACTTTTTCAATCTGGCCTAGAAGATCATTATTGGGGCCATTGTGTGGAACAAGCCACATATATATAATTAATAGAATACCAAGCAAAGCCATCAATGACCCAACCCCTTTAGAACAAATTTATGGTACTAGACCAGATTACAACAACATGTAAAAAGCTTCGGCTTCCATTGTTACATAACAGATATTAATCCAGCAGCAGAAGCAAGCTGGACTCAAGGGCTTCCCATGTGTTTATCTTAGTATCTGCAAAAGTGCAAAAGGGGCTAAGGTTTTATTTTGGAATAACGATATCTCTTCTTTCATTGAATAGAAATTCAATCTCCACTAGTAAACTCTTTCTGTTCGATTAGACCCCATAGACAAAGGCCCATTAGAGACAGTAGCTAATTCTTTCCTTTTTACAGAACCTTCCACTTGATCTTCCTGATAGACCAACCCTTCCATCTTGCTAGTTTCTTTGCACATTCTCTTAACTTCTGAATTAAGTTGAGCTAGTTCTTACCCCACACTTCCTTCACTCTAGTTTTGCATTTTCCCCACACACACCCGTTCTCAAATATGAAAATCCTACCAGGTTCTTTAAAGTGATTAAAGGACCTGATGAGAAATGGACAATGATTTGAGTTTTCACAGGGTAAAGTTGTTCAATAGAAATGTTTGGAAATATTTTTTTGGGGTAGAGAGAGCTCTATCTAATATACTAACCGAGTACTTATCACCTAAATGACAGTTAGTATAAGTTCCTTCAATACCAAAGAACCCCAAATATGTTAACTCACATTGTTCGACAGTTTGTCTAATGGGTTTGTCTAATGGGGATCATTTGGTTTTCATGTCTTCTTTTGCCCCATGTCTTCTCAAAATTAAAGAGGATTTGGTTTGAAATCACCTGCTATAATCCAAGGGAAATAAATGCAAGATTTGAGGGCTTTTAAAAGCTTCTAGAAAAGAAATATAAGAGCCCAATCAGACCACCCATAAAAATCTGTTAAGATGAGAACAATTGACTTTATAATCCCTCATGAAATTTGTGCCCCGCAATTAGGGCTGCCCAAAAAATTCTGAAACCGCGGTATCCGACCGAAACCGAAATATACCGTACCTGTTTTCAGGTTAACCGTACTGGTTCTTACGGTATGTGGTTAACGAACCGTGTAAATTGACCGGTTACGGTTTCGGTAACGGTATTGAATTTTCCAGAACGGTTAACCGCACGGTTAACGTAGTTGACCAATATATAAACAATGAAAAACTTCAAATATTAATGTTCACCTAATAATAATTATTGTTAGCTATGGAGGGAATGTACATATTATATTTTTGGTCACATATGTTGATTGTCACTCATAATTTAGGGAATGATCAATGTTGTGCTATAATATTAATGGTATGGGTCTCATCATAAAAAAAATATACGACTACAAGGTTAACTGATAAAACCGAACCGAACTAAAGGTTAACCGGTCTAAACAGAATGGTAATGAAATTGAATTTTAGAAAACCGAATTAAACGGTTAACCGAATCCGGTTAACTGATCTAAATGGAATGGTAATGGAATTGAATTTGCAAAAAACGAAGACCCAGTTAACCGAGTAAGACGGTTAACCTACCTTGGACAGCCCTACCCGCAATTGTGCCCTCTGTTTGAAAAAGGAAATTGTTCCATCATGACACGAAAAATTAATATCCGTGACAATCCACCTCCATAGTGTGAACCTAGAATTCATCAAAAAAAAAAAAAAAGTGTGAACCTAAGAAACGATTGGGCTGCATATTTGCGGCTAGATTGGCCGACTAGATTTCATATATCCGCCTATTCATCCATCAAATGTCATCCTAGTAGGAATTCAATTCACACCATTATAAATACTCTAAATATACAAATGTCTCGATTAAGTGATCGTGAACCATGTAGACTATTTGACGTATAGATATTAATTTCTTACTGCACTTTTTGTTTGTTTTACTGATATGTTTTTTCAATTTCAATATTAAATTAAGAAATAATTTATATAGTATTTTCAAATCTTTATACACCTTTGGGCTTGACTTGCCTATATATCCTCTTGCCGAATTTGGGCCTATTCTAGATAGCCAGGCATAGCCCCGTCACTATAGTATCAATTTGTGGAGGAGTGCGAGGACATTCACATGGTGGAGAGTTTATTAGGTTTTTTTAGATGCCATGTCAGTAAATATATTATTTTATTATATAAAGAACTTTCATCCTACAATGGAGAGTTCCTTAACACTCTGTCCCTCTCATCTCATGGTTTTTTACTTTAGTACGATACTATACTTTTATTTATTTTTATTAATGACACAACGTTACGACCAATAGATTCATTTACAGAGCGTTGCTTATTTAAGCAACGATGAGAGAGAATAAGGGTGGATTCCACTCCATTATAGCACTATTTTTATTTTTTTAATGACGTAAAAGGGTGGAATCCGCTATGGATCCCCTTAGTCACTAAGATTTACTCTATATATCAAAAATCTTGGAAAATGTCTATATTGTTTTTTCAGACAGATATGGACATTGCGCTTTCTATCTTGATGTAGAGTGCACGTATAGTGAAGGCCGTCTTACAGATTTTTTCAAACAATTTTTGGCTATATAAAACTGTACATATAAATATTTAAAAGTACACATTCATATACAATAGAAATGTCCAGCAAATACTTTTTTAAAAAGGAAATTTACAGAAATTATATTTAAGAAATAATTTATTTTACAGTTTTTTCTTATACTATATACATATTTAAATGTATAATAAATATAGTTATCTTCGGTGTAGATAAAAGTTTGCAGATTTTTCTTTTTAGGTTGCGAGGACGTCTTCCAGATTCTTCAGGTGTGTGCAGATTCAAAATGAAAATAGAAACAACATCTTTCTTCTTGAAATTAAAACACCATTTTATGTCCTGAAATCACTCAATAAAATAGAACAAAATAGGCACTTATAGTTACTAGGATCATGATCTTTATTAGTTAGCAGAAACCTCGAAAGGGGAAGGGAAAATGGACATACATCTATAAAAACAAAAGACAATGGAGGGCTTGGTCTCAGAGACATCCACAAATGAAATATGTGCTTCCTCATCAAATCCTTAGGAGCCATCATGAATAACCCAGAGAGGCTTTGGATCCAATGGAGCCATAGCAATTTCCTTAATAACCTTAATATTTGGACGGTCTCTCCCAATCGTGATGACCTCTGGCCATGGAAATCTATCCTTTATGCCCGCGATTTGTGGATTTAACAATGTGGATCCACCCAAGACGCTGTTTCCCTCCTCCTCTCCTATTCCCCCCCAGCGCCAGCACTCTTTATCAGGATGTCTCAGGTTCAAACCCCCCATTCATGTGGTTTAATATATGTTTTGGAAGTCTTGGACCATTCCTAAAGCAAAATTCATTTTTTGGGTGTCGCTCAAAGGTAGACTCAAAACGTGTGACAAACTTCAATCTTGGGGTATTAATCTAGCTAACAGATTCTGGCTTTGTGAGTGTGCCCCAGAGACCAATGGCCACCTCTTCTTTCTGTGCAGGTTCTCACGCAGGATCTGGTGGGCGGTATGTGACTGGCTGCAGATACCGACAAACAGATCAAGCCTCCGTAGATGCTCTTCCTGGCTCTCCAACAACTATAAAGGAAATCAGCCCAAAGACCATGTGAGACGGGCAGCTCTAGCCTCCTCAGTTTACTACATTTGGATCGAACATTGTAGACGAGCTATGTCAAACCACTCCAGAGACCCCAACCTCATCATAGCGGATGTTAAAGGAGCCATCAAGGCAAGCATTTGGATGAAGACAACTGCCAACAGAGACTCTATTTGGCTAGAAAGAATTCTATCAACCTAATGTGAAAGCATTCTTATGGTCTAGTCCCCCTTCATCCCCCCTTCTTTTGGATCTTGTACCAGGCTGGCGAATGGCCACCTTTTTGTATTAAGTACCCCAGAGCATGTAAATTTCTAGCCATCTGATATATAGGGTCTCCCTATATATCTATCTTTGTAAAAACTATCATTATTATCAATACCAATCTTACCTTTATTAAAAAAAAAAAAGACTATGAACTTACCTTAATTATACTATTTGGTATTTACCGTATATCTCAACAATTTCAATATTGAGTTGTGATACTTCTTTATAAGATCCAATTGTATAGTATTTACCTCCGTACGTCTGTTTTTAGGGATAACTTTAATTAATCTGTTGGTAGAAGAAGTGTATATTATTAATTTAGTTTATTATCAATGTCAATACGGAGCCAAGTCAACACGCACTTGATCAATCCAGATTGTTTCTCAGGTAGACCTATAAAATCTATCCCGAATCATAGACCATAGCTAGCTATAAGTAGGCTACTACTACTATTCAGACGTGCCAAACTATGATCAAATCAATTCAATAACGTATCAAAAAAATACATTAAATATATACATTCAATCGTGGCAAAGGTGTATATATACTGAGATAGATATCACACACCATTTTGTACAGCAATTATTGAATCAAAGATTAGTCAAACATTCCGTCCACATTCCAAGTTAATCCATCCATGTCTCTCGCGCGCACTCGGTCTATAAATAGTAGCCGCTTTCAGAGGTGAAGACCAACGAGATCATCATACATAGCTATAGCGAGAAAAATATATATATCAATGATGGGGCATCACTTTGTCCTTGTTCATGGGGTTGGTCATGGTGCTTGGTGTTGGTACAAGCTAGTAGTTGCTCTTCGATCCAAGGGACATAAAGCTACTGCACTTGATCTCGGTGGTTGTGGTGCTAGCGGGTTGGATCTTAAATCTATTCGTAGCATTGATGACTACCACCGCCCGTTGATTGAGTTTATGGAGAATTCGGTAAAGAAAGGGGAGAAAGTGGTTTTAGTAGGGCATAGTTTTGGTGGGTTGGGGATATCATTTGCCATGGAGAAATTTCCAGATAAGGTTTCTGTGGCTGTCTATATTTCTGCGTATATGCCGAATTTTTCCATTCCGCCATCGATATTTATAGATGAGGTGATCAGCATTTTGTTTGTGTTTTTGTTTGTACATTTTCAATTTTCATGATAGTATATATGTTCAGCTTGCATTTGAATAATGTTTCTCTTATCATCATAAATAAGCAGAGTCTGAAGAGGAACTCAGCTGAACAGTTTGTGGATTCCATCTTTTCCTTTGAGAATGGACCGCAAAAGCAACCGACATCCATTATGTTTGGACCAAACTTCTTGTCCACAAAACTGTATGAACTCTGTCAGCCAGAGGTAATTAATTAGTTAAATACAAGCTTATTTAACTAGCATTACTGATATTATTCAAGCATATAAGTTCACTATTTGGATTTCTCATTTTGAATCAGAAGTTGACAAGTTATACCTCATGAATTCTTCCTATTGCTAATCATAAATATACCTGGTTTTAATGTGCTGATCATATATTATATATGCAAGTTACACTTTACTCATTAAGTTTTTCTCAGGACCTGGAACTTGCAAAACTGATGGTAAGACCCAACAGACTATTCAAAGAGGAACTATCCAAGAAATCTCTACTAACCAAGGAGAAATACGGGTCAGTGGATCGGGCTTTTGTGATGTTAAGAGAGGACAAAATCATGAACGATGATTTCCAACACTGGATAATTAACCACAGCCCACCTAAAGTTGTGAAGATAATCAAATCAGCTGGTCACATGGCGATGTTGTCAAAACCGAGAGAGCTTTGCTCTTGTTTATTGAAATTGCCGATGAAATAGGAATACACCTTCAATGAATTTTCATTAAAAAAATGAAACAAAGAGGTTTACATTTACGCTGAATGTATACTAGTGTACATTTACGTTGAAGACAAACTATAACTTTCATTCAGAACAATCGAAGAGAAGAGAGATACGAGATTACGGAAGAAGTGTTGTTCTTGAGAGTCTATTCGAGGGAGAAGAGGAGAAAGACTCTGTACTGACTAAACCCTAGAACCTAGTCTTTTGTACACGGAGCCGGTTTGTTATTAGAACCAAACCGGACCGGTAATCATTTTCCTAAAGTTACAGACTCTATGTAAACAAAGAATACATGTGTACTGTGATTACATATGGGGTCTGGTACTGTTACACATTTGGGGCGATTACATCAAATATAAAATGGGTAATATAACATGTTATATCTCTAATACCCACTCAAAAAGTACAATCTGTATTGTAGATTGGAGTTTTGCTCTTCTGTAACGCATCATCCAGGATTAGCTGGTTCCTGCAAACCAATAGAAGGAAACAGTCTACAATAATTTTACCTGTCAGTGACTTTGTCATGACATCTGCGAGCTGGTTTCTGCTTGGTATGTGTTGTACTTGTATGAGACCGTCTTGTATTTTCTCACGCACAAAGTGACAATCGAGTTCGATGTGCTTTGTGCGTTCATGAGAAACCGGGTTTTTGCTATATGGACAGCCGCAAGGTTGTCACAGTGCAATGGGATGGGTGTGATATACTGCAATCCTATTTCATATAGCAGCCAACTAGCCAGCTCAATTCACTAGTAACCTGTATCATTGCCCGGTATTCCGCTTCTGCAGAGGACAATGAGACGGATACTTGCTTCTTTGATTTCCAGCTCAAGGGACACCCACCAAGTAAGATATAATAACCTGACACATACTTTCTTGTGATTGGGCATGAAGCCCAATCAGAATCACAAAAAGCTAGTAAATCAAAATTATCTTTCTGATTAAAGAACAATCCAAAACCTGAAGTTCCTTTTACATAGGATAGGGTATGGAAGGCTGCCTTAAGATGTTCTGGGTGGGTGATTGTAAAAACTGACTAAGGTATTGGACACATAAGCTAGATCTGGTCTTGTGTTAGTCAGAAAATTTAGTTTCCCAACTAAACATTTGTAAACAGTGGGATTTTCAAGTTTTGTTCCTGAATCTGTATAAGTTAAAGTTTCATAATTATTCAGATTTACTGGCAGAGGAGAAACTGCTGTTCTGCAGTTTTCCATTTCAAATTCTTTGAGAATTTGTTTTGTGTATTTATGTTGAGACATTATTATTCCTTCTTTTGTTTTAAGGAATTCCATTCCTAGAAAATAACTTAACCCTCCTAAGTCTTTGATTTTAAACTCTTTATATCAGTTTTCTTTTCAAGATGGTTCTCCTTGTTGTTGTTTCCAACAACAAGGATGTCATCAACGTATATGCCAAGAAGAGTAATGTTATTCTTGTTTCTTTTATAAATAGAGAATAGTCATTCTTGGAGTGATTAAAAACCTGGAGTTTGTAAGAATTTTGTTAGCCTCTCATACCATTGTCGAGAGGCTTGTTTTAAGCCATAAATCGACTTGTGCAGTTTGCACACTTTATTTTCACCATGTACCTTGAGGCCTTGTGGTATGGTCATGTACACATCTTCATGGATATCCCCATGAAGAAATGTGTTATTGACATCCAGTTGGTCCAAGGTCTATCCCTTTTTTATGGCTGTTATGATTAATGCACAAAGTGTTGTGTGTTTGACTACGGGAGAAAAAGTCTCTTCATAGTCCAAACCTTGTTTTTGGGTGAAACCTCTTACCACTAGACGTGTTTTGAACCTTTCTAACGTGCCATCAGCTTTGAGTTTTGTTTTGTAAACCATTTGCAGCTGATGACTCGTTTTCCCTTAGGAAGATCTACAATGGACCATGTATTATTTAATTTTAGGGATTCAAACTCGTCTGTCATAGCTTTTACCCATCGAGGATCCTTGCTTACTATTTTATAATTTGGGGGTTCCTCTAGGTTGTGGACTTGATCAAGGAAATTGTTGGCATTTTGGTGAAGGGAGCAAGAGAGGATGGTCTGTTTGGGTATGTAATCTGTGAGTGTATTGATGTTAGAATGAGAAAAATTGTTTGGATTTCCTTGTTCAAATCTGGCAACCAGGATGATGGAGAAAAGGTCTTCTTTGTTTTGAAGAGTGAACAAATGAAGTCATTGTATTTTGAAGGAAATGTGTGGGTTCTAGTAGATCTTCTAAGGTTTTGTTCATCACTAGATTGGTTTTCAGGTTGATTGTCTTCTTCAGTTTGGTGGTGTTCAAGTTGATGATGTTCTGTATTTGGATCTGTGGGGGTGCAACTAGGTTCCTCAGTGATCTGTGTGTGTAGATTTGTGTAGAAATCTTCTTCATAGTACTGATTCAGAGGTGGAAAATTGTTTTCCCTTTCTTGCTGTTCATTATTGAAAAAATCTCTCCATTCCTTTTCTTTCAGTGGGTAAATATTCTCAAAATAGGTTATGTCTCGGCTTATTTTGATCTGTTTTTCTTCTAAGGACCAGACCTTAGCACCTTTTGTGTTTTTACTAATGCTAAGATAAACACAAGGAAAAGCTCTCGAGTCTAGTTTGCTTCTGTTGGGATTTGTCTTTGTTATGTAACATAGACAACTGAAGTTTTTCATTTCACTGTAGTCTGGTCTGGTTCCAAAAAGTTTTTCAAAGGGGGTTTGATTTCCTATGGCCTTGCTTGGTGTTCTATTTATTATGTATGTGGCATGCTCAACACAGTGCCCCCAATAGAGATTATTTAGACCAGACTGAAAAAGAAGAGATCTAGCTACCTCCATTACATGACCTTGCTTCCTCTCAACCACCCCATTTTGTTGGGGGGTATGAGGACAGCTGGTTTCATGAACCATCCCTTTGTTTTTGAAATACTCAATGCCTTCCGTGGATTTTCCTAGTTCCTTTGCATTATCGCTCCTAACAGTTTTGACTCTCTTATCCATTTGGGTTTCAATGAGGTTAATGAAATTCTTTATTTCCTGAAAAGCTTGAGACTTATACTTAAGAAGTCTAACCCAAGTGCCACGAGTATAATCATCTACAAGTGTAAGGAAATATCTAAAACCTTTTATAGTTTCAGATCTCATTGGAATGATTTCAGATTTACAGTACTTCTTACTATTGAGCTTCAATTCTGGTATTTTGCACAGTTTTGAAAAGGCATGTGGCCAATCTGTGGTGCCACAAAAACAAGTTCCTAGATTCACTGTTTTTCAGTACATTCATCACTAATGCTATTACACACAGAAACAGAATTTGAAACAGAATTCCTTTCTCAGCTATGTAATCACTTAAAGCATTCACATCAAGGAAATATAAGCCAGAAAGTTGCCTGCCTATTTTCACAAAAACCCCCTTTCAGAATCCTGCACCACACAGATATTTTGGAAGAAAACAACAACAGATAGATTCAGATCCTCAATTAATTTATTAACTGAAACAAGATTAAATTTGAAAGTTGGCACAAATATGATGTTTTTCAAACATTTGATGTTATTAACAACTAAATTCCCAACACTGTCAACAGTTCTTGTATGCCCATCTGGGAGGGTAACTTCTCTATCAGAACTCAGAGATTGGTGATCAGACAAGAAAAATTCATTTCCACATATATGTTCAGTTGCACCAAAATCAAGAATCCATGATTTTTTGAGTGTTTTGATCACAAAATAGCTATTAAGACTAAAGCATGGCAAAAAATTTATCTTAGGGTCAGAGATCACCAAAGTCATTTTGATTGTTGGTTCCTTTAGAGACCTTCTGTTGTTGTAAGTATGTAACTTGTTGACCCAATTGCACCGTGCTTAATCCTTGGACTGGTGATTCAACCACTTCTTCATCTCTTGGACTCTTGCCTTTCCTTTCATCCTCTACAACTGAACTTACTCGAACTTCCTTGGATCTCTTGTTCTCATCACTTGGAAATCCTATAAGCCACCAACATTCACTTCGCAAGTGTCCAATCTTTCCACAGTTGGAACACTTTGATGGTTCTTTCTTGCTTTGGTTGTTGGTCTTTGTAAAAAATTTCTTGTTTCCAGGTTTAGAACTGGTAGAATTGTAGTTTCCTTTCTGTTTTTGCGCTGTGAAACTGTTGTAGTTGCCTCCTTTCGAAACCAATGCCATACTTTGCCCTTCTTCCTCTCTATCTTCTGATCCAACCCTCTGTTGTTCTTCTTGGAATACAAGAGAGGAAGTTTCTTCCAACGGAGGGGTTTCCTTCATAGTGAGTATTTGATCTCGTATTTGCATAAAAGATTTGTTTAACCCCATCAAAAAATGTATTACTGGTTCATTCTCAATTCTTTTTCTGTTGTTCTCTTTCGACTTGCAAGAGGAACAACAATTGCAGTCATCAGCCGGGAGTGCCGATTCATACTCCGCCCAAACTTCCTTGAGGTGCATAAAATAATTGGTGACATTTTGTTCTCCCGGCTTCAAAATGGAAATCTGTTGTTTTATGTTGCGCAAGGTTGTGAGGTTCTTGGTTTCATAGCGACGGCATAACCAGTCCCACACATCCTTTGGGTCATCACAGTAGGTAACGCTTCTACTAATATTTGGTGCAAGAGACGTAATTAGCCAGGAACATACCAGCGAATTAACCCTTTCCCAGGCTGCAATCTTCTCCAGATCTTCATCGCCTGGTCGCTTGATCGTGTCGTTTATAAAACCAAGTTTGTTTTTAGCGCGGAGTGCTCTTCGCATTCCCCATTTCCATGAGAGAAAACCCTCTCCGCTAAATTTGGTGGTCAATAGTTGACTGGCTGCTCCGTTGGATGAACAAAGAGTGGATCGTTCTGCTTAATCGTGCTTCCTTCATTGACATTCATCCCGTTCTTGTTTTCCGATTCTATCTTCGTATCTTCCTCGATGTTTTCTTCGCTCATTCTTCTTGTCGCGCGATTTCTCGCTCTGATACCATGTTAAAGAGTTGCGCAAGTATGAAGACAAACTATAACTTTCATTCAGAACAATCGAAGAGAAGAGAGAAACGAGATTACAGAAGTGTTGTTCTTGAGAGTCTATTTGAGGGTGAAGAGGAGAAAGACTCTGTACTGACTAAACCCTAGAACCTAGTCTTTTGTACACGGGGCCGGTTTGTTATTAGAACCAAACCGGACCGGTAATCATTTTTCTAAAGTTACAAACTCTATGTAAACAAAGAATACATGTGTACTGTCATTACATATGGGGTCTGGTACTGTTACACATTTGGGGCGATTACATCAAATATAAAATGGGTAATATAACATGTTATATCTCTAATAGAAACAACTCTTAGTTGTTGATTTAAAGAGAACTGATCAAAATTACAGGCAACATACATGCATTGATCGAATTCGTACTTTAATTATGACTTTTTTTTATAATTAGCTGGATATACAGCAAAGAGACTAAGGTTCAAAGCTAACGCCCAAAACAGAACAAATCACAGAAGACTAGAAAAAAAGTAAAGTATAGTTGATAAGTGAAAGAAAATCAAGATTCTCACAAAAGAATTCTGCTACTAAGCTGGCCAAAATTACTGGAGACACTTTGAGGGTGTTACTATGCTTCAAAGATTAAGAAGACAAAAAGCTTGAAGCGGTCCAAATCAAGACATTGATTACCAGCGGCTGCAAATTCGGTCTCCTTTCTTGTTCCTATTTTTTTTTTGATACATAGTGCTGCAAAAACAACATACATTGTACAAGGTCAGGCATAGTCACAGACCAGCGCAAGTAAAAGACCAGTTCAAAAGAAACAGATAACCTTCATGAGCCCCAAAAGATGCGAGCATTAACAGAGCATAAACCCCCCTTTCTTGTTCCCAATAATAGGAGATATATAGACTTCTATGTTAACGGTGAATCTCTACGATGCCTGCGAGAGGTTAAATGAGCTACTGAACAAATGTCCTAATCTTATAATGACCTTCAAAACTAATGATTCGAAAATTCTTGTTGGTTCTTCATTGGGTTTTAAGAGAAAGTTTGATTGGAAATTCCTTGTAAGAAGACTTATCATCTGATAGAGGCAATGAAAAACAACAATTGTAATCAAAGGATGCGGATGGTTTACAATTGCAGTAGTGGGTATAAACTGATTAGTTCCCTTTTTTTTTTGTTAGGGTGAATAAAACGAACTGGAAAAAAGACTGGCTATGATCATGTACAGAAGTGAACTCAAACTAAGTATTAGATCCGACTCTAGACCCAAGCCCCATTGGCGATCTGGGATATATGGTATGAACTGATTTTTTTATTGGTGACAATAGTAGGTGAGTCTTAAACCCCATGACCTTTGGTTCAAGGGTGTCTCTCCACCCTTTCCACTACCGACCAAGCCGTCGGGGCTTGGTACGTGGTATGAACTGATTAGTTCATCTTTTCGACTAGTTAGAATTCATGGATTCGGGTACCTACCTCTTGAGCGCAGTGGAATGATTAGGATCATTCTTTCTATTCGTTGTCAACCAAATTTTTCTTCCCCTTGTTGTCAATTGATGAAGCTTTCGCGTCTACCAGGTGGAGGAAGCCATATCAGCACTCACCACACTATCCACGATCTAAGAATCCTAACACCTCTCTCTGTGTATTCTGTGGGACATAGGGCTTCTATATACGTACACACAGCGGAAACTAATTCTAGAGCCTCTATAATAATAAATAATAATAATAGAAGAAGAAGAAGAAGAAGAAGAAGATAAGAATAACAAATATTCTTATCAATACTTATTTGACGTTGGTTGAACCAATATTTAATAAATAAATATTGTCTTTTACTTATTACTAAAATAAAATAACCAACATCTCCCACTCAACCAACTCGAGAGCTTTCGTGTTTCATACAGGCAAATAGGCTGTGCGACCTGGCAACACACTTGCAATGCGGATAACTTCAAACCAAACCTGACCGGCTAGAATGAAGCATTCAGATAAAGTTCCCTACACCTCAAGTCCAATTTTTTTTACTAATCCAAACTCAACCCAAATCCTTCAACATATGGATGAGCAGGATACCGTGACCAATCACTATAACTACTAAAGTTACTGGCACCAACAATTGTCACTTCATTCTGAACTAATCTTGTAAACTTTTCCTTTTACTTGGCATCGTATCCTAATGGTAATAATCACTTTCCCAAAAGGTTACACTAAAACCATAAAAGTCATGGAATCTTGGTAATCCTTCCAAAGTAGCAGCATCATTACCACTATTACAACCCAAGTCAAATGGTCAAAAGGTGCAAACAAAAAAATATTGACTCACACAACGAAGGAGCAAGGATCAATCCATACGCTTCAATAAGGTCGCTAGAGCGTATCGTATGAAAGTACATTGTGGGGAGTTCTCTTACATAAAGGATGTCAACTTCCACCCCACGATTCTAAATAGTTTACATAGACACCTCCCACTCGGCTAAAAATGAACTTACATGGGTACAAGAACCTTTATTAAATATCCCATGTGGGTTAACCAATAACCTCTTTAATATATACTACAAAAGTCTCCCACTAACTCTGAGTCACTTAGACAAAGTCAACATACTTCGTGATAACATATATCCAATGAAGCTGACTACTTGTGTGAGAAAGTATGCCTTATAGTTCATTGACATCAATACACCACATGATATTTTCTCAGGACCTGGAACTTGTAAAACTGAAGGTAAGACCCAACAGACTATTCAAAGAGGAACTATCCAAGAAATCTCTCCTAACCAAGGAGAAATACGGGTCAGTGGATCAGGCTTTTGTGATGTTAAGAGAGGACAAGATCATGAACGATGATTTCCAACACTGGATAATTAACCACAACCCACCTAAAAGTGGTGAAGATAATCAAATCAGCTGGTCACATGGCGATGTTGTCAAAACCGAGAGAGCTTTGCTCGTGTTTAGTTGAAATTGCCGGTGGAATAGGAATACACCTTCAATGAATTTTCATTTAAAAAAAAAAAAAACAAAAGAGGTTTACATTTAAGTTAAATGTATACTAGTGTACCTTCTGAAAGAAACAACTCTCAGCTGATGAGTTTAAAGAGAACTGATCAAAATTACAGGCAACATACATGCATTGATTAAATTCGTACTTTAATTATGACTTTTTTTTCATAATTAGCGGGATATACAGCAAAGAAAGATATTGAAATTCAAAGCGAATATTTAACGCCCACCAGAACAAATCAAAAGAAAACTAGAAAAAAAAAAGTAAAGTAGATAAGTGAAAGAAAATCAAGATCTTCATCTTAAAACTAGGAGACCAGATTGAGTCTTGTTTAATCAAACATTCCAAAAAAGAATTCTCGCTACTAAGCTTGTGGCCAAAATTACAGGAAACCCTTTGAGGGTGTCACCGTGCCTTGAAGATTAAGAAGACAAAAAGCTTGAAGCGTTACGGTTGCAAATTGGATCTCCTTTCTTGTTCCTAATAATAATGGGAGATATATAGACTTATATGTTAACGGAAAAAATTTTAATTTTGCTACTCACACCTGTGATGTTTGTGGTGATAGGGAGGATACAGAACATATCTTACGACACAGTTCTGTTGCAGTAGAGGCCTGGAAGATGGTTATGGATAATATATCTCTACCATTGGACTCTCCCAGTTTAAGCTTTAGAGAATGGTTGCTCATAAATCTGAGCTCCTCTCGGTCTGTTACACGTTTCGAGGGATATAAGTGGACACAAATTTTTGCTGTCACGTGCCAGACTCTTTGGCATTGGAGAAACTCCAAGTTCCATAATAACATTGCTGAAACAGCCCTTCCTATGTCTTTATTGTATAGAAGAATTCATAGTTTTCTTTCTCACTTTATTTCCTCTTTTGATGCAAGGTCTGAGATGAAAGGGCGAGACAGAACAAAGGGATGGGAACCTCCTCCTCCAGATACTTTGAAGATAAATACAGATGCATCCAGAAAACAATCTGGCGAGACAACAGTATGTTAAAATAGACAGAAAATGGGATGAGAATGTTAGTGGTATGAACAGAAGGTAGGCACGGTGTGCTATCTTTGTTATTCATTGTTTTCTGAATATATTGAGAATTGTACAGAAACTATACATGAGGTGAGGTATATATACACAATACAGAAGGTGAACCGATAAGTAAATCAGGAAACTATCCTAACTGATATATTTCCATAATAACTATCCTAACATATATACATCCTAATAAAAAGGAAATTATCCTAACAGATATTATATATCCTAACATATATATCCTAATAATTAGGAAACTATCCTAACTGATATATTTCCATAATAACTAAATGACCATTCCTAATACCCCCCTCAAGTCGAAGGAGGGAGAATTTCCCTACGAGGCTTGACCAGAAAGAAATCTTCGAATTCCCATGTCGTCAATTTGTTCTTGGTAGTCCTTCCCACTTAAAGTCTTAGTCAACATATCTGCTTTTTGGAATCGGTTGGATATATGTTCAACGTTAATCAAACCCTGTTGAATTTGATCTCGTACATAATGCACATCTATTTCTATATGCTTTGTACGCTCATGAAGAACCGGGTTCTTAGCAATGAAAACTGCAGATTGGTTGTCACAACGCAAGGGAATAGGAGTAATCCCTTCTACATCCAAATCCATAAGGAGCCTACTTAGCCATGCAAGTTCTATGGTGACACGACGCATTGCTCTATATTCTGCCTCTGCAGATGAGAGAGATACGCATGCTTGTTTCTTTGATTTCCAAGAAATAGGAGATCCTCCAAGAAGAATATAATACCCACTTACAGAACGTCTAGTTGAAGGACAAGCGGCCCAATCTGAATCACAATAAGCGATCATCTCGATATTTGGTTTCTTATTCAAGAATACACCATATCCAAGGGTACCCTTGATATATCTTACCAAATGAACAGCGGCATCCCAATCCTTGACAAGGATTCTGAAGAAACTGACTGAGCAACTGAACGCTAAAATTCACATCAGGTCGTGTGTTGATTAAGTAATTCAATTTCCCAATCAATCTTCGATATCTTCCTGGGTCATCAAGAGGACATCCAGCGACTACTTCTAATCGAAGATTTTGTGGCAACGGTCCGGCCACAGATTTGGCAGTAGTTAACCCAATTTCTTCAATGATCTCTCTGGCAAACTTGGTTTGTGTAACAGTCATCCCTTCTGGAACATCATTGAATTCCATCCCCAAGAAATAATTTAGTCCCAAGATCTTTAATCCTGAATTCAGAATGTAATTGGTCCTTCAATTGTTGTATCTCTACTTTGTTGTCCCGCAGATGATAATATCATCAACATAAATTCCAAGATATATTCTCATATCATTAGATCTCTTCATGAACAACGAATAATCATTCTTGGACGAAACATATCCTAATCGTCTTAGAAGTGTGGTTAATTTTTCATACCACTGTCGAGAAGCTTGTTTAAGACCATATAATGATTTCTTGAGCTTGCACACCTTTCCTTCTCCCTCGACATGAAGTCCCTCTGGAATCCTCATGTAAATATCCTCATGTAAATCACCGTGAATAAAAGCGTTATTCACATCCAGCTGATGAATGTGCCAATTCTTCTTCAAAGCTACTGTGATTAGGGTTCTAACAGTGGTCATTCTAACTACTGGAGAAAAGGTTTCATGAAAATCAAGCCCATACTTTTGGGTATACCCTTTAACGACCAGACGTACCTTGTGTCGTTCGAGACTTCCATCGGATTTTAATTTGACTTTGTATACCCACCAGCATCCAATGCACTTCTTCCCTTTTGGCAATTTGGTTATTTCCCAAGTGTCATTAGCTTTCAAGGCATCAATTTCCCTTTTCATGGCCTCTCTCCAGTGGTCATACTTAACAGCATCATGATAACTGTTAGGCTCAAGTAAAAAATCATTTGATTCAAGACTTATTGTAACACCCCAACCGTTAATCCTATGCTTACCGTCCAATCATCCATTAATCCTATCAGTACGCAGCGGAAGACTATTACTTACTACGGCGGGTGATACAACGCCGCTAACCGCCCATACGGCTAGCTAGGCTCATTCTACTTATAGTCACGGTCTGATGAACATAATATACCGAGCTACTATATTACTTACCAAATACAAAAGATAACAATATTACATTCCTGGATCACCGAGTATTTAGAGTGTATACTTACATCCCTTTCCAATCTTTCCAAAAGAATGAGTACCTACCAACTACTCATCTATACCAATTAAAATCCCTTCACAGTATCCCAAAAAGGTGTACCCCATGGTACACCGGATAATCAAGAACTACAGCCATGTACTACTCAATACACCAATCATCATTCAATGTTTACAATCCAAAAAGAAACCAAAATAAAACTCTTCGTCCTCTTCATCCTTCTCGAGTACCTGCGTGTAGTAAAAACGATGCCCCTAGGGGCTCAGCAAAAGCTGCGCATGAAATCCGCATATACCGCGTGCTAGCTAGGGCACGCCGACTATTTGACGTCCACTAAACATGCGATTCATTAATTTCATACATACATGCCTTACAAACAACATACATGCATTTACAATACATTACACAATTCAAAGCATCAATACAATAGCATATACCATTCTTACCTCCACAAGGGTTAGCCAAATTACGCATCCGGGTTAATCGGAATGCTATTTACTCTTTTACTCATTTCACATTACATACTACTTACACTTACTACTTACTTACATTCACTTTACTTACTCATTCTTACTTACTTACTTATACTCAAGTTAAGTCGTCGGGACCTCCGGCCCTGGGGACTACTCCGTCCCACCTCCGGGATTTACTTGACTCACCAATCCGGGATGCTACCCACTTAAAGGATTTGGGCCACGGACCAGTTTAAGAGTCAGGAATCGGATCCAACCTCTTGTGTCTCCTCATCCTCACGCGTGGCCGAAACTATATCGGACTTCTACTCATTCCAATTTAATTGCCAATTTAAGTTAGGTGGGTTAGCTTGTTAGGAACAAGTTAGAAGTCCAATCACATTAACAATCGGTCACAATACAATACAACATACATACGCACATTCATATTCATCCATACATTTCATGAATTATACAAACTAAGTTTAAGAAACTATACATCAATATACAGCACTACATATCCACAAGTAACATGATAACTCCAATTCGTGCATTTATCTTATTTGGTGACCAATTAGCACACAACACACAAATCAGAGTAACCAAGATAGCATACGGGGTATGAGAAATTCATACCGTTCACCGTTGTACGTGTTTCCGAACGTCCTCCGGTGTCACAAATCAAATCCTATGATATACCTACAATCGAATGATTAATCTAACTATTATTAACTTAATTCGATTACTCTTACGTTTCTTACCTCATACTTACTAAGTCTTTACCTCCTTTACCCTTATATTTCATTTTACTTACTTTTCATTACTTGTCCATGGTTTACATACATATATATATATATATGTATAGGTGGGTATACATATATATATATATATATATATATACTAGTTATAAGCTTACAGTTTCTTTTTTTTTTGTAAGTAATGGGTCGTCCGACCCAGCGTCCGACCCAAGCCCTGGATCGGACCATCCCAGTAGATTCCCGTTCACTGAAATCCTCCCCGTCTGACCCAGCACTATTTCCGTCCAACCCATACCCTCTGGGTCGGACCGTTCCAGAAGGTTTCGGTCCCGTATCCAAACTCCGTCCGACCCACTATCCGACCCATACTCTGGGTCGGACGAAGTCAGAAACTTCGACCACTATTTTTTTTGCCTGTCCGACCCACGTCCAATCCACGGTCCTGGGTCGGACCATTCCAGAAAGATTGATTTTCGTTTCTTAGGCCCCGTCCGACCCACGTCCAACTCACCGTCTGGGTCGGACAAAGTCAGAACATTGCTACAGATTTTATTTTTCTTTCCCAATTTCACCCATTGCTTCCCCAATCTTCCTACATACATCCTAACATGTTTTAGTACAATTTAAACACTCTAAATCATGCTAATTCATTTCTTAATTCATTATACAATTCTATACTAACTTATATACACAATTCTCTAGTTCTATTCACTCTCACCGTGTTGTTCCTCCCTTAATGCATTTTGCTACAGATTTTGATACTAAATCAGGAAACATTATAACTACATTAACTATCTCTCCTAATATACCCTCTATCTTTCTTATTAAAATCTGTTACAACTTATGCCATTCACCTAGTTTCTAATCTCCTTAAGTCCCCTAATTTCTTCGAAGTTTCTCTAAATAAATTTTGCCATAGTCTCCTCCCTATAATTTTACACTCTCACCACATTGTTTTATACACACGTCTCATTACCCGATCCACCTGTTTCAATAGCATTCATATACAAGGCTCCCATACCATTACCAATACTAAAACACTCATAAAAATTCTGCACTCAACACTACAATCCCAAAATAGTTTGTGACAGTTTTAATTGTTTTCAAAGCTTCAATACAATTTAATTCTTCCTCTATATTACACTATGGTTCATTACCATTCTACAATACCCATTTTACTCTTTAAATAAAAGAATCTGTTACACATAATATACAAGACTACACAAGGACAAGCATGTTTTACCTTGTTTTTCACAAGCTTCTCCTTTTCTCCTTCCTTCTTTCTTCTCTCTTTCCACCGGTTCTTAGTAACCAAATCCTCTAACACTACAACCCATTCACATATACATTTCAATACACCATTTTAATACACAATTTAACCCTAACCATTATGTAAGTTCTAATGTAGGTTTTAGGGTTTAGAATTTATATTACCTTCCAAGGGTATGAGTAATGCTTGGAGTGGCTCAAGAACAAGTTTCCAACTCCACCAATGAGGCCAAAATCGGCTAGAGTACAAGGGAAACAAGAGTTTAGTTTCCAAATTTCGTTTTGCCCACAAGGCCTAGAAAAAGATGAAGTTTTGAGAATATTTTTACCTTAGAAGAACAAGGAGAATGAGGTGGTTCTAATGGTGGTCTTGAAGCTCTAAATGCTCCATACCCATGGAGATGAAAGTTGCCCTTTTCGAATTTTGAAAGATAGGAATGCTCTACTTGGTGAGAGGATTCCAATGGTGTAGTTTTTATAATTTTTGGAAGAGGTTGAGAGTGTAGTACAAGAGGAGAGAAGTGAGTATTTTTGTGGGGGTTGCTAGTTCTCCATTGTTATCGGCTGGGAGGTAGAAGAAGAAAGAAAAGAGAGTGAGGGAGAGGGCTGGCGGAGTTGAGAGAGGAGAATGGGGTAGGAGAGAGAGAGAGTGAGGGAGTGGGGTTACTTTTATGTTTTTAATTTTGTTTGTCTTTTGCAAATGAAAAGAATTAATGGGGTGTGTGAGAGGGGGGGCCATCGGCTAGCACTACACACACACACACACACAACTTTACTTTTATTTTGAAAGTGGACACATAAGTTTGTGTTATTTATGTTTTCTACACCACAACTTCCCGTTTTTGACCGTTTTTACTAATTTCTTGTTTTATTGATTTTATTGGTTCTAAAGCTTCACTAATATTTATTAATGATTATTTAGTGACCAAAATTGTTACGAGTCTATTTGACCCACTTAAAGACACGTTTTCCCGGTTACCTCGAAAACGCGCTTTAAGGTTCGTTAGTGATTTCAATCCGTTTTAAGGGTCGTTTTCTTCGGGATTTGTTCCTCATGATATTATTTATACTTAATTAAGCCTCTAAATTATTCATTAGCCTAATTAATCACTATTTTTAATTACGAGGTATTTCAATCTACCCCACTTAAGAAACTTTGCCCTCAAGTGCTCAAGGTAAATAGTTTAATTATTCTACTCATTAGGCAAACCAATTGCACATAATGTGTCTTGCTACCACCTATGAGGTGTTTACTTCATTCCACATTGCAAGCATACACTCTTCAAGCACAATACAAATTCACATACGCAATCCTTCATTTCCATGCATACCATCACATCCACATACATACATTACCTGTTACACATACACATCCATACACATACATTACACATACATACATTCGCATACTAATTCCACTTGCACTACATGTGCCATACCAAAGTCTATTACAATACTACACACTAAGCAATGCTTACCCGAAGCAATGCAAAAGCAAAGGGCTCTACCCCCTTAAAGGGTATGACCCGTACCGTATTGCTAAATGCTAGACTCTCTAGTCTATGAACAGCTGTGGGTACTTAGCTTCATGGCATCTTCCAACTCCCATGTCGCTTCTTCAACATCATGGTTTGACCATAGGACCTTCACCATTCGTATAGCGAGTGTCTCTGGTCTTCCTATCAAGGATTCTCACTGGGGTTTCAACATATCTCATTGTGGGTTCAATGGAAAGTCTCTCGGGCTCTAAGACATGAGAAGGATCAGCAATGTATTTCTTGAGTTGTGACACATGAAATACATCATGGACACATCCCAAGTCCTCAGGTAGTGCTAACCTGTAGGCTACGGATCCAACTCTTTCGGTGATAGCGTACGGCCCTACAAACTTTGGGCTTAGCTTGCCCTTCTGACCAAAACGGAAGACACCCTTCATAGGTGAAATGCGCAAGAACACTTGGTCACCCACGACGAACTCAAGGTCGCGTCGTCTCACATCCGCATAGGATTTCTGTCTATCTTGGGCTGCCTTCATATTAGCTCGAATCTGCTGAACTTCAGCTTGCACTTGCTCAAGGTACTCCGGTCCTATATGACCGCTTCACTCGACTCATCCCAAACAAGGTGTACGGCAAGGTCTACCGTATAGAGCTTGGAAAGGCGACATCTTAATCGAGGCGTGATAACTATTATTGTACGAGAACTCGATAAGGTGAAGCTTATCTAACCAACTCCCCTGAAAGTCCAAGGCGCATGCCCAAAGTATGTCCTCCAGTGTCTGGATGGTCCTTTCTGTCTGACCGTCGGTCTGAGGATGGAAGGCGGTACTCAATTTCAATTCTGTACCCAGTGCTTCCCTTGTAGCTCTCCAGTATCTCGAAAGAAATCTGGTGTCGCGGTCAGATACTATGGTTTTCGGGACTCCGTGATGTCTGATAATCTCCTTGTCGAATAGCTCAGCTAGCTTCACTACCTTCCAGGTGTCCTTCATCGGTATGAATCTCGCAACCTTGGTAAGGCGATCGACTACAACCCAGATCATGTTGAGTCCTCCCCTAGCAGGTGGGAGTCCTACAACAAAATCCATGGAGATATCATGAAATTTCCACTCCGGAACTGGCATAGATTGTACCATTCCGCCCGGTCTACGATGTTCGAATTTAACCTTTTGGCATGTTAGACATCTCAATACAAATTCGGTCACATCCGACTTCATTCCAGACCACCAGAAGTACCTCTTCATGTCTTTGTACATTTTGGAGCTCCCGGATGGACTGACAATGTGGAACTGTGTGACTCTCGCAGGATGCGATCCCTTAGCTCGGCATTGCTTCGGGAGACGCATAGCCTGCCATTCAACCGAATCAAACCATCTTCATGTAGCTTGAAGTCATACTTCTTTTTCTCAAATGTACCATTCTCAATCTTTTGTCTGATTTCAGTTAGGTAAGGGTCGCTCAACTGAGCGTCTCGCACTTCGTCAACCAAGCTAGAAGAAGCGAGTAGCAAATGGAGCGAGTGTGCTCGACGGCTCAGGGCGTCGGCTACGATGTTTGCCTTCCCTTCCTTATACTGCAAGTTGATGTCATAGTCTGAAAGAAATTCCATCCATCTTCTTTGTCTCAAATTCAGTTCTTTCTGTGTGAATACATACTGTAAGCTCTTATGGTCGGAGTAGATGGTGATGCTTACCCCATAGGGATAGTGTTGCCATATCTTCAAGGCGAAGACAATGGCTCCTAACTCTAAGTCGTGTGTCGGGTAATTCTCCTCATGCTTTTTCAGCTGGCGGGAGGCATAAGCTACATCCTTGCCATGCTGCATGAGTATGCATCCCATTCCTTTGCCTGATGCATCGCAATATACCTCAAATCCCTCTGTGCCCTCTGGAAGAGTAAGGATGGGCGCTGAGGTCAATGAGTCCTTTAGTTTATGAAATGATAACTCGCACTCGTCTGTCCATACAAACGGTGCATCTTTCTTCATCAATGTAGTCATGGGCTTAGTGACTTTCGAGAAGTCCTTTACAAATCTCCGGTAGTAACCGGCTAGACCAAGAAAGCTCCTAATGTCGGTAACAGTCTTGGGTCTAGGCCATGATCGTACAACTTCTATCTTAGAAGGGTCAACTGAGATACCTGCGCTCGAGATGACATGTCCAAGGAATGATACCTGATCAAGCCAGAACTCGCATTTGGAGAACTTCGCATACAGCTGGTTCTCGCGCAGTGTCTCAAGCACTTTCCTCAAATGTATTTCATGTTCCTCTGCTGATTTTGAGTATACAAGTATGTCGTCGATGAAGACAACAACCGAAGTGTCCAACTGCTCACTGAATAAACGATTCATGAGGTCCATGAATTTTGCTGGTGCATTTGACAAACCGAATGGCATCACTGTGAATTCGTAGTGGCCATATCTGGTACGGAATGCCGTTTTCTCAATGTCTTGTTCCTTGATTGCAATTTGATGATACCCAGAACAGAGGTCAATCTTGGAGAAGACTGATGCTCCCTTCAGCTGATCAAATAGGTCGTCGATGCGTGGCAATGGGTATTTATTTTTGACTGTGACCGCATTCAGCTCGCGGTAGTCAATACAAAGTCGGAGGCTACCGTCCTTCTTCTTCACGAAGAGAACCGGTGCTCCCCAGGGTGATACGCTCGGGCGTATGAACCCTTTGTCGAGAAGATCGCGCAACTGTTCTTTCAGTTTGGTCATTTCAGCAGGTGCCATGCGGTACGGTGCCCTAGCAATGGGACCGGTACCTGGCAAAAGATCAATTTCAAATTCCACTGCTCTCGGTGGTGGCATGCCGGGTAGCTCCTTAGGGAACACATCGGGAAATTCGGATACAATGGGTACATCGTCACTGAACTCTGGATCTCTTTCCAGGTCTTGCACATAACACAGATATACTTCTTGGCCCTTTCTGAGCTCCCGGTACATAGCCATGGCAGATATGAGTGTGGTCGAAGGCTCTCTCTCTCTGGGCGGTAAGATACGGTAACCCCAAAGGACTCTTGAGCAGCAATCGATGCTCGGCGCAGAGGATTCTACCCTTGTGCCGCTCTAACCAATTCATTCCGATGATTAAGTCGAATCCCAATCCATTAAACTCGATGAAGGAAATGGGAAACGCTTCGTTTTTGATTTCGATGGTGGCTGATTGATAATATTTGGTGCACTTTACTCGCTCCTTCAATGGGAGAGTAACCTTGAAGTTCGGTAGCTCATCCGCATCTAGCTTCAACCTCTTCACAAAGGATGGTGATACAAAAGTGTGAGGGGCGCCGGAGTCGAATAATACATTGACATCAATGCCATTTACTGGGAATGTTCCCGTTAAGATGGTGCCGCTTCTGCCGGCTTGTGCTTCGGTGAGGATACTCAGAATACCTTCGGTACCGAGTCCACAACCTATTGAATTCACAATTGGATAAGTATTGATGGTGGACACAAGTGGGATTAAATCAACACTGCTCTTATTGATAAACCAACCATCATACATACCGTGTCTCTAATACACGTTACTAATAGATTACATGATATTATAAATTTCAATACTTCCTAAAGGTAAGGTTCAGGCGTCCTGGTTTCATGTGTGTGGCATTGATTATTGCCGGCGGTGCCGTATTTAACTTGATCTTGTTGATCCCGTGATACAGCATCCTAGAGTTTCCACCCATGATTAGCACATCTCCTGATCTCAATACCAACTTCTCTGCGAGGTCCACACGCTTCTGCTCGCTATACAGGAATACGGCGTCATCACCAATGGACCAAGACACTACGGGCACTCCTTGTTCAAGAGATTCCGCTGTCTCGTCCTTGTCTTGGTGTAACCCAAGTCGTCCTTTTTTCTCATAGAAGTTGACGATACAGAGGTCCGCTTCTAGTGCGGGGATTGGTTCATGTTCACATTGTTGTGCAAGTTCTACTACTTGTGTGACGAGTGTCTGAAACTCTGGAGGTATTGTCGGTGGCGTTGCTCCATCTTGTGTTCGTGTCTCCTGGTATGTCTTGGTATAAGGATTCCAGTCCTTTCCCAAGCACATCATCTTCAGTTTCATCTTTGCTCCACCGGGGAATTCGGGTGTATAAAATCCACCTTGACCCGTTCCTAGTTCGTTGCATCGTCGAATGATTGAGATTTGAGCTTCAGGTGTCAGGTATTCCCTTAACAAAATCATACCTGGTCGGATGACCTGACACTATTCGTTGCTGTAGTAGTGGTTGGTGATGTCGATCTCTTCTTGATTCAGGTTTATCGGTATCGGATAACAGATACTAAAGCTTCCTATGGTTACAATTTCATCTACGGTGAGTGCTAGTTTCAACTACTTCATTTCATGCTTAATACACACTTCAATTTATTACTCATGCATTCATTCAAACAAATACTCCAATACTTAGTCATGCTACTTCAAGGATTAAAGGTTTAGATTAATTACCTGGGCCGGATTTAGAACCGGACCCGTCACGGTCAATCACATGAAGGACAGGCTGCCTCTGAGGTGCACCCCTCTGAGGTACCCGGGATCCCTGTCCCTGTGGTGCCTGCTGGGTCGGTGCATCGCCAGATGCAACCTCCTTGCCTTCCCTTTGCTTATAGCTTTGGAAGTTCCCTTTCGACTTAGCATTTTCTGGGCATCTGTTGGCCGTGTGTCCTGGTTTCTGGCAGTTGTAGCATTTGATTTCTCTCCCATAAGTCTTTGCCGGGATGGTCCTGGTTGCACTTTCTGCACACATAGGTGCGGCCGTCGGAGAAGGTTTTGGTGAACCCGGAGCCAGAACCTGAGGTTTAGAGGGTTAGCACATGTGTGCGTGGGTATACTAATTATGGTACTTGTAAGAATACGATTTAGGAATAGAAGTTTACCCTTCGGTGGGTGTGATCTCAGTGGCTTGGCAGCCACCGGTGCAGATGAACCAAGCTGAAGAAGCTCAACTGGTTTGCCCTGCTCAGCATGGGCACTGCTCTCACTTGGGAAGTTCTTGGAGGTCTGACCGAAGAACTTCCCCTTCTTCTTCTTCCAGCTCTTCCCCTGGTTCTGCTTCTCGCACTTGTGTTCTTACTGTTAGCCTTGCGCTTCAGCGCGGTTTCTTCATCCCTTAGCTGGCAAGTGATCTCAACGCGAGAAGCCGCGTGATAACACTCCTGAAGTTTCAGTATTAGCCGGGATTCTCATTTAAGAAAGGATAAGGAAGAGATTCAAGGAATTTAAGGAATTGAAATGATACTAAGGGTTATCCGACATTTACCTGAAGGGAGGTAAATCGAGTGTAGCCCATACCGTACCGAAGGCGATGGCTCAGACCGCCATAAAAGCGATCGACCAACACCTGGCCGGTGTATCCTAAGTCAGGTAGAAGACGGAGGATGGAGGTGAAAGTGCGGTAGTACTCGTCGACAAACATCTTCTCTGTCATTTTCAAGGCGTCCAGCTCTAGCCTTTTCTTTGTTTTAACATGCTCGGGGTAGTATTTGGAACGGAGGATAGCAGCAAAGGACTCCCAATCAAAGGTGGGGTCATCGACATACTCGTGTTTGACTAGTTTCCACCAATCCATAACAGCATCCTTCAGATAGTAAGCCGCCACTCTTACTCGAACTCCAGCAGGAGCTTCGAGGGTCTCAAATGCGTCTCCATCTCGGAGATGTAGGCTTCTAGTTTTGCAGGATCGCTCTCGCCTCTAAAGCAGGGAGGACGGAGATCTGCGATAGCTTTTACCCAGTTTACTTCCCTGGGTAGAGGGGGAGGGATTGGCCCCGCTTGAGTTTGTTGGTTCTGCTGGTTCTGTTGCATAGCTTGGATTACTTGGGGTAGCATCTGCGCTACCGTGGTAGCGACGATTTCAGCTATCGTCTGCGTGCCGGGTCCGTCATTGCCCCCTCCTCTAGGGCGACCTGGACCTCTTCCTGACATCTGAACATTTAGCAGTTACATTAGGCTCCGCAAGATATGACTCAAAGGTCTTGGAATTTAAACAAGGTATCGTTCCTAAGAACGTCAAGGGTATCCGTTTTAACAACGTAGTTCCTAGTTAGGTTTCTAAGTATCCGTCTTAAGACGGTTGAAATCCTAACTCGGTAATCCCCTATGCTCGGTAACTAAGGACATCAGAGCGTAGTTACGCTCTGATACCACTTTTTGTAACACCCCAACCGTTAATCCTATGCTTACCGTCCAATCATCCATTAATCCTATCAGTACACAGCGGAAGACTACTACTTACTACGGCGGGTGATACAACGCCGCTAACCCCATACGGCTAGCTAGGCTCATTCTACTTACAGTCACGGTCTGATGAACATATATACCGAGCTACTATATTACTTACCAAATACAAAAGATAGCAATATTACATTCCTGGATCACCGAGTATTTAAAGTGTATACTTACATCCCTTTCCAATCTTTCCAAAAGAATGAGTACCTACCAACTACTCATCTATACCAATTAAAATCCCTTCACAGTATCCCAAAAAGGTGTACCCCATGGTACACCGGCTAATCAAGAACTACAGCCATGTACTACTCAGTACACCAATCATCATTCAATGTTTACAATCCAAAAAGAAACCAAAATAAAACTCTTCGTCCTCTTCATCCTTCTCGAGTACCTGCGTGTAGTAAAAACGGTGCCCCTAGGGGCTCAGCAAAAGCTGCGCATGAACTCCGCATATACCGCGTGCTAGCTAGGGCACGCCGACTATTTGACGTCCACTAAACATGCGATTCATTAATTTCATACATACATGCCTTACAAACAACATACATGCATTTATAATACATTACACAATTCAAAGCATCAATACAATAGCATATACCATTCTTACCTCCACAAGGGTTAGCCAAATTACGCATCCGGGTTAATCGGAATGCTATTTACTCTTTTACTCATTTCACATTACTTACTCTTACTTACACTTACTTACTTACATTCACTTTACTTACTCATTCTTACTTACTTACTTACTTATACTCAAGTTAAGTCGTCGGGACCTCGGCCCTGGGGACTACTCCGTCCCACCTCTGGATTTACTTGACTCACCAATCCGGATGCTACCCACTTAAGGATTTGGGCCGCGGACCAGTTTAAGAGTCAGGAATCGGATCCAACCTCTTGTGTCTCCTCATCCTCACGCGTGGCCGAAACTATATCGGACTTCTACTCATTCCAATTTAATTGCCAATTTAAGTTAGGTGGGTTAGCTTGTTAGGAACAAGTTAGAAGTCCAATCACATTAACAATCGGTCACAATACAATACAACATACATACGCACATTCATATTCATCCATACATTTCATGAATTATACAAACTAAGTTTAAAGAAACTATACATCAATATACAGCACTACATATCCACAAGTAAACATGATAACTCCGATTCGTGCATTTATCTTATTTGGTGACCAATTAGCACACAACACACAAATCAGAGTAACCAAGATAGCATACGGGGCATGAGGAATTCATACCGTTCACCGTTGTACGTGTTTCCGAACGTCCTCCGGTGTCACAAATCAAATCCTATGATATACATACAATCGAATGATTAATCTAACTATTATTAACTTAATTCGATTACTCGTACGTTTCTTACCTCATACTTACTAAGTCTTTACCTCCTTTACCCTTATATTCATTTTACTTACTTTTCATTACTTGTCCATGGTTTACATACATATATATATATATATGTATAGGTGGGTATATATATATATATATATATATACTAGTATAAGCTTACAGTTTTTTTTTTTGTAAGTAATGGGTCGTCCGACCCAGCGTCCGACCCAAGCCCTGGGTCGGACCATCCCAGTAGATTCCCGTTCACTGAAATCCTCCCCGTCCGACCCAGCACTATTTCCGTCCGACCCATACCCTCTGGGTCGGACCGTTCCAGAAGGTTTCGGTCCCGTATCCAAACTCCGTCCGACCCACTGTCCGACCCATACTCTGGGTCGGACAAGTCAGAAACTTCGACCACTATTTTTTTTTGCCTGTCCGACCCACGTCCGATCCACGGTCCTGGGTCGGACCATTCCAGAAAGATTGATTTTCGTTTCTTAAGCCCCATCCGACCCACGTCCACTCACCGTCTGGGTCGGACAAGTCAGAACATTGCTACAGATTTTATTTTTCTTTCCCAATTTCACCATTGCTTCCCCAATCTTCCTACATACATCCTAACATGTTTTAGTACAATTTAAACACTCTAAATCATGCTAATTCATTTCTTAATTCATTATACAATTCTATAAACTTATATACACAATTCTCTAAGTTTCTATTCAACTCTCACCTTGTTTCCTCCCTTAATGCATTTTGCTACAGATTTTGATACTAACACTCCCCTTCTACCACTCCTTCTTCTAATGTCATTTCTAACACCTCTAACATTATAACTACATTAACTATCTCTCCTAATATACCCTCTATCTTTCTCTATTAAAACTGTTACAACTTATGCCATTCACCTAGTTTCTAATCTCTTAAGTCCACTAGTTTCTAAGTAATTTTGCCATAGTCTCCCCCTATAATTTTACACTCTCACCACATGTTTATACACACATCTCATTACCCGATCCACCTGTTTCAATAGCATTCATATACAAGGCTCCCATACAATTACCAATACTAAAACACTCATAAAAATTTCTGCACTCAACACTACAATCCCAAAATAGTTTGTGACAGTTTTTAATTGTTTTCAAAGCTTCAATACAATTTAATTCTTCCTCTATATTACACTATGGTTCATTACCATTCTACAATACCCATTTTACTCTTAATAAAAAAAGAATCTGTTACACATATATATACAAGACTACACAAGGACAAGCATATTTTACCTTGTTATTTCACAAGCTTCTCCTTTCTTCCTCCTTCCTCTTTCTTCTCTCTTTCCACCGGTTCTTAGTAACCAAATCCTCTAACACTACAACCCATTCACATATACATTTCAATACACCATTTTAATACACAATTTAACCCTAACCATTATGTAAGTTCTAATGTAGGTTTTAGGGTTTAGAATTTATATTACCTTCCAAGGGTATGAGTAATGCTTGGAGTGGCTCAAGAACAAGTTTCCAACTCCACCAATGAGGCCAAAATCGGCTAGAGTACAAGGGATAACAAGAGTTTAGTTTCCAAATTTCGTTTTGCCCACAAGGCCTAGAAAAAGATGAAGTTTTGAGAATATTTTACCTTAGAAGAACAAGGAGAATGAGGTGGTTCTAATGGTGGTCTTGAAGCTCCAAATGCTCATACCCATGGAGATGAAAGTTGCCCTTTTCGAATTTTGAAAAGATAGGAATGCTCTACTTGGTGAGAGGATTCCAATGGTGTAGTTTTTATAATTTTTGGAAGAGGTTTGATGTAGTAACAAGAGGAGAGAAGTGAGTATTTTTGTGGGGGTTGCTAGTTCTCCATTGTTATCGGCTGGGAGTAAGAAGAAGAAAGAAAAGAGAGTGAGGGAGGAGGGCTGCGTGCGTGAGAGAGGAGAATGGGGTAGGAGAGAGAGAGTGAGGGAGTGGGGTTACTTTTATGTTTTTAATTTTGTTTGTCTTTTGCAAATGAAAAGAATTAATGGGGTGTGTGAGAGGGGGGGCCATCGGCTAGCACTACACACACACACACACAACTTTACTTTTTATTTTGAAAGTGGACACATAAGTTTGTGTTATTTATGTTTCTACCCCACAACTTCCCGTTTTTGACAGTTTTTACTAATTTCTTGTTTTATTGATTTTATTGGTTCTAAAGCTTCACTAATATTTATTAATGATTATTTAGTTGACCAAAATTGTTACGAGTCTATTTGACCCGCTTAAAGACACGTTTTCCCGGTTACCTCGAAAAACGCGCTTTAAGGTTCGTTAGTGATTTCAATCCGTTTTAAGGGTCCGTTTTCTTCGAGATTTGTTCCCTCATGATTATTTATACTTAATTAAGCCTCTAAATTATTCATTAGCCTAATTAATCACTATTTTTAATTACGGGGTATTTCACTTATGGAGGAAGAAAGAGAATAGCTGTGTTTTGGAATCATGTCGGTGAGGCTATTGAGCACATCCCCTTTCTCTTGGAAACTAATACCCCTAAATCTCCCAAGTAGCAGATTGGAGAAGTGATCTTCAGCCTCGGCGTATCCACATACATAATCATCATATTTCGCCGGCCGATGTGTGGTTCGAGCCGACCGTCGCAGATCTGACTCGTGTGTTATAACTTCACTTTCATTCATGGTTTGCACTGGATTATCTTGGTCTAATCCAACTGAATCAATTGTTTCCTCTTCTTCATGCTTACCCTTTTCATCGTTGTGAGAAAGTTCTTCCCTGTAGGCAATTTCATCACTGTGCACTAGAAGATCAACATCCACATTAGGGGAAGGCATCTTCATCTTGTTGATATCCTCCTTCCCTTGGACAAGAGGAAAAATTTCTTCATGGAAGATAACATCTCGGCTGATTATAATATTCTTTTCATCAATACTCAAAAGTCTATGCGCTTTCTGAGTTTGTGCCGGCCCAAGATAAACACATTTGACTCCTCTTGAATCAAACTTCTTCCTGTTAGGCCTAGGTCCAGTGTCGAAGGCTAAACACCCAAAGGTCTTGATTCTTTTGTAATCTGGTTTGAAATTATGTAGAATTTCATATGGAGAAATTCCAGAGTTGGCAGTTGAAGGTAATTGATTAATCAGATGAACCGCCATCAACACACTCTACCCCAATATTTCAACTCCAATCCAGATTGAAAATATAGAGCTCGTGCAACTTCCAATATATACCTATGTTTTCGTTCCACTATTCCATTTTGTTGGGGTGTGTACACGCACGAGGTTTGATGAATAATTCCATTTAGTTTGAAAAAATTAGTCAAATCTCTAGATAAACCCAATTCATGAGCATTATCTGATCTAACTACTTTAACCTTTTTGGAGAATTGTCGGTCCACCATTATAATGAATTCTTTAATGCTGTCCGCTGCTTCCGACTTAAACCTTAATAATTTTACCCAAACGGTTCTACTTTTATTGTCAACTATAGTTAAGAAATACCTATTACCGTCATGATTAACTTCACTGCAAGGACCCCATATATCCAAATGAATAATTCCAAAAAATTCATCATCTCTTGAAACTGAATTATTGAAACTAAGTCTATGGCCTCTGGCCTTGTAACAAACTTCACAAGCAAAATCAACTGGAACTTCACTGTTTTTCACCAGCCCTAAATCCACAAGTTTACTGATTGGACTATGTCCCAATTTATTATGCCAATAAGAAACCTTGTTGTAGACCGCATTGTTCACCTTTGTCGATCTTGATCTCAAGGCATTTTTCTTCAACTCTAGAAATTTCATCAAGGCTTTTACATCAAGGATATAGAGCCCTGCTGCCACATCTCCCACACCACTCAATGTTCAAGGAACGGTCCTGCATAGAACAAGAATCCGCATCGAAAACCATTGAGCTATTTGTTTTTAACAAATCTGTTTATAGATATCAATCCAAATTTGAAAGATGGCACCAGAAGAGCATTGTTCAAACCAAAATCTTTAGATAACAGTATAGTCCTACTGTATCTACATTCTCTGAAGTTCCATTCGGTAAGGTCACTCTGTGAGATTTTTCTGTTTTTCTCTTCTCAATAAATAAAGATTCATCTCCACAAAGATGATCTGTTGCCCCGGTATCAAAAATCCATTCTTGCTTAGCATTATTATCAGCAATTGACTTAGTCATACAACAAGAAGTTTCTTTAGAGTCAAACAAGATTTTACCGGTGAAACTGCAAGCTGCCATGCTTGACTCGTCTTCCCTATTGACATTTTTAAACAAGTGACTCATCACTTGTTTGTACTGCTCCTGTGAAACACCATGAACAGGAGATGGTCTGAATTTGCTTCTTCCCGTATGTTGATATCACATCCAACATTCCCCGCAAAATTCTTGTTATTTGGCTTCCAATCTTTGGGTCGCCCCCACTTCTGCCAGCATTTTTCAATCGTATGGCCCCTTTTGTTGCAGTAGGTACATGTAGGCTTATTGGCACTGGAAATATGTTGTTGTTGATTTGGTTCTTCCTTGATTTTTCAATTCTGGTTGCGTTATTTGCAAACACACCATCAGCTTTCACCATCTTCCCACTCTTCCGCTGTGTTTCCCCATGAAGAACTAACGAATACACTACGTCTAAGGCTGGAATTGAACTCATCATGAGGATATTCCCTCTCAGATTCAGTAATTCCTCTCTCAGCCCCATAAGAAAATCAAAAATCCTGTCTTCTTCTATCATCTTCCTCAGATTATTACCAGAATCGCAAGTACAGGATTCTACTTTCCATATATTTCCTTGCTCGTCCCAAATTCATTTCAGTCTGGTGAAGTAAGTGGTTACATCATCGGATCCTTGCGAGATATCATGGAGTTGTGTTTGAGGTTAAACCGTCTGGTGCCATTCACTTGGTCGAAATGAGAGTTGAGACTTTTCCACATCTCTTGAGCAGTCGACCGGAAAACAAGAGTGTCGGCTATACTGGAATCAACAGCAGCGAGAATCCAACTCCGAACCAGGCCATCACATCTCTTCCAAGCAGCAATCCTAAAATCATTCTCGACTGGTTGTTTTAGGGTTCCATCTACAATCCCAATTTTATTTTCGCCAGTAAAGCTATCTCCATTCCTTTTTTCCAGGATTGAAAATTAACTCCACTGAATTTATTGATACCTAGCGAATTGAGATGTTCAGAGGGATGGACATATAACGGGTCTAAAGGATCGATTGTATCCGCCGATGTCTTCTCGTTGCTCTTCGCACGGCCCTCCTGTTCTTTAGACATTTTTTTTTGGATCTTAATTTGCGAACTAAAGACTCCACCCGATCGTAACTCGCTCTGATGCCATGTTAAAATAGACAGAAAATGGGATGAGAATGTTAGTGGTATGAACAGAAGGTAGGCACGGTGTGCTATCTTTGTTATTCATTGTTTTTGAATATATTGAGAATTGTACAAAACTATACATGAGGTGAGGTATATATACACAATACAGAAGGTGAACCGATAAGTAAATCAGGAAACTATCCTAACTGATATATTTCCATAATAACTATCCTAACATATATACATCCTAATAAAAAGGAAATTATCCTAACAGATATTATATATCCTAACATATATATCCTAATAATTAGGAAACTATCCTAACTGATATATTTCCATAAAACTAAATGACCATTCCTAATACAGTAGCAGGCGCTGGAAGAGATTGTAAAGGAGAGTGGATCTGCGGCTTTTTCCGGAAACTGGGAGATGTTGATGTGCTCGAAGCTGAACTATGGGGTATTTGTGAAGCTTTAAACATGGCACGAAATCAAAGATACCAAAGAACTATAATAGAATCGGATTCAGTTGAGGCAGTTCGGCTTCTGTTAAGGGATCTCCAACCTAGTCACCCTCTAGTGAATCTTATCTCTAGATGTAAATTGTTGTTGCAATCTCTTAGCTGCTGCTCTATTTGTAATATTAGCCGAGAGCAGAACTCTCTAGCTAATAGTCTAGCCAATCTATCATTTAGTCCAGGTTGGACGTGTATAAACCTTGTGGAACCTCCGGGTAATATCCTTCCCATTCTTAAGTGACCTCCTCATGTAGACGGTTCTTCTGTTTGAATGAAATAAATTCCCATGTTGATAAAAAAAAATTTAATTTTTAGGCAAATGAGAAACACGAGCAAAAGATAAAAAAAACCAAGACTCATTTTACATTGTATGTTGACAGCTAGTAGGCTATCTATTTATACTAAAATTACAATGGCTAAGTGATAAGGTTTGTTAGATATTTAACAACTCAACAGAAAAAAAAAACAATTTTGACCTACTCTTTAGCAATTGATTAGGAAACTGAAGAACTAAATGATAAGGAAAATGTGCACAACTTGATCTTCCGATCTGCAATACTTCACCTCTATCTTGGTCTTTGCAACTTGACCTCTCAGATAGTGATATTGCGTCTCGATATGCTTGCTTCTACCATGTATGACCGGGTTCTTTGCTAAGTTAAGCACAAAGGTATTATCAACAAAAATCGTTGTGGGCTTCTGTTGTGGCATATTGATGTGATCCATTAGCTTGGCAGGCACTTGTTGCTGTAGCCACATATTCTGCCTCGCACGTTGATAGGGCAACAAATGGATTGCTTCTTGGATGACCATGAGCATGTGGTTGTTCCAAAATTGAAGCATTATCCCGAAGTGCTCTTATGATCATCTATATCTCCACCCCAATCACTGTTAGAATATCCTACAACGGAAATATTATCTATAGACCCATAGAATAATCCATGGTCGTATATTCCCTTCACATATCGTAGGATTCTCTTAGCGACTAGCAAATGTGGTGATCGGTGTAACGTCCCTATTTAACGAAAATGCAGCGGAAAAATAAAATACTACTGGCGTTTACAGATCATCGGGTTCCAAACACCCGGTACCAAACCTCACCAATTACAACTTAAACATTACATACGTTACAGTCTGAACTCGAGAAATACAACATATATATATATAACTTAAAATAAACATAATAACTCTCCATAACCCCTAATTCCCATCCCAATCACTCATGCTCTTCGTGGTCACCTGTATGAACAATTTTGTACCTGCAAGATGAAACCAAGCAGCCCACCCCGGGAAGGGTGAGTCAGTTCCCAGGAATGGAACTGGTAAAATTCTCCAAAACAATAAATTAAAACATAATAACTTGACAACAACCTCGTAAAAGTGGACAGAATAATAAAGTACTTCAAGACAATCAAATCATAGAGAAAATAGAACAAGACGAAGATAGAAATAAAGAACCTTAAAGTAAAGTTAGTCAATTAAAAAAACACCATGAGTTAGTGAACATCCATTGCTCATGTTAGATTAAATTCCAGTTAGGAGTAGAAAGACTCAGGTAGTCATAAAGGACTAGGAATAACAAGAATACCCATAATCCCGTGGTAGACAATTTATGTCTCCACCATTTCAGAAAGTTGATTCCCATAGACTAACATACTCAAGAGTGGAATAGAAACAAAGGGAGAGATGGCCCCCACCGCCAATCAGTTGTCCACATTGTGGAGGGTGATTTTTCGGTATGAGGGGGTCTATCTAAATATGGTCTAACTAAGAAGCCTAGAAATACCTACTAAATTGTCCGTCTTTCCCAGAAAGCATAAGGGAGAGTGCAAGTGTGCACTACACCCGCTCTCAATGGGCTCCACGCGGACTTATGCCCTAAGGCGGAAATTGACTAGAGTCGCCACCTAGTTTGACCTAAGGAACTAGGAAGGGAGGAAGAGGGTTATAAGAACCGTTAATTGACTCTGAGATTTGCAAATGGATTGGACTTATCTGATCATACCAAAGATTCTGTGTGGGTTCGCACTGGGTTACACCCCTTAGAAGTGGCAACGACCACGACTTCGGATTGGTGCCCGAGGAAACCTCGGTCTCCAATTGTCGGGATTGTCTTCTTTCAAAACCTTATTAGAGAGATTCAATTAAAGCCAGAGGATAGGATTTGAGTGGGGGCTGAGAAAGAGAGTGGATGAAGCGAGCTTTTCTGCCAAGCTAGCGCCAAGAAGAAGAATGGGTGAATTCGGATGAGTATAGAATGAGGATTGGGAAAAGTCTGAGGTTGAGTGAATAGACAAGACTTAGTATCTGATGGTTTGAAGTTTGTGGGAGCCAAAAAAGGTTTTAGGTGTTTTGAGAAGTAAAAGGGCATTTTAGTGATTTTTGGTGGAGTCAAGGGGTATTTGGATCATTTGACTGATTTGAGGATTTTTTTTTATGTTTGCGAAGTTCGGATTTTGAAATGGTCAGGTTCTTGAGGTGTTTTGGGAAGTTGAATGTGTTGAGGTGCAGTTCGGATTTTAAGGATAGTTGGGTGTGGAAGCGGATATTTGGTTTGCAGGTATTCGGGGTTTGAAGATGTTTCAGGTTTCTGGGAGCCTTTAGGAATTGGAGGTCCTATGTGACTTAGAGTTGGTCCAGCGGAGGATTGAGAAGTGTTTATGGGTCCTAGAGCTCTAATGGAAATGTTGGATTGGTTTATTCAGAATTGTCTCTCTTAAAGTTTTTAAAACCGAAAAGTCATTTTTTGTTGTAAAAGGGCGGATAATCCCAAGGGATTACCCTATGTACCCCTCGAACACGACACTTAATTAATGGTAAGTGCCGAGGCTCGAAAGATGGGGCAATGAATTTATGTCGAAAAATAAGATCCAGAGAGAAACACCATGAATAAGATGTTCTCGGTCGAACCCTAATAACGTCTATAACTCCCGGTTTTAAAACATAAAAAACCGAAAACATTGAAATCAAGCGGAAGGGAGTTAGACGATTCTAAAATCCCGGCTGCTACTAGGAAGGTCGTTACTTCCCTAGCACCCCACCTTGTAAAAATCTAGGCTGCAATTAGGGGAGGTTTGTCACCCTAATACCCTGCCTAAAGAGATCCAGACTGCGACAAGGAAGGTTATGACCCCAGTGCCCCGCCTCGGATTTTTATTTTGGGAAGGGAGACAAGCAATGATCTAACCATGGATGAAATGTTTTGAAGGGGTTAGACATTTCTTGCTCCCTGAAAACGGTTTATTTTGGGTTAAAAGAACTAAGTTTGAAAACTTTTGAAGTTGTTCAGAACTCTCTGTAAAGAAACACTAGTTTCGAGAAATCTTTTTAGGGGAAAACTTTCTGTATATGTGAGAAGAACTTTCTGCAATGGAGAAGAGTTTTCTGTGATGTGAGAAGAGTTTTTCCTTTAAAATTCCGCAAAATGGTTTTTTTGAATAAATGATGGTTTGAAATTCTTTTTTGGTTTCAGGAGTTTGAATGAAATTTACAAGTTGAGTGTGGATGGGATTAAATGAATTTGGTTTGAATTGAATTTGGTTTGAATGAACTGGGTTTTGAATTGGAGTGAAGTTCGGGTTGGGTCAAAGTCAGGCTGGGTCAAATTCGGATTGGCCAAAGTCGGGTCAAGGTCAAGTTTGGTCAAGGTAATTATTCAGATTGGTCAAAGCTAGACCGTGTCAAAGCTAGGTCAAGATCAAAGTTCAGAGTGGTCAAAGTTTGGATTGGTCAAGTTTGGGTCAAAGGTCAAAGTTCGGGTCAAAGGTCAAAGTTCGGGTCCAGGTTTGATTCTTGTGGACTTGGTTCGATTTTTGGGGGTTTGGTTTGATTTTTGTGGGTTTGGTTTGATTTTTGTGGGCTTGGTTTGACTTTTGTGGGCTTGGTTTGTTTTTTGGTGGGCTTGGACCAATTGTTGGCTTTTGGGCCGAATGGGCTTAATGTGCATTGGTTGGACTTTTGGGCTTAACTGGATCTTGGGCTTGATTTGGTTTTGGGCTTGGTATTTTATTATGGATTTTACTTTGAATTTGGGGCAAGTTGGACTATGGGCCGAGTATGGGTAATGGGCCGAGCATGGGTAATGGGCCGAGAGTCTTTTATGGTCTTGGGCTTTCTTATGGGCCTTGAGTCTTTTATGGTCTTGGGCTTTCTTGTGGGCCTTGAGTCTATTGCAGTCTTTGGGCTTTCTTGTGGGCCTTGAGTAATTGGGCCGGGTTGGTGGAATTGGGTCGGGTTATACAGTGGGCCTAGGTTTGGAGATATTGGGTCGGGTTATAAGGTGGGTCGGGTTGTGCGACGGGCCGGGTTATGAGATGGGCCAGCTTTGGGCTTCAGGTTTGGGCGTTGTTGGCTCGGGTTTGGGCCTTGTTGGCTCAGGCTGATTTTGGAGCTGGGGTCATGGGCTTGGGCTTTGGGTGGCTTTGGGCTTTGGGCCGATTTGAGATGGGCTGATTTTGGGGACGGGCCAAGTTTGGATGAGAAAAAAGTTGGAGAATCAGATTGGAGATGAGTTTATTACTAAAAAGGTTAAAATATGAATTTACAAAATGGTTGTGGAAACGAGAGACAATTTCTGGATTTGAGGTTGGAGAGTGAGAAGATGAAAAGTTAGTGACGGAATTTTGAATTAAAGAGCTGAAGGTCTGAAACGGAAGTGAGATTTAATTACATATATATACATGTATTAGGTGCATTTTAGGGTTTAGAATGTTACCACCATGAGATAGGCCAATGGTCTATCAGACCAGGGGAACACTCTCTGTCCTAAAGGGAACATTGTTTACTTATACATAAATGTGTGTTTTAAGGTTTAGGACGTCACCACTATGAGATAGGTCGATGGTCTATCAGGCCAGGGGGACCCCACTATCCTAATGGCTTGGGCCTAAGGACATAGTAACTAGGGCTTAGATAGCAAAGAGGTGCACAGGAGGAATGAATCAAAACATTGCAATGCAGTTGAAATATACAATATGTACACGTGAAATATACAAAGAATTAGACCAAAAGGCATGGAAGAAGAGCGACTTCTCAGATTAAATAAATCAACTATGTTTGAAGTTACCGGGGGCATGAGGGTATCTTGATCAGTTCAGAAATCGTGGTCCTAAGACCAAATGAAGCATTAATCGGGTTTGAGTTGGGGTATTTTGGCAGTTTAATTAATCCTCTCAAATATTTGCAGCACAGTCTAAGTTCAAACCAATATGAAAGCGATGCCACCAACTACTAAATCAGACAAGGAAAACAGGCTCAAATTACCACTCCAGTTCGTCGGTTTGTTACTTCTCATTCAACCTAAATGAATTCCTAAGGTAGGCAGGAGTTAGCCAAGTTATTCCTACGTCATTCAAGTAGACATCGACGTATACCCCAGAGAAAATAACAGAGGAACAAACCTGAATCTCATAGACAGTGCATAGCAGAGAGTTAGAATCAGAGATTAAACACTACTTCCAAGTTCCTGTTGGTTTCTAACACCGATTATGATGGTCTCTTAATGAAGCCCCCTCCTAATGGCTAGTCAGACTAGAGATAAAAGTAAAGCAAAGCAGGACTTATCAGAAAGGTGTGAAACTCAACAGACCAGACGCAAACATGAAGGATAGGCGTACAGGTACATAAAGTAAAGCCAATAGCTAGCAGCAAACAAGCACACGATTCAACAGTAGGTATACATCACATACAGGTTAAGATTTACTGAGATGCTATCAAACAGAAGAAGATCGTCATTAATGGGTTAGGATTTAATACCACTAGAAGAAGAGAACGGAATACTCTCTGAGTGCAATACTCAATGTGTTCAACGATGCGGAAGGAGAAATGACGGGGTTCAAAGGTTACTTTCGATCGAGGAGGTTTCAGGAGATGGTCTTCTACTGGTGATGGATTTCGGTGGGAAGGAGTTTTCTGATCAACCCGGTGGAGGTGGTGATTCGAGGTGATCGAGGAAAAATTTTCTGGCGTTTCTTGTTCCTTCCGGTTCGAGAGTGGGGAAAAAATGAGAGAACAGGGAATGGGTTTTGCTTTGAACTGAGGAAATTCGAAGCGTTGGGGATCAGTGCCGGCCAGATCAAAAAACGTGGGTATACTGTAAGGTTTTAAGGTTGTTTTATAATGTGAGGGTATACAGATGTCAAACTAGGGTTTCTTGTAGGCAGTTGTGGGCCTTATTCATGAATAAAAACGGATCCAGATCGGGGCCTGGGTTGTATGCCCACCTCTGGCAAAAATCGGGAGCTCAAAGTGAAAAATGTTTATACGAGTTTCGAACTCGGTACCTTAGTGTACTCCTCCTGCGCACTCTACCAGTTGAGCCAAGGCGGAATTCATTAAGTAAGGCAACAAAATAAAGGAAAAACCATGCCGCGAGCTGAAGCAAAAATACATAAAATGCTCTCGCTCATGCCAAGAATCGAACCCGAGACCCATGGGTTATATACAAGTACTCTAACCAGTTAAGCTATGTCGAAATTCAGTACATTCATGGGAGACATAATACGAGAGCTCTAAATTCGACTGGATAACTCTTCTAAAAACACGACGAATCCAAAAGAAAATACACACAATAAAACGAGATGATTAATCTAATGACATGAAAGAATGGAATACAATTGAAAATAAGATTCAAAAACATAATGGGATATAAATAAAAGAATAGCATATGTACATGAAATAATACAAGGTAATAATAAAACTGTGAAATATTTTAAAACAAAAGCTACAAAATAGGTATACAAAATGAAGTAGGTTAAAATGGATAAGTAAAAGGCTCGTGCTCCTTTTCTCATAAGGAATGTGAGATTTTAAAGATTAGTAAAAGGAAATCCCTTTGATCGAAAGCGGGGACGACCACCTTGTTTTGGTTGAATAATAAATATGAGGGGTGAGAATTTTGGTGTCTCCAGATGGCTCCCCTTGATTCAATTCTGCAATAGAAGGCTTGCAGAATTGGATCAAGGTTGACGGGACGCCAAAAATTCTCACTGTGGCTTGGGGCATTCCCATGTGTGAGATATGAGTACCATACGAGTGGGGACTTATGACGGGCCCCGACTCGACTTCGGTGTCTAGCGCTAGGACTTATGACGGGCCTAGAATGTGATAGTCGATGGTATGAGGACTAACGACGGGCCTCAACTAGATCTCGGTGTCTAGCTCTAGGTCTAAAGACTAGAATACGATCAATCTACCTATGCATGAGGACTAAAGACGGGCCTCAACTAGATCTGGTGTCTAGCTCTAGGACTGATGACGGGCCTAGAATGCATCTTCGAATTGTATGAGGACTAACGACGGGCCTCAACTAGATCTCGATGTCTAGCTCTAGGACTAAAGACGGGCCTAGAATACAACCGGTATAAGTTATGCATGAGGGCTAACGACGGGCCTCAACTAGATCTCGGTGTCTAGCTCTAGGACTGATGACGGCCTAGAATGCATCTTCGAATTGTATGAGGACTAACGACGGGCCTCAACTAGATCTCGATGTCTAGCTCTAGGACTAAAGACGGGCCTAGAATACAACCGGTATAAGTTATGCATGAGGGCTAACGACGGGCCTCAACTAGATCTCGGTGTCTAGCTCTAGGACTGATGACGGGCCTAGAATGCATCTTCGAATTGTATGAGGACTAACGACGGGCCTCAACTAGATCTCGATGTCTAGCTCTAGGACTAAAGACGGGCCTAGAATACAACCGGTATATAAGTTATGCATGAGGGCTAACGACGGGCCTCAACTAGATCTCGGTGTCTAGCTCTAGGACTGATGATGGGCCTAGAATGCATCTTCGAATTGTATGAGGACTAACGACGGGCCTCAACTAGATTCGATGTCTAGCTCTAGGACTAAAGACGGGCCTAGAATACAACCGGTATGTAAGTTCTGCATGAGGGCTAACGACGGGCCTCAACTAGATCTCGGTGTCTAGCTCTAGGACTGATGACGGGCCTAGAATGCATTGAAGGAGTTGTACGAAACTCACTGCAGTAAGTGGTTAATCTGAAGTTGTTTCTGGCTGTAGGTTGATTCGAGGTCGGGCGCTCTCTGTGGGCCATCTGATCCCTCATGAGGGATTTGAGGGTTGGAAATCTACCTTAGGTGTTGTCGTATTCGACTGTATGAGTGCAGGGTTTGACGGGATCGGGTGATTCCGAGATGATCGGATGGCTCCAGCACGGAGGGTAGCCTTGGTGTGAATAGTAGATTCGTGGTTTGACTGCAAAGGTCAGGTGTGGTTTTTGAGGTCGAGAGAGGGTTTCGGTCAATGGCTCTGACATGATTCAGGGATGGCTCCGATAATGACTCCAGAGAAGAGTTTTGGAATGATCCTGGGAAGTTCTGGGATGACTCCGGTATAACGCTGAGATGCCTCCAGTATAGCACTGAGATGGCTCCGGTGTAGCACTGAGATGGCTCCGGTATTATCACTGAGATGGCTCCGGTGTAGCACTGAGATGGCTCCGGTATAGCACTGAGATGGCTCCGGTTTGATCTATGACTCCCTTGTGAGCAACGACTCTGGGAAGGTTGATGAATTCGGGTTTGATATGATCTGAGGGCTCCGGTATGATCGGATGGCTCCAGTTTGATCTGTGACTCCCTTGTGAGCAACGACTCTGGGAAGGTTGATGGTTCGGGTTTGATATGATCTGAGGGCTCCGGTATGATCGGATGGCTCCAGTTTGATCTGTGACTCCCTTGTGAGCAACGACTCTGGGAAGGTTGATGGATTCGGGTTTGATATGATCTGAGGGCTCCGGTATGATCGGATGGCTCCAGTTTGATCTGTGACTCCCTTGTGAGCAACGACTCTGGGAAGGTTGATGGATTCGGGTTTGATATGATCTGAGGGCTCCGGTATGATCGGATGGCTCCAGTTTGATCTGTGACTCCCTTGTGAGCAACGACTCTGGGAAGGTTGATGGATTCGGGTTTGATATGATCTGAGGGCTCCGGTATGATCGGATGGCTCCAGTTTGATCTGTGACTCCCTTGTGAGCAACGACTCTGGGAAGGTTGATGGATTCGGGTTTGATATGATCTGAGGGCTCCGGTATGATCGGATGGCTCCATTGCGATTGCGTGGCTCCCTATACGGCCCTGAGATGACTCCGGTGTGGCCCCGGGATGATTTTCTTGATTGAGGCGAATTCCTGCATAGAGTGATGGCAATGACCTCGTGGTTCGAGGGGAGGGGGATGGTTTTATTTGGGACGGGGTCGCACCCTGAGAGGGTTGCCTACGTACTCAACTCCCTGTTGAGATCAGACCTTACGTAGTTCATGATTTTCGGAGGATGGGGAATTTGATGGCGACGAAGAGATGTCTTGCGGGATGTTTCTCAGATCAGCGCCCGAAGGTCTTTAATTTTCTAATCCATTGACCGCACGGTTCCCCATGTGATGGGGCAGCTGTTCGATCGGGCTTGCCCTTAACTGGTATATGCAAAAAGCTGGATGTTATGGTGCAATCTCTGCTGCTGTGTGCGACGACATTATGTCTGAACCAATGAAATGAGTTGAATGCAAATCTATTCCTACATGCATTTTTGGAATTGGATATGATTGAATGCAAAGGGGATGTGTGTCAAGGTGAGCTCAACCAAAAATTCTAGTTAAGTCAGATTAGTCATCTCTAAGCCACTTCCTTCTTGAAAAATCTTCCCGAAAGAAGTCTCTCGGGATCTCCTATACCTTTCCGTTTCCTCCTTAAGGTCAGTTAGGCTTTCTTTGATCGAGGTGATAAGCACTCGTTTTTTCTCTTTCTTCCTGATTTCTCTGACACTCGTTTGTGCACGATTGCATTGTCAAGAAATGACGTGTTGCTGCCGTTCATATTTCAAATTTGGTACTCTTCAAATCAATCAATCCTCGTCTCTAGGTCAGAGGTCTTTCATTGGGTTATAACAGGGCTGCGGGGCTTTAAGTATGTCGCACGGGACAGGAGGACTTGTTTGGGAGTTGTGGAGCTTTTGTGCAAATTAGGATGTGCTTCGCCTTGCCATGGGTGGAATGGTTTCGGACTTCTTTCGCATTTGTGCGGATCATGATGTGTTTCCATTTTGATTTACTACTTTCCTTGAGTAGTTTATTTGCACTTTTTGTGTTTGACGTCTTCGTTCTTCTCTATTCCTCGAGAGTGACTGTTTCGCGTGACATAAGGCTTTCGTTTCCTCTCCTTACTTTTTGAGCTTTTTGTGTTTCATTTCTTTCATTTTCATCTTCTTTGGGTTTTCTTTCAAGCTTCTTTCAGCTTTAGATTGCGGGGAAGAGACCATGGCTCTGGCTCTTTTTATCCTCTTTTGCAGGTGAAATACCCCGAACTTAAATATGGTGATTAGAATATTTTAATACAGTATTTAAGGGCCTAATAGTGCCTAAGTCATTTTTGGGTAAAGAAAATAAATCCAAAGGAATGAGAAAACGCTTAGAAAGCGGAAAACGCTAAGATGAGCGTTAAATAACCATAGGAGGTACGAGACCTCGGTTATAGTATCGTAAGGATTCCTAAGGCTTATTCATGCCTAATTAGTATACGGGAATGATTCCGAAGAAAACGGATCCAAATAAGGTATTAAAACGCTAATAGAGCCTTAGCGCACGTTTCTCGAGGAAACCCGAGAACGTGACTTTAAGTGGTCAAACAGACCCGCAAAAATTATAATGCATTAAGTAATAATTATTAAGCATTTATGGAAGCTTAATAACCAATAAAAATAAAGAAACGAGAAAATTCCGGAAAACGGGCCCGGTTAGTGAATAGTACTGAAACCGGGTAAAATAACGAGCGTTTTCTGTAAAAGACGAAAAACGCTCCAGCTTACTAATAAGGTGGGGGGGCCGGTTTTTATGAGTCTTGTGACTCCCCTCTCACACATAACTAGCTAACTAATATAATAAGTCAAAAAGCATAAAGTAAATAGTGAAAAGTGGAAAAAGTAAACAAATACCCACCTTTTCTCTTCTCTCTCCTCTCATTCTTTCCTTTCCCAGCGTGAGCACCCCCTCTCTTTCCTCTCCTTCCTCTCTTCTTCCTCCTTGGACGATTTGAGCTGCAACAAAGGAGCTCTCATGGCACCTTCATCTTCTTCTTCTTGTACAAGCTTCAATAAAGCTCCGAATTAAAAACCGAGCATAGATTCTTGCTCCTCTCACCAAGACCTATCTCCCTCTCTTTTCAAAATCCAAAAAGGAAGAAGTTCATCTCCATGGGTTTTGCCCATTTGAAGAGGAAATGGTACCAAATCTAAGCTTGGAGTCTCCTCTTCCTCCTAAGGTAAAAGATTCAAGAGAAAAACTCATTTTCTCCATTTCCATGCCTTGGCCGATTTTTGCCCTCCTTGTAATGCCTTGTTTCTTCTTTGTTTGAGCTTGGTTCAACTCTCCAATGGTGGAGTAACCCCCTTCTTGATTCAAGGGTGAGAATCCCTCTCAAAGATCTCCAAAGGTAAACCCTAGAATTGGTATATTAAATACTTCAATGAACTATCATAAATCCAAGGGTTAGTGCATTAATTTATACTTGTCTTTGTGTATTTGGGTGATGGGAATGGAGTTTGACAACTCCATTCCCCCACAAAACCGAATTGGACAAGAGGGAAAGCAAGAGAAGAAATGGAAAAGAAATGAAGGAATTTGAAAGCTCAAGGTAAGAGCTCCTTCCTAATGCTTGATTTTATACATTAGAGTAATGGGAATGGGTGAACGAATAAAGAACCTAAACTATTGTATTGGTATTGTAGTTTGTGGAAGTTTGAGTACTAGTGAGTAAATGTGTGGATTTGTAGGCCTTAGAGCCAAATGAATGGTGTATGTATATTGGTATTGCAATTTGAGGAATAATGATGTATTGGTATTGTAATGGAGGAAGCATTGGTGTATTAGGATTTTTTTTTATGTGTGCTGGTAGGACCCTTGTTGGGTGTGGCTAGCTTTAGGTTGAATTTGATGAGAGAATGTGTATTTGAGGATGTAAGAAAAGAAGGTGAACTATGGCAAAATTTCGGTAGGAATTGTGCATTAAAGAATGACTTGGTGAATGGGAGAACCAAGATGTGTATTGGGGATATTAGAGAGGTATAATGACCATGGATGGATGATGGTAGTATGTGAGGTTAAAATACCAAAATCTGTAGCAAGAGAGTTATCAAAATGCATTGTTGAACTAAGGAGAAATTGGTGTGCAGGATTTTGTAAAATGAGTGTTGGAACTTGGGTGTAGGTAGTGTAATGGCTTGGAAACGAATTGGCATGGTAAGGGGAGGTATTTAGAATGCTAGGAATGACATTGTTGAGGAAGTATTGGATGGGAGAATTGAATTTTAAAATCTGTAGCATAAGTGTAACAAAAACTGTTACATGTGTTGAAGAAGAAGTAAGGAAATTGTGTAAGTTGATTTAGGATTGAGAAATGAATTTGATTGATGAACTAAGGTGAATTAGAGGATTTAATTAGTGTTTAAACATGTAGGAAACATGTGGAAATGTTTAGGAAAAGATTGGGTGAGAATTGAGGTGAATTTGGAATTCAAAGTAGATAATTAAAAGGGGTTCTGCAGCCGACCCACCCAGGCGACCTACCCTAGCCGGGTCGGTCGGACTAAATTCTGTAACCCGGGTGTTCTCTGCAGCCGACCCACCCAGGCGACCTACCCAGAGTGGGTCGGTCGGCCTTTATAAAAAAAAAAAAAAAAAAAAAAAATCAAAAAAATATATGTATACATACATGCATATATATAAATATATATACTTATACACACACATACATATATATACATACACGTATATATATATATATACATACACACATATATATGTGTATAAGTAAGACATTAGTGCTAGAATAATGATGGCAAGAAAGTTAAGCACACAAGAGAAAAACTAAGAATAACGGGACAACGGGGTAAGTACGGGGTAGTAATTATTTGTGTATCATATGAACATAGTATTAATAACAATGTTGGAAACATTATCAGTGGAACAAGTGTGAACCGAGGAACAAGGGAACACACGGTAAAGCTAACCCGGTGAAAGGTATGATTTTCTCATGCCCCGTATGCTAACCGAGTTACGTTGATTTGTGTGCTGTATGCCGGCTAATCAAGATTAAAGCATGAAAACGGTTACTGCCTTTCATTGTATGTCTTGTTGTATGTTGCATGAGCTAACCTTTCTTGAATTGATTTGTGTGGCTTTACTTGGTGCGTAGATCGACTCATAGATGAGTTTGTTTTGTAGTGACTCGTAGTAAGGGTCTTGTGTGAATTAATGGAACAATAGCAACGCACTAAGCTATCGAGCGATAAACGATAACGCAACCCAATGAACTCACTAGAATGTGAGAGAGTGTACGGGAGTAACAACCTCCCGATAACGGTAGGAGAATCGAAACGAATAACCCACAAACAATAAGTAGTGGAAGTATATAAGTAACCCATATCAAAGGAATTATTCTTGGTGCAAACATGAACCATAAGAGTAGTAAAGAATGACGAGGGATCTCCAAACCCCTAGTAGTTAGTCGACCCACTATGAGAGGACCCGACTGAAGTAAGTAATGACCCGAACATGAGAGTATCCGAGATGTTGGGGAAACCCTTAAACCTGAGGATACTAGACGGTAGTAATTCCCTAAGCCAGTGGAGGTTATCGAGAGAGATACTTCTAGGCTAATCCGTGAGATTGTATTATACTCTGAGAGAAGAGGTGGGAATATGAGTAGTCCGGTAGAACGGACATTGAGTATTTGAGGAGTTAAGCGTATAGCCCTCGTATTGTAGGTCCGGTGGCAAGTCTTTTGTATGACTCCGCCCGGTGGCCAAGTAATGGTATTGAGTATTGAGTAGTATGAGTAAAGTAATGAGTATTGAGTAAGAAGCGAGTATGAGTATGTAGTGAGTATTGAGTATGTATGAGTAAGTATTGAGTACTGAGCATGTATGAGTAAGTAAGGAGTAGTGAGTAATGAGTGTACAGAAGCGTAAACGAGTACAGAGTAAGGAACGTGTACGAGTAAAGTATCGAGCATGGAGTGTCGAGTATGTAAGGGTAAGGAGTAGGTATGAGTAGAGTAGAGGATATCAATATAGTACGAAGAGTAATGAATGAATAACAAATACAAATGGTTGACTATCGAACTGTCTTCCTTAGTAAGAATTGAACTTGTATGTGTATGTAGGTAATGTGGTTGTATTGTTGTAGCATGAGTATGTATGTATGCATGTAAATGAACTCCATGTATATTCGACCCAAAGTAGTCGGTACCGCGGTTAGCACGCGGTATATGCGGATTTCATATGCGCGTAAGCTGACCCCCTAGGGGGACCGTTTTTAGTGTGCAGGTACCGAAGCTGTCACCGTTCGAGAGAGTAGGACGGGGACTGCTACATAAGCATGGGTAGTTGAGTAGGGATTGGTATTGTAACGTAGCGAATTGGAAGTTTAAACTGTATCGGTAATGTAAGGATTGTAGTACTCGGTATAGTATTGTATTGGAGTTGTATTAATTATGGTAGAGTATGCAAGGGAAGTATGTATTGTGTAGAGTACTCGGTATGTTCATGTTCATCAGACCGATAGTATGTAGTATTGTAACTCGCCTTGTTAGTCACGTGGGTGACTAACGGCATTGTACACCCGCCGTTGTATGAGTATCCGCTGCGAAGGTAAGTATTGTACAGTAATGATGGTATTAGCGGTAGGGGTGTTACAAAAAGTGGTATCAGAGCGAAGTATCGCTCTGATGGATGAAATACCGAGTTTAGGAAATACCGAGTTAGGAATTAGAAACTTAGGGCTAAGGGTTGAGTGTTAGCGTGAGAGGTACGCTAGTTAGGAACTTCCGCGTGAACCGGAAACCTACAACAACCATACCCCGCCCTCCGCAACCCACGGTATTAAGTTGGAAATAACGCCAGAGAGATGGAAAGACCTCTCACACTCGGGTAAAACCCGATCTGGCAGTTGCAAAACAACCTTATTAGAAAGAACTGTCGTACGGTAGAGTCCAAGAACTGGAAGTCCCGAAGACGGTTCCCGTAAATGACAAGGACCGCACTTAATGGCGAGAAATGAAGATCCTAAACACAAGGATATGGAATTTATGGCACCATGGGGCGACATGCTTCGCAGTCGCGAGAACCATGTGTAGCCAGCAAGAAGAGAAGCACAGTCGTGCAATGAAGCAAGGAAATGGAGTAACAAGCCGAGACAAGAGAGTCTACGGACTAATCTTTGATGATACCAACAACGGTATACAAACCGACTAAGGAATTAGTCGAGGTTGGATTAACACCAAACCTACATGCCAAGAGGCTGAATAACCGAACAACATAGTTCAGATAACTATGAAGAAATCATAACACAACACCTATAGGACCACAACCTAGGTTCCTAAGGATAAGTCAAGTCTCGTTAACCACATGGGTGTGAGACACCCGGATGACGACAATCATGTCAGTAACTGAGAAACGACTCAGGAGATCGATCACCAAGATCAAAAGATCAAAGGAAGATCTAATAAACCACCAAATTTGGACGGAAACGATACCGTAACCGGTATACGTTAACCGAAAAACAACCTACCCGCGCACTTGCCCAGGGCAAGTGCAGCAACTACAGACGGTTGGAAGACTTTTAACAACCCGCAAATACTTGCTAAAGTACCGCTATGACGAATGGAGCAAAATAGGATCACCAATCCTAGTATTTAATAATGAAACCTCGGAAAGGCCTAACGGCCCGACCATGTATTGAGTATACCGTCAGCGAGAAGCTGACTTGGTCAGGACCTCAATCATGGCAACGCCATGAAGAATTTCTTTTCACACCGAACTGTTATTTCAAAACCCAATTTTCCTTTCAAAACCACAAACCTTCTTTTAAACCTCGGATTTTTAAACCAAACTAACGAAATACGGTGAGTATCATAGAATGATACAAGAGGAGTTGGCAATAGAATACTTCACCTAGGCGTGTGACGAACACTACGAGTGTACCCAAATACGGGATGTGGGACGACTGCACTCCGAAGGAGCTTGCGGGCCTGACAGATAGTTGGTAAGTGGTAACGTGCCAAGAAGGTACCCCACGTATGTACACATGTAGTGTACGAAACACGGGAAGTAGTCAACTCCGTTCTACGGACCATAAGTAAATTCAAACAAATTGGATACTTCAAACGAGCAAAGGGAACTCAGATAAGCTTACAAGCTAAGGAGTCAAGAACCTACTACAGAAGATGATTAAGAGTTAAAAGTGCGAGAAGCACTAACAACTGAATAAAGACATTGGACATGTCTTGAATATATTAAAGTAAAACATGATGACTGGAAGGAATACCTAGTCTAAACACAGTAAGGCAAATGCCTAACATTAACACATCAGTGTTCAATGAACGGGATGAGATTCCCAGAACAATACCACAAACACACAGGGTGATGTGGCAAGGTACTGGAAATACCATTCATCGCCGAAGGAATATCAAATCCGTTATAACATAAGGAAAACACCAGTGATCTACCCTAAGAACGGGACACTATAACCCTCAACGGATAACTCAGATCCAGAACCGCAGGGGGATAACAAACTGAACATACTCATAAATGTCAGCCAGGATGCTACATATACGTACTACCCAGGAGCAATCCATAAAGGGTACAAGTCAACACAGTTGAATGAGATATCGTGGTAAGAACACCATAATTGAACGAACATTCGGTTAGAACACCGAAGGGATCCCACTTGACAGGGGATACCCCAAATTGATAAACGATACCGATCAATACCAGGATACAAAGGGTCTCCAACATACGGAAGCGTGATGCGACGATCTTATCATGGAGCCCAGTATCACCTCCAACTCAGCAATAGCTTATGGAGAAATAATCACTCGGAAACAACCTATGATGAGCAGAGCTCTAGGCAATATGGCTAGTAGGCCATGAAACTATTACCACACACAACCCAACGGTTGCAAAACCAACATGAACTGTATGGAGAGTGGTCAAGGATGACACCGGTAAAAGAGTAACAATCAATAATTGAGGATACCCCTCATAAATGTGAGACCGCAAGAGCGGTGGACACATGGACCCCAAGAAGGGGATATCACCAGTAACTGTCGGGAATATAATCCTTTCAGAACTACTAATGTAGTCAAGCTTGAGCATACAATTATTGCCAAACAACGTAAAATAAGCATCAACAGGAGCTGTTGACAACTAAGGAGTAACCGGTTCAATAAGAACTCGATATGTGGGAACATAAAGTATAAGTAAATGACGCTCAAGGAGCTCAGACGTATAAACACCAAACATATAAATAGTGGAAATGCATGAGCTGAAGCTATCACAGTGGATGCCATGTAAACCAATACTGCAGAATCAGTAAGAACATGGCGCGCAACAGGCGACCAATGTATGTGAATAATCACCCAATACTATGGAGTTGTTAATACAAGATGGTGGACAGACCGGGCAATAAGCCAGAAGTATGCACCAAATGATGAAGCACCACCTGAAGGAGTAAGATCAGTCCTATTGCGATCTCATAAGAGAGTTACTGCCAAGGGTTCACGCCTCTGCACTCTGTAGGACTGAGTGTTTTGGTATTGCACTGTGTAGTTAATGATCTAGTGGGATAGCTAGGAATATGGAAAATGTAAGTAGTGTAAATTCTTCCTTTCACCAGTGAACATAGCATAAGCCAGTAAGCAAAAGCTTAGAAACAAACCGTGCGGCCTAAGGCCAAAGAAGCACGAAGAGTGCGAGAAACACCAACAATCACAAGATGTGAATTCCATTGGAATAAAAGTGAAAGGAGACTTAAGAAATTCACGAGGACCGACGCATTGGAAATGCAAGGGCATATGAGTAACACTAGTACCAGACAAAATAGTGAGCAGAATTCAGAAGCCACTAACAATAGAGGAAGCACTACAACTAGGTAGTGACTTAACCTCAACCGACAATAAGTCGGAGGAACCAAGTGAATGATCATTACAAAACACAACAACATGTATATAGATTGCCAGAGAGCTGGTTACAATCTAAAACTCATCGAGTTTGAGCACGGTAAAAGAACACCACACATGGTAACCCGTTAAGGATAACAAGAAGGGCGAATAACCCAAGTTATCAGGGTCGCGCAGCAGAAGCTAGTGGGCCCAAAATTCTAAGTGACATACACCTAGTGAATAAAAGGTTAATCATCAATGCCTGAAAGCCAATTAGGCTAGAACAACACGGTTAAGAGTTGAATAACTCCAATGAACATTCTTGATGCAGGGACTACCAGTAACACGGTTAAGACCCTTTGATCAAGGAACATTGTATAATAGACCGCATGGAAGCGGAACCACTCCATGACGGCTGAATGCCTTCGACCAATGTCCAGTGTTGACACATGGTAGATTACGTGGGCGTAATCCCTCTTAAGGGGGGTAGAGCGAAAACCGCGAAATGTATGTTTTACGTGATAGGTGCGTGAACTACAATGCGCACAGCGCAAAAGAATTTGTTTTAATGATTGATACTTATGTTACATAAACATTTGTATTCACTCATTGTGTAATTGTGGTAGATTGGGAAGTAAGTATAGGAAAAGGAGTAGAGAAACTCCAGGGTAATGAAGACCCCGATTGGTAATAGTATGAGGAATGAGTATGTATGGGAGACTTGAGGAGTAAATCGGTATGGAACCGATGTATGTAATGAGTATGAATCGGTGTACAACCGAGGTATTTTATGAGTATAAATTGGAGTATAGCAAACTAATGGGATGGTATACCCACGAATTTCTTAAGTATAGTAGTTGGAGAAGATGTAGTAATGCTGGATGAAATGATTAGTAAGTAAGTAAGTGAATCATGTGAATTGGAAAATGTATGTGCATGATTATGAGTAGCAAGATTAAAAAGATAGAAAATGAAATAATGTTTGACAATCTGTCTGTTTGTATTGAGGTGGGAAGTGGAACTTGATTTGCTAGCGATCAAGGGAAGCCGAACACAAATTGGGGCGGAAGGATAATTCAACATCAATGCTGATCACATTGGGGTTGAAGGACTCCGGAAGCTCCCCTAAGTGGCCACAATAATAACACTAGTAATAGGAACAATCATCATAAATTGAAATTGGGAGACGTATGCAAGTTTTCAAAATGAATTTCCAAAACTATTTTGGTACAATGTTTTCTTCAAACTTGAGAATGAGGATCGGTTTTGAAACCGCTCCCACGGGCGCTAGTGGATCTTCCATGCCTAGGCACGGGTATCCGGTCGAAACCATAGGAGGAGAAGCTAGTTTTGAGTCGGTGGGAGTGTTGATTAGTTTTGAAACCACTACACCGGTTGTACGGTAACAGTGTGTGTTTTGTATTTTTCCAAGGGCACTGGGACAGCGTAGTCCCGAGTAAGTATGAGTAAGTATGAGTAAAGTATGAGTAAGTAAGTATGAGTAAGTGCCTGAGGATCTCTATATGTGCAAATGAATTTGATCAGAACCAAAGGACCGTAGAGCCAGAAAGCGTAAGTGCTCAAGTCATGACGGCCGTGAACCAGAAAGCGTAAGTGTTCAAACGTGACCGGTACCTGAGGGATCACTCTCCATTGGGGGAGGATTGTACCTAATTGTCTGCGGATGGACCCCCTTGGAGAGGAGTAAAACGGATATTTTTGATTGCTATGCATGCAGTGACATGCTGTTTGGATGCGTAGTATGCATCATGTCAGACATTTGGAGTTTGACAAGTTATATGTAGAGATTATAACCTTAGCATAGAGTATATGTACGAGTAACAGTATTAGATTCACCAACTTTGAGGGCAAAGTTCTTTAAGGGGGGTAGATTGAAATACCCCGAACTTAAATATGGTGATTAGAATATTTTAATACAGTATTTAAGGGCCTAATAGTGCCTAAGTGATTTTTGGGTAAAGAAAATAAATCCAAAGAAATGAGAAAACGCTTAGAAAGCGGAAAACGCTAAGATGAGCGTTAAATAACCATAGGAGGTACGAGACCTCGGTTATAGTATCGTAAGGATTCCTAAGGCTTATTCATGCCTAATTAGTATACGGGAATGATTCCCGAAGAAAACGGATCCAAATAAGGTATTAAAACGCTAATAGAGCCTTAGCGCACGTTTCTCGAGGAAACCCGAGAACGTGACTTTAAGTGGTCAAACAGACCCGCAAAAATTATAATGCATTAAGTAATAATTATTAAGCATTTATGGAAGCTTAATAACCAATAAAAATAAAGAAACGAGAAAATTCCGGAAAACGGGCCCGGTTAGTGAATAGTACTGAAACCGGGTAAAATAACGAGCGTTTTCTGTAAAAGACGAAAAACGCTCCAGCTTACTAATAAGGTGGGGGCCGGTTTTTATGAGTCTTGTGACTCCCCTCTCACACATAACTAGCTAACTAATATAATAAGTCAAAAAGCATAAAGTAAATAGTGAAAAGTGGAAAAAGTAAACAAATACCCACCTTTTCTCTTCTCTCTCCTCTCATTCTTTCCTTTCCCACCGTGAGCACCCCCCTCTTTCCTCTCTTCCTCTTCTTCCTCCTTGGACGATTTGAGCTGCAACAAAGGAGCTCCCATGGCACCTTCATCTTCTTCTTCTTGTACAAGCTTCAATAAAGCTCCGAATTAAAAACCGAGCATAGATTCTTGCTCCTCTCACCAAGACCTATCTCCCTCTCTTTTCAAAATCCAAAAAGGAAGAAGTTCATCTCCATGGGTTTTGCCCATTTGAAGAGGAAATGGTACCAAATCGAAGCTTGGAGTCTCCTCTTCCTCCTAAGGTAAAAAGATCAAGAGAAAAACTCATTTTCTCCATTTCCATGCCTTGGCCGATTTTTGCCCTCCTTGTAATGCCTTGTTTCTTCTTTGTTTGAGCTTGGTTCAACTCTCCAATGGTGGAGTAACCCCCTTCTTGATTCAAGGGTGAGAATCCCTCTCAAAGATCTCCAAAGGTAAACCCTAGAATTGGTATATTAAATACTTCAATGAACTATCATAAATCCAAGGGTTAGTGCATTAATTTATACTTGTCTTTGTGTATTTGGGTGATGGGAATGGAGTTTGACAACTCCATTCCCCCACAAAACCGAATTGGACAAGAGGGAAAGCAAGAGAAGAAATGGAAAAGAAATGAAGGAATTTGAAAGCTCAAGGTAAGAGCTCCTTCCTAATGCTTGATTTTATACATTAGAGTAATGGGAATGGGTGAACGAATAAAGAACCTAAACTATTGTATTGGTATTGTAGTTTGTGGAAGTTTGAGTACTAGTGAGTAAATGTGTGGATTTGTAGGCCTTAGAGCCAAATGAATGGTGTATGTATATTGGTATTGCAATTTGAGGAATAATGATGTATTGGTATTGTAATGGAGGAAGCATTGGTGTATTAGGATTTTTTTTTATGTGTGCTGGTAGGACCCTTGTTGGGTGTGGCTAGCTTTAGGTTGAATTTGATGAGAGAATGTGTATTTGAGGATGTAAGAAAAGAAGGTGAACTATGGCAAAATTTCGGTAGGAATTGTGCATTAAAGAATGACTTGGTGAATGGGAGAACCAAGATGTGTATTGGGGATATTAGAGAGGTATAATGACCATGGATGGATGATGGTAGTATGTGAGGTTAAAATACCAAAATCTGTAGCAAGAGAGTTATCAAAATGCATTGTTGAACTAAGGAGAAATTGGTGTGCAGGATTTTGTAAAATGAGTGTTGGAACTTGGGTGTAGGTAGTGTAATGGCTTGGAAACGAATTGGCATGGTAAGGTGAGGTATTTAGAATGCTAGGAATGGCATTGTTTGAGGAAGTATTGGATGGGAGCATTGAATTTTAAAATCTGTAGCATAAGTGTAACAAAAACGGTTACATGTGTTGAAGAAGAAGGAAATTGTGTAAGTTGATTTAGGATTGAGAAATGAATTTGATTGATGAACTAAGGTGAATTAGAGGATTTAATTAGTGTTTAAACATGTAGGAAACATGTGGAAATGTTTAGGAAAAGATTGGGTGAGAATTGAGGTGAATTTGGAATTCAAAGTAGATAATTAAAAGGGGTTCTGCAGCCGACCCACCCAGGCGACCTACCCTAGCCCGGGTCGGTCGGACTAAATTCTGTAACCCGGGTGTTCTCTGCAGCCGACCCACCCAGGCGACCTACCCAGAGTGGGTCGGTCGGCCTTTATAAAAAAAAAATTAATTAAATTTTAAAATTTAAATCAAATTAAATATATGTATACATACATGCATATATATAAATATATATAACTTATACACACACATACATATATATACATACACGTATATATATATATATACACACATATATATGTGTATAAGTAAGACATTAGTGCTAGAATAATGATGGCAAGAAAGTTAAGCACACAAGAGAAAAACTAAGAATAACGGGACAACGGGGTAAGTACGGGAGTAGTAATTATTTGTGTATCATATGAACATAGTATTAATAACAATGTTGGAAACATTATCAGTGGAACAAGTGTGAACCGAGGAACAAGGGAACACACGGTAAAGCTAACCCCGGTGAAAGGTATGATTTTCTCATGCCCCGTATGCTAACCGAGTTACGTTGATTTGTATGCTGTATGCCGGCTAATCAAGATTAAAGCATGAAAACGGTTACTGCCTTTCATTGTATGTCTTGTTGTATGTTGCATGAGCTAACCTTTCTTGAATTGATTGTGTGGCTTTACTTGGTGCGTAGATCGACTCATAGATGAGTTTGTTTGTAGTGACTCGTAGTAAGGGTCTTGTGTGAATTAATGGAACAATAGCAACGCACTAAGCTATCGAAGCGATAAACGATAACGCAACCCAATGAACTCACTAGAATGTGAGAGAGTGTACGGGAGTAACAACCTCCCGATAACGGTAGGAGAATCGAAACGAATAACCCACAAACAATAAGTAGTGGAAGTATATAAGTAACCCATATCAAAGGAATTATTCTTGGTGCAAACATGAACCATAAGAGTAGTAAAGAATGACGAGGGATCTCCAAATCCCCTAGTAGTTAGTCGACCCACTATGAGAGGACCGACTGAAGTAAGTAATGACCCGAACATGAAGTATCCGATATGTTGGGGAAACCCTTAAACCTGAGGATACTAGACGGTAGTAATTCCCTAAGCCAGTGGAGGTTATCGAGAGAGATACTTCTAGGCTAATCCGTGAGATTGTATTATACTCTGAGAGAAGAGTGTTGGGAATATGAGTAGTCCGGTAGAACGGACATTGAGTATTTGAGGAGTTAAGCGTATAGCCCTCGTATTGTAGGTCCGGTGGCAAGTCTTTTGTATGACTCCGCCCGGTGGCCAAAGTAATGAGTATTGAGTATTGCGTAGTATGAGTAAAGTAATGAGTATTGAGTAAGAAGCGAGTATGAGTATGTAGTGAGTATTTATTGAGTATGTATGAGTAAGTATTGAGTACTGAGCATGTATGAGTAAGTAAGGAGTAGTGAGTAATGAGTGTACAGAAGCGTAGTAACGAGTACAGAGTAAGGAACGTACGAGTAAAGTATCGAGCATGGAGTGTCGAGTATGTAAGGGTAAGGAGTAGGTATGAGTAGAGTAGAGGATATCATATAGTACGAAGAGTAATGAATGAATAACAAATACAAATGGTTGACTATCGAACTGTCTTCCTTAGTAAGAATTGAACTTGTATGTGTATGTAGGTAATGATGGTTGTATTGTTGTAGCATGAGTATGTATGTATGCATGTAAATGAACTCCATGTATATTCGACCCAAAGTAGTCGGCGTACCGCGGTTAGCACGCGGTATATGCGGTTTCATATGCAGCGTAAGCTGACCCCTAGGGGGACCGTTTTTAGTGTGCAGGTACCGAAGCTGACCGTTCGAGAGAGTAGGACGGGGACTGCTACATAAGCATGGGTAGTTGAGAAAAGGGAATTGTATTGTAACGTAGTAAATTGAAAGTTTAAACTATATCGGTAATGTAAGGATTGTAGTATGCTCGGTATGGTATTGTATTGGAGTTGTATCGAATTATGGATGAGTATGCAATGGGAAGTATTGTATCGTGTAGAGTACTCGGTATGTTCATGTTCATCAGACCGATAGTATGTAGGATTGTAACTCGCCTTGTTAGTCACGTGGGTGACTAACGGCATTGTACACCCGCCGTTGTGTAAGAGTATCCGCTGCGAAGGTAAGTATTGTACAGTAATGATGGTATTAGCGGTAGGGGTGTTACAGCAGGGGCAGGTCATTGTGTGATGTGGGGTGGCATGTTGTGGAGCCATTTCCGAAAAGATTTTCAATGAAAGGCTCAGCGGGGCTCGCTAAGGGATTATTTTTTTAGGGTCAAAAAGGCTTCTGGCCAAGTGGAGGTTTTCTTTGATCCTAGATGCCTCGTCATCCCTATCGACAAATAATTGCTTCCTCTACTATTCCCAAATTCTGACATGAATGGTAACGCGTCTTCCTTGTCAATGTTTGGCTTCGTGAAGGGGATCCTCACATGGTGCTTCAAAATTTAAATGCATCAAGCGCTCTGGGTTTTACACGCTCTGTGTTTCTCTCATGCACTCGACTCTCACAGGAGGTTGGAGATCCTTCAATGACCTCTTCGGGGAAAAGATACAAGAGTCCGGCGACCTTTGTGATGACTCATGTGACTTTCCTAGAATTAAAGACCGAGATACACCTCAAAACTGGAGATATGCAAACGCAAATGCAGTTAAGCTAAACCTAATGCAGATGATAACGATAAATTTTGTGTGGATACATTTTTTTTTTAATGGACACATTTTTTGTGGATGCATTTTTTTGGATTTTGAATGGATGCATTTTTTGTGGATGCATTTTTGCGACGGTTCAGACGTAATATCGTTTCAACCGATCGAGATTGACAAGACTTTAAAATTCTTCCCCATCTAAATCTGTCAGTAATACAACACCATGAGGAGTTATCTCTTTGACCAGATAAGGGCCCACCTAGTTTGGTCTGAATTTCCCTCGTGGGTCTGGTAAATCTTTTCTTAACTCTTTCAGAACAAGATCACCTACTTGGATATCTGGGTGTGGGTGGAGTACTGTTCTGTAGGAAGCATGTTTTCTTCATCATATTCCTCTTCTTTGGCCTCATAAGTTTGCAATGAATCAAGCGACAAAGGAGATGAATTTTCTGAATAAACTGAATTTTCATTATTATACGAGGAGTTGGATAAGTCGGTGATTGACAGAAAATTGCCACCATCTTTACAAGTGAAAATAAATGGTGAAGATCCTTCTCCTATTTCGATTCTGTTTGTATGTCGATGTCTTCATTACAACTGCCATTGCTACCATCACTGATACTATCGCTATTGCTACCACCATTACTATCATCACTACTGCTAGCTAGACTAACTATGTAAGGCTCCTGTAGAATCGGCTCCTCTTTCTTGTGGTAGACGACAAGACATGCTCCATGACCATCCACCGAGGGTGCGGGGTCCTTGATGACTGATTCAATCGTGACTCTGCTCTCCGCTACTCCTTCGGGCATTCCTTGGTCGCATTCCTTGCCGTCATGGTCCTTAAGGCGTGAGTTGAGGGAGAATAAAGTGGTCCACCAGCTCTCCCACTCCATTGTCTCTAGATGCTCCCGAGCCCGAACCACTCTCTGCTCATCACAACTCACAGATATGTACGGTTCTAGATAAGCTGATAAGGAAAGGTCTACAGAAGTTACATGTGAATCTGTTAGTATCATACCTGGCGCCTCTGCGAATCCTAAGCCTGTCCTCGACTCCAGCATGGCACTAGTGGCTCTACCACGCCCTGCAGCTCCTTTCCTAACCATTCCCCTGTTTGTAGCCCATCCGAGACATCATGTGCTGCGATGCGGGGCTATAGATACTAGGGTCGAAGTATAGATGAGAGATGAGAGGTTTGACTTACCTGTTGCGCCGGTTTTGCCACTGTGAACCCGCCAAGGGTTAGCTCTTGTCGACCTGGTGTTTTGATCTCAAACAGTTGAGATTCAGTCCTTGTTTCTCCTAGCACTTCCACAATCCGTCCACCATGCTTAAATTTGAGTTTTTGGTGGACCACTGAGGGCACACCCTTAATTTGGTCAATGAAATTCCGGCCCAACAACAAGTTGAAGGTGGAAGAGATATCGATGACCATCACTTCGACAGAGAAGGAGATATCCTCAATTTGGATCGGCAGAGTGATCATCCCCAACACTTTTCTGTGGCTATTATCATATGCGCTTAAAGTCATCTCCACAGGTTTGAGATCATTATACCCCATGTGTCGAGCAACACGCAGCGGGCAAACATTCACTTCAGCACCGTCATCGATGAGTGTCTTGGGAACATTGAAACCCTCAGCCTTCACAGATATGTAGAGGGCTCGTCCAGACTGGCGTGAGATCTCCTCGTCCGTGAAGGTGATGGCCATAGCGGGGGTTTGGGTCAAGTGGGCTACAATGGTGTCTATACTGACCGTTTGCTTTTTATCCATTTTAAGATGTCTGGCCACCGCATTCTTGTGTTCCTCAGACATGGTCAGCAAGGACCAGATTGTGATGGGGATGCTCGTACTCTTCAACTTCTTGAGCAGTTCCTCTTCTCCAGCCAATTTATTTTCCGATTCACTCAAAGTGAGATCATGGACTTTCGGAGGTAGTGATACGGTCTCCTCAGCAAGCTCGGCCGGCTCGTAGTGTTTTCCTGAAGCGGGTGAGGTAATTGATTTTTTCAAGGTCATCATTGTGTTTTCCTCTTCTGCTATCAGAAATGGTACTTTATCAGAGGTCATAGCTGGTGGATTTTCATCTTCATTGGTGATCATGATCACGTTGCACATGACAGTGTTTCTCTTTCTTTGCTTCTCAAGGACTTTTTGGCCGCACCAAGCCTCAACAACTTCTAGTGCCTTCATTTTTTTGTGGAGGCCCTCAGCCTCAGAAGTTAATATCAGCAAAGTTTCCAAATTCCTTTCTATCGGTCGACCCATGCAATATTGGAAGAAGATTGGCACTTTCCTTTGATACCTTAATTTGTTGACAATGTTTTGAGCCCGGTTTTTCTCCTTCAAATACTCCCTCATCAAGGGGCGTATATCGAAATGAATCTCCAGACGGGGAACCTTGAAGGTATCTAATAGCGGTGCGGGTATGACAAATGGGGAGGGATTCCGTCGGGTCACTTCTGTTGGACTCGCAATGTTGTCAGCTTTCACATCATTGTGAAGGTCTGGCAGACTTCCTTCTCTTTCTCTGAACCTTATCATATTTACATGCTGGGGGATGGAATTATTTAGGGTATTTGGATTGGCGTTGGGGAATTGCACCTCTCCTGCATCAATTAGATCTTGCACAGCATGACGCAACTCTACAGTTTTCTGTACTATGCCCCTTCATCAGATGGTATTCACAAAAGCTGTTCACGTCGGGCCCAAGTTGGGTGATTCCTGGTTTGGGATTTGGGTGCTTCAGAAGGAAACCGCTCTCTTTCAACTTCTTGTACGCCTTATTCAACGGCATCCCCAATGTTGAGTATTGTCGCTGGGGTCGGGTTTGAAAATCACGGGGAGGAGGCATCGCCCGATAGTTCTGGGTTGTCCCGGAGGATTGAGCCTGATACATGGAGGTGTGGGGGGTTGGTAGTCGGTGAGGGTTCTAGGTTGCACCTGATTCACTGAGGTGTTGGGACAGTCTTGTTGTGGTTATTGCTGTTATTACCATTATTGTCATGATTGTTGCTGCTATCACGGCTCTGGCGGTTCTGATGGTATGAAGTTCTGGGTCCTGATCCAGGGAGGTTCAACCCTTTTAATCTTCCTGCCAGTGCTAACTCTTCGGCAGCCGAAGCAGCAGCTTTCAGATGTTTGAAGTCACAAATCCCAAGGGATTTTAGATGATCTGAGTATGGACCCTCCAGACATGAGATGATTATTCTTATCTGCTCATCTTCGTAGGGCGATCAAGCATTTGGCCGGCCACCTCCCTCCAACGATTGATGAATTCCATTGTCTCATTATTTCTCTGCCTCATGGTCTCGAGGTCTCTGCGGGTGACCCCTAGATGGGCATTGTAGTGTACTGCTCGACGAAGGCCTGATAAACTTCCTCCAATTTTTTCCAGAGAGATCTAGCCTTGAAACCCATGCTTGCGCAGATCCTTCTAGATAGCTAGGGAAGCATATAATTTTCATCTCATCGTTCAAACCATGCATTGTCATTACTCGATCAAACTAGAAAGGTGATGTCTGGGGTCTCCTTTCCCAGCATATTTCAGATTTCGGGGAGTTTTAAATTTTCTGGAAGCTTAGAGCTCGGCTTCATGCTGAAATAGCGGAAGCCAAGCATCTTGGCTCGTTCCCCTAGCCGCACTTCAGCCAGCAGCTCTTCTTTCACAGAATTCTTCCAGTCCTCCATGTTAGATGGGGGGTTTTCAGTAGGAAGGGGTTGAGTTTGAGGTTGTTGATACCCATGGATTAGGTGACTTGATGGGTGTGGCAGTAGCTGAGTGTGGGGAATAGCTTCTTCGAAACGGACAGCGTGTCCTGGAGCGGTGTACTGATATTGTCTCATCTGGATCGGATCAGGATAGGTGAATTCGGTAGAAAGTCTCAGGTGGTTAGACCGGTTCATGTTAGCAATTTGAGGGGCAGCCCCAGTTGGTAGAAATGGTGGTAATTTTGGGAAAATGGTTGGAACAGTTGTGGTTATGGTCAGGATTGGTGGTGGCATGGGTGCCCCAGAAAGTAAGTCAGCCATTTGAAAGGTTGTGGGGGGAATGGTGGTGTGTTCATTGTTTGGTTGTGGCGTGGTATTGAACATGGGGTTTTGGGTAAATGTGAGCTTGGGTGTTTCATCAACGTAATCCTCTTCAGCATCCGTAAAGTACGGATCCTTCCCCTTACTCATTCTTTCTCTGCGCAACTGTTCCTCCAATCGTTCAATTGTCTGCCTCATCGATTTTTCATTTTTAAGCAACGTCTCTAGCATGCGATACAGGACATTTGGATCAGGAATGTTTCTAGCACCGCCACTGGCCCCTACGGCTGCACTCACACTTGCCTCGACAGCTGAGGCGACTGTGGTGTTTTCTGAGCAGTGGGATTCATCAGAGTATGATCCATTGTTTCTGATGAGGTTTCAGTTGTAGTGTCACTGGCCAGTCTGCCTCGGGAGTCTCTCTTCCAAAGTCGAGTAATGTTGGAAGACTGGGAGAAAACTCCTGACACTCTGTTCTGCTCTGGTTGGTTTCTGCGATACCAGGGAATATGGAATGCGTGGACGATGTCAGTATGAATGTAAATCCTTTTCATAAAATGATAAAGCAGAAAAGGAAGTCGTCCCCGATTTTTATGAAACAGCGTATTCTATCGGTTAAATTCTTTTGTAAAATGATAAAGCGGAAAAGGAGCACAAGCCAATTTCCATTTCCTGAAACGAAGGTCGTGCTATCATTACTTAACTGCCGTTGCAATATAGTGGGGAGATAAGGGATTACATTCGAGTTCATAGGGGAAACATAACATTAGTTAAGAAGAAATAAATAGTCATTACATAGCCGAGTGTCATAATGGGGAGGGGGGATTACATCTAAATTAAGAGGGGAAAGACATATTGTCAAACAAAACATACGAAAGGACGTTACATATCCGAAATGGGGAAGATGGGGAGTTACATCCAAAATGAAGCAAAAGGGGGTGATACGTCTAAGACCTAGGATCGGCGGGAAGGGTCAGCCCAGCGCTTGCTTCCTCTTCAGGTTCCTCCTCTCCTTCTTCCTCTGCTGGCAGGCTGACATGGGGGGCTGCAAGTTCTCGACTATCGCCTCACCAGGTTTCTGCTCGATCACTGGGTGAATGAGTGAGTAGGGATAGCGGACTTGCCGGTTGATTCTCATGTCGAGCCAATTCTTGTATTGGTCACTAAGGTCCAAGCAAGTTTCCCTATCAGCGTAAACAGCCCATTTCAAACCATTGGCATAAGCTTCGATGACATATCTAACCGCGCTATCAGTAAACTGATGGCTCCTGAAACCTGACTCGATGGCTCCCGGGATGGTCTGCTCACGTCCGAATTGGCGCATCGCCCTCTGAGGGTAAATGGTGATGAATTTGCCCAGGCCAATGAGCACTAGTCCGCTGTTGCCTGCCGATTGGACTGCTCCCCCTTGGACATCCCAATCCTTAATGACCCAGCGCTTGAAAATCAGATGAGTCACGGAACCGAGCTCTCCAACCGTCTTCCGGCTTGCGCTCTCGCTTTCTAGCCATCATAAGAGTGTCCATATTGACTACCGAGTAATGGGGTGCTATTGGCAATAGGTGCAAATGATCAAAAAGCCAAATCTGAAGTAGCAAGGGGCTTCCTACGAAGAAGGTCTCTGCGGTTCCCATCTCCTTCCAATGGTCTAAGGCCCGAACGATTTCAGCGGCCGCTACTGATCCGACACTCAGTCCTCTTCGAATGCATGTAGTAAGTAGATGACCTGAGGATTCATTCTGAGGTCTCTCTGTCGGAACAAAAACACACCCATGATGCAAAGGTCCAATACCCGTCTCCTGGTCTTAAGCGAGCGGTAAGGCCGGCTAAAACGTTCCAACAGTTCTGGTAAGCTCAATCCCATATTCCCGAAGTTCTCGACCTCCTCTAGGCTTACCTCTAAGAACTCTGCTCGAATTTTGGGGTCTTAGTCCGCTCTGTAGGGATCATCGGCATTCTCTGGTGAGGCTCTATCTTGAGGAAAGCGTCCAACTCCGCTGGCAATATCACCATTTCCTCTCGGAAGAAGCGGTACAAGTGATCAACTGGATCCCAATAGGTTATAAATTCAAACAACGCTTCATAGATTATGTCGACCTTACATAAGCGAGCGAGGCTTGTCAAGAGTGGCTCACATGTGTTCTTCATCTCCATGCAACGGCTCAAAAGCTCTTGACCAAACTCCCTTTCTCTGGCTAGTTCTTGCTGAAAAGGCGAGAGTTGACTCTGACTCCCAGATGCTGTTTTATCCTTTGGTTTCTGTTGTGCCCTTCTGCGTTTCTTCACTTCCCCGGGCACTGGCACTAGTCGGTTGAACATGGTTGATCCTGCAAAATAGGACAAACAAAGAGAAGGGGAAGAAAGTGGTGAGCAAGAATAAGGGAGAGCAGCTTAAGCAACATTAGTGCGACCTTCGTTTTTGGAAACGGAAAACTAGATTTGGAAAACAATTTTAAAAAGGGTTTGAAAACAATCTTTGATTTTGAAAAGGGTTTTCGAAAAGGGTTTGAAAACAGTCTTTGATCTCGAAAAGGGTTTGAAAACAGTCTTTGATCTTGAAAAGGGTTTGAAATAACTTTGTTCAAATGAGAATTCCGAACATTTTTTAGAAGGCGTAAACTAGTGGGTTTGACAAAAGGTTTTTCACACAATGCAAACTGCTCAAATTAAATCGTGGCTGGTTTTTTATGTGGAGCTGAGTGCGAATGATTGGGATAATCACCTTCCAGGCCTATACCAACATCCATCATAAAGCCACACAGGCCACGGCCGGTGATTATCACAACATACTCACTTTGGAAAACTTGGGGAAGTACTGCATGGGAACGGGTCTCTCGTCATTTGCACGGTCAGGTGTGTCTAAAGTCCAAATTATTCACTGACTACGTTGTGCCATGTATGGGTATCCGGAAAATACGGGATCCTCTATGGACGTGTAGCGTGACATTGGACTTTAGAGACACCCGTGGTGTAGAGGAACAATGGAGAACTGAGCCCATACAATCTTCAGGGTAAGGCAGAAGGGTGGTCAGACAGGCGGCATACAAGGGGGTGACTACCCATAAAACCCGTCCTAGACACGGATTAGGCAGCTGGACACTGAAGGCTCATGGTTCACAATGGCTGGTTTGGACTCGGATATGGAGGATAATTTTGGATCATGAGTCTTCAGGGCGTAGATCGGTGACCGTCTCGCCTCGCGGGCTTAACCACTCAATGAGTGACCTGACTCATGGGAAATCAATCGTGGACCGATTGGGATGCCGTGACTCATGGAAATAGGGGTGACACAGAGGAATGCATGTCCTAAGCTACCCATGCATTCACAACTGGTAAATGTAAAAGCGGTAATGGTGTAGGTCAGTGACCGTCTCACCCCGCAACAAGCAACAATAACCTGAATGCGGTAAATAAAGCAGAGAAGAACAAACAACCCTATTTACTAATTGTTTTGTCTTGAAAGCGGTAATTCCAATTGGTTGTTATTAACCTAAAGGGAAGTTAGCTTCATTCAATCCTAAGTGTCTCTTTCTAATCGTGAGCTAATTATTAACCCAATTGTTGTAAAGTTTGTTGAGGATCTATCAAGTCCTAACTGTCCTCATCAGATACACACTCTATGTGTGGAGTAGAATAATCCTAAAGGCTTTGAAAATAATCTCTTGAAGGTTTTGAAAGAAGTGGAGAAGTCCCGACAATTTTGAATGGAGTTCAGTCTTCCTTGAGTTTGAGAAAAACTTACTCAAGTTTTCCCCAGCAGAGTCGCCATTCTGTGGAGGGTGATTTTTCGGTATGAGGGGGTCTATCTAAATATGGTCTAACTGAGAAGCCTAGATCCTAGAAAATGTCATTCTGTGGAGGGTGAAAACCCGTTATTCTGGCAGCCCTCAAATACCTACTAAATCGTCCGTCTTTCCCAGAAAGCATAAGGGAGAGTGCAAGTGTGCACTACACCCGCTCTCAATGGGCTCCACGCGGACTTATGCCCTAAGGCGGAAATTGACTAGAGTCACCACCTAGTTTGACCTAAGGAAGTAGGAAGGGAGGAAGAGGGTTATAAGAACCGTTAATTGACTCTGAGATTTGCAAATGGATTGGACTTATCTGATCATACCAAAGATTCTGTGTGGGTTCGCACTGGGTTACACCCCTTAGAAGTGGCAACGACCACGACTTCGGATTGGTGCCCGAGGAAACCTCGTCTCCATTGTCGGGATTGTCTTCTTTCAAAACCTTATTAGAGAGATTTAATTAAAGCCAAAGGATAGGATTTGAGTGGGGGCTGAGGAAAGAGGGGATGAAGCGAGCTTTTCTGCCAAGCTAGCGCCAAGAGAAGAATGGGTGAATTCGGATGAGTATAGAATGAGGATTGGGAAAAGTCTGAGGTTGAGTGAATAGACAAGACTTAGTATCTGATGGTTTGAAGTTTGTGGGAGCCAAAAAAGGTTTTAGGTGTTTTGAGAAGTAAAGGGCATTTTGGTGATTTTGGTGGAGTCCAAGGGTATTGGATCATTTGGCTGATTTGAGGATTTTTTTTTTATGTTTGCGAAGTTCGGATTTTGAAATGGTCAGGTTCTTGAGGTGTTTTGGGAAGATGAATGTGTTGAGGTGCAGTTCGGATTTTAAGGATGGTTGGGTGTGGAAGCGGATATTTGGTTTGCAGGTATTCGGGGTTTGAAGATGTTTCAGGTTTCTGGGAGCCTTTAGGAATTGGAGGTCCTATGTGACTTAGAGTTGGTCCAGCGGAGGATTGAGAAGTGTTTATGGGTCCTAGAGCTCTAATGGAAATGTTGGATTGGTTTATTCAGAATTGTCTCTCTTAAAGTTTTTAAAACCGAAAAGTCATTTTTTGTTGTAAAAGGGCGGATAATCCCAAGGGATTACCCTATGTACCCTCGAACACGACACTTAATTAATGGTAAGTGCCGAGGCTCGAAAGATGGGGCAATGAATTTATGTCGAAAAATAAGATCCAGAGAGAAACACGATGAATAAGATGTTCTCGGTCGAACCCTAATAACGTCTCTAACTCCCGGGTTTTAAAACATAAAAAACCGAAAACATTGAAATCAAGCGGAAGGGAGTTAGACGATTCTAAAATCCCGGCTGCTACTAGGAAGGTTGTTACTTCCCTAGCACCCCGCCTTGTAAAAATCTAGGCTGCAATTAGGGGAGGTTTGTCACCCTAATGCCCCGCCTAAAGAGATCCAGACTGCGACAAGGGAGGTTATGACCCCAGTGCCCCGCCTCGGATTTTTATTTTGGGAAGGGAGACAAGCAATGATCTAACCATGGATGAAATGTTTTGAAGGGGTTAGACATTTCTTGCTCCCTGAAAACGGTTTATTTTTGGGTTAAAAGAACTAAGTTTGAAAACTTTTGAAGTTGTTCGGAACTCTCTGTAAAGAAACACTGGTTTCGAGAAATATTTTTAGGGGAAAACTTTCTGTATATGTGAGAAGAACTTTCTGCAATGGAGAAGAGTTTTCTGTGATGTGAGAAGAGTTTTTCCTTTAAAATTCCGCAAAATGGTTTCTTTTTGAATAACATGATGGTTTGAAATTCTTTTTTTGGTTTCAGGAGTTTGAATGAAATTTACAAGTTGAGTGTGGATTGGATTAAATGAATTTGGGTTTGAATTGAATTTGGTTTGAATGAACTGGGTTTGAATTGGAGTGAAGTTCGGGTTGGGTCAAAGTCAGGCTGGGTCAAAGTCGGATTGGGCCAAAGTCGGGTCAAGGTCAAAGTTTGGTCAAGGTAATTATTCAGATTGGTCAAAGCTAGACCGGGTCAAAGCTAGGTCAAGATCAAAGTTCAGATTGGTCAAAGTTTGGATTGGGTCAAGGTTTGGGTCAAAGGTCAAAGTTCGGGTCAAAGGTCAAAGTTCGGGTCCAGGTTTGATTCTTGTGGACTTGGTTCGATTTTTGGGGGTTTGGTTTGATTTTTATGGGTTTGGTTTGATTTTTGTGGGCTTGGTTTGATTTTTGTGGGCTTGGTTGTTTTTTGGTGGGCTTGGACCAATTGTTGGTTTTTGGGCCGAATGGGCTTAATGTGCATTGGTTGGACTTTTGGGCTTAACTGGATCTTGGGCTTGATTTGGTTTTGGGCTTGGTATTTTATTATGGATTTTACTTTGAATTTGGGGCAAGTTGGACTATGGGCCGAGTATGGGTAATGGGCCGAGCATGGGTAATGGGCCGAGCGTTTTTATGGTCTTGGGCTTCTTATGGGCCTTGAGTCTTTTATGGTCTTGGGCTTTCTTGTGGGCCTTGAGTCTATTGCAGTCTTTGGGCTTTCTTGTGGGCCTTGAGTCTATTGCAGTCTTTGGGCTTTCTTTGGGCCTTGAGTAATTGGGCCGGGTTTGGTGGAATTGGGTCAGGTTATACAGTGGGCCTAGGTTTGGAGATATTGGGTCGGGTTATAAGGTGGGCGGGTTGTGCGAGGGCCGGGTTATGAGATGGGCCAGCTTTGGGCTTCAGGTTTGGGCGTTGTTGGCTCGGGTTTGGGCCTTGTTGGCAGGCTGATTTTGGGAGCTGGGGTCATGGGCTTGGGCTTTGGTTGGCTTTGGGCTTGGGCGATTTGAGATGGGCTGATTTTGGGGACGGGCCAAGTTTGGATGAGAAAAAAGTTGGAGAATCAGATTGGAGATGAGTTTATTACTAAAAAGGTTAAAATATGAATTTACAAAATGGTTGTGGAAACGAGAGACAATTTCTGGATTTGAGGTTGGAGAGTGAGAAGATGAAAAGTTAGTGACGGAATTTTGAATTAAAGAGCTGAAGGTCTGAAACGGAAGTGAGATTTAATTACATATATATACATGTATTAGGTGCATTTTAGGGTTTAGAATGTTACCACCATGAGATAGGCCAATGGTCTATCAGACCAGGGGAACACTCTCTGTCCTAAAGGGAACATTGTTTACTTATACATAAATGTGTGTTTTAAGGTTTAGGACGTCACCACCATGAGATAGGCCGATGGTCTATCAGGCCAGGGGGACCCCACTATCCTAATGGCTTGGGCCTAAGGACATAGTAACTAGGGCTTAGATAGCAAAGAGGTGCACAGGAGGAATGAATCAAAACATGGCATTGCAGTTGAATATACAATATGTACTCGTGAAATATAGAAAGAATCAGACCAAAAGGCATGGAAGAAGAGCGACTTCTCAGATTAAATAAATCAACTATGTTTGAAGTTACCAGGGGCATGGGGGTATCTTGATCAGTTCAGAAATCGTGGTCCTAAGACCAAATGAAACATTAATCGGGTTTGAGTTGGGGTATTTTGGCAGTTTAATTAATCCTCTCAAATATTTGCAGCACAGTCTAAGTTCAAACCAATATGAAAGCGATGCCACCAACTACTAACTCAGACAAGGAAAACAGGCTCAAATTACCACTTCAGTTCGTCGGTTTGTTACTTCTCATTCAACCTAAATGAATTCCTAAGGTAGGCAGGAGTTAGCCAAGTTATTCCTACGTCATTCAAGTAGACATCGGCGTATACCCCAGAGAAAATAACAGAGGAACAAACCTGAATCTCATAGACAGTGCATAGCAGAGAGTTAGAATCAGAGATTAAACACTACTTCCAAGTTCCTGTTGGTTTCTAACACCGATTATGATGGTCTCTTAATAAAGCCCCCTCCTAATGGCTAGTCGGACTAGAGATAAAAGTAAATCATAGCAGGACTTATCAGAAAGGTGTGAAACTCAACAGACCAGACGCAAACATGAAGGATAGGCGTACAGGTACATAAAGTAGAGCCAATAGCTAGCAGCAAACAAGCACACGATTCAATAGTAGGTACACATCACATACAGGTTAAGATTTACTGAGATGCTATCAAACAGAAGAAGATCGTCATTAATGGGCTAGGATTAAATACCGCTAGAAGAAGAGAACGGAATACTCTCTGAGTGCAATACTCAATGTGTTCAACGATGCGGAAGGAGAAATGACGGGGTTCAAAGGTTACTTTCGATCGAGGAGGTTTCAGGAGATGGTATT